>JAANYP010005558.1:70000-212500 GCA_020465985.1 Centrapalus pauciflorus
TAGCTTTTTTTAGATTTTTTTTATTATGACTATGATGACTGATGCCCCGACGGTTTTATTTTTGTGAGGGTCAGGGCCTAAGAAAATGGACAAATTCATAAAATATAAAAATAATATGATAAAATATTAGTCTCTTCATTTGAGTAAAAATATGAAATTAGCAATTAAAACAATTATAGAATAACTATAGTTTCTTGCAAATAATAAAAGTGAAAGGAGTAGGATATGTGACTCTAGTTATTGCTAACATTATTAGTACTTTGTCGCATAGGTAGTTCCTTACTAGAACTAGAACGGACTATTAATAATAGTATTATGTTTCAAAATTTTGGTTTATGTTGGTTAAAATGCAAGATAGTAATCTTTTATAAACTAGTTGTTTGTAGTTGAAACGTGCTAGCTATGACCTAGAAGTATGTAAAGTTCTATGGAAACATGAAAAGAAAAATGAGAAAAACTTAGAGGGGATCGATGAATATGTGCAATGTGTATGTTGGTCTTGAATTAAGTGGTAGAGAGAGAGAGAGAGAAAGGGAAGTCAGGTTGATAGAGTGTAGAAAGGAAAGAATTGGTTTGAAGATTGAAGATATTCATAAAGTGTTTATAGAAGTTTCCTCGAACTTGAACTTCAGATTATTGATGTTTATCAAGGTTTATTTGAGAATATTATGATGATGGAAGTATGGATTCAAGAATATGGAACTTAGATTATACTGATAACAAAATCAAGTCTAGGATGTTGAGGGACAAAGTAAAGGATGACACAGTGGCGGATCCAGGAAATTTTTTTATAGGGGTTGAAATTTATCACGCTACGACAGTACGAGTGTTTGTGGTTGTATAAAATTTTCACACTTCAAAAATTCGGGTCGGTTCATCTTGATTAATATAATAAAAGAAATACGTAAATGTTACAGCGTCATTAATTACGTACTAAAAGAAATTCGATTCTAAAGTTGATTCCTACGAGTTTTCTATCTTTTGAAAACAAGATATTAATTATCATATCATCATCCGAAACATTAGCAAATAATTCTCTATCTATGGTGCAAATGTAACAGTCATTTAATCATTCATCATCAATTGAATTGCACAAATACTTGTGAAGTTTATGAAGAAGTATTAGAAGCTCTTCCACATAATAGAGATTCAGATCTTAGTAATTTTCTTTTCAAAAATCAATCCCTATTGTCTATTAAAATAAAAAATTAAACAAATGTAACTTAATGTTAAGGGTTTATTGTGAAAAAATAACATGTTTTCACTTTTTTTTTTTTGCGTTTTCGCCCCTCCATGTTATTTTTTTTCCATAAAAGTAATTTTTACTTCTTGGTTTAGTGAAATTTGGACATTAAAACTCGTTTTTCAGTTTTTAAAAACCCGGTTTACTAATTATATTGGGTTCAAATGTCAAAATTTCACTTAAACAAAACGAAAAAAATAACTTGAGGATTTTTATGGAAAAAATAACAAAGGGACGAAAACTAAAAAAGATAAATTATATAATCAATTAAAAACTAACAAGGATATCGATGTCGAATTTAAAAAGATTATAGAAATTATGTTTTAACTATTAGGTTTGGGTATATTTTTTAGATTTGTGACAAAATTTTATAAAACTAACAAGGATGATGGGGTCGAACTTCAAGAATCTTAGGGGTCGAAAAATTTTCGATTATATACATAATACGTAAAATAAAAAATTTATCGGGGTCGTTTGACCCCTACCCCATAGTGATGGATCCGCCCCTGCTTGGACATATAAATTTTTTACAGGCATGCTTTTGATTAAGAGCTCTTCTATATGAAGTAAGTAGTAGTTAAATTAGAAAAAACAATGAATTAGAAAATAGTACAACGTAGACTAAAGGTAGTTACAATAGCTCACCACAACTCATAAGTGCACAAAATGTATTGTTCATTAAGAGACAAGGCTCAATATTTATGACTCGGTCTACAAGGGGTTGCCATTTATAATTCATATCTATACAGGGTGTATGAAGGTTTAGTGGTTACTGGTTTATGACTTGCAAAGGGTGTTACAATAGTATGTCTAACTCATAGCTCTACATGAATCCGATTCATAGAGGCTAAGGTGGTGTTTGCTTATCTCTTAATTGAATCAATAAGATATCATTTAACCATTGAATGTGCCTGTTAGTTGTTCCATTGAGAAGTAAACATACAATTCCTCCTTGTTAATTTACTCTACATGCTCTAAGTAGATTCTCCATAACTCATGGCTCTACAAAGTGTGTGTTGGTTCGTAAAGGCTTAGTGATTTATGACTTTATAAGGTAGAGTGACTAGAGTTTGCATGGCTCATACTTCTAAGGTTATCATAGAGGTTAAGTGTTTTATGACTCTAACATGATTTACAAATGCCAACATTTGTAAGGTCTTGAACTCACGGATCTATCCTGACGCGACACCGTCCAACGAGTGCGTAATCCTCGTTAGCGGCTTGACGGTAAGATCACACGCACGGAACACGGAGACTACCACGGCGTTATACGAACGGCCACGAACGTACCTACGCGATGATTTTCTCCGAAAACACTCTCTGAATCTTGATAAACTCGAGATCGCCTTTGCTTAATCACTCTCCGGAATTCTGCAAAAGTCTTATAATTATTCGAGTTAATCCTTAATTATGCTGACCATTTCGAGTTTGTCTTGGGGCAAACTCGAACCAGGCCCAAGGCCCATTCGAATTTGTCCACTTGACAAATTCGAGATTGCCTTATGTGCAAATTCGAATTTAGTGCAAATTCGAATTTCACTGTCATACTTCTACTTGACCATATGTGTTAACTTATGTTTGAATTAATCTTTGAATTTTATGTTTGAACTTCTTGCAATACGTTACATCAAGTTCAAACATACAATCAACCAATATCAAACACACATAAACGCATATATCAAACACTAGTCAATATTCAATATTCAATATCAAGTAGATGGACTTATACAAAATGCTGACTATACTTAGACTGCTATCGTCACACAGGGTGTACCAACAGACTCCCCCTTGACGATAGCTTCTAACTATTTGCATTTTGATTAAGTACTAAATTCTATTCAAAATACTACCTGCATACAATCCCTTTTCTATACACACCTTGACTACCTTTTCATACTTCTTGCCTTCTGATTTCCAACCTTCATGGTAATAGATAGGTTGTTCATGAAGCTTCTGCAAGTCGCTTTGGGATAGGTTAACAAGATGCAAAGGATCATATACTTTCAAAATTACCTTGTCCTCATGATCTTCCATGACTGCCTCTGTTGATTCATTGTCAACGTACCACCATTTCAAGTTTGCAAGAACATCTTGTGGCATTGTTCTCAACGGAACTTTCTTCAGGCAACGGACTGGTTTATAGAACATTTTCATCCAAGGTTTTCCAGTCTATGGATCTATTCTTGATTCACCCATATGTGGTTACCCAGATAGTTGGATCTTCTGAACCTTCCTAAATTTCAATCTCTTCTGCTTCTTCCGAGTCAGATTCAGAGGTTGACTCATCTTCACCTGCTGCCTCAGGTTCATACTCATCAATCTGTCGGAAAATTTCATCTTCATCAGCCGGTGGCTCCAGAATATCTCCAATGAGCTCAGAAGTAATTGCTTCATTTGCAAGAGGCCCCTGTGCCCATATTTCTTCTAGTGTTTCTACTCTTGGATCAGATACGGGAGGTACACTTGAAGGACCAGCTTCTTCTGGCTCTTGCACTCGGCTTGTTGAAGGCCTAGTGGCCTGAGTCTGTCTGACTGATGGTCTTTGCCTCCTCCTTTGTTGCTGAGGCCTGGGCTGTTGCTGTTGCTGTTGTGGCTGCTGTGGAATTTGAACTTCCCCGGCCCAGTTGGCACCTTCAGGGGCTTGAAAATCCGGATTAACCACTGCACCAAAAAGTGGTGCCTCCACTGGTCTAGCCATAGCACATCTGTGTGCTTGGCAATCTGCGAATATTCTCTTGTCAATTACAACAACACTTTGAATGTCAGGTAATTGTGGCAGATTCGGCAGGAAATGTCGTATCAACATCATCACGAACCGCGGGTACAACAAAAATCTTTCTCGTGCCGGAGCTGTTATCTGATGAACAAACTCTGCAAAGAACATTTCTGAATAGCTGAACCTTTGATTGTGGACTAACGCGATCATTCCCGACTGAATCTTCGACACAATATAATCAAATCCAGCTTTTTTCGGAGCAAAGCACACCATGAAGACGTGTGCAAGATACCTCCACTGCTCAATCAGCCCACTCTTCATATACGAGGACTTAGCCACATCCAGGCTATAACCCATTCTGATGAACGCAGCTTTCCTAACTGCTAATGGAAAGTCAATCGGTCCGTCTTCTTGCTTTGAAGAGCCCAACTGCAATACTCTACGCAACACATCAGCTGAAAACACGAGAGGGTGTCCAGCAATCCTGGTCCTCAATACTGTTGGAGTAACAGTACAATCGACTTGCAGATGGTCCCAAAATTCACGAACATATGGCAGCACAATCTGAACGTTATGTGACAGGGCATACGAAACCGTTGAAGCGGCCAAAAAATCCACCATTTGGCGGAATGCCTGAGCTTCAGGCAACTCACGTTCAGGAGAAATGACCATATTATGTTTTTGAACAAAAACTCTGTCTGCCATGTCTGCATAATAAAGTATAAAATATTAGAATAATCAATATAAACATAAACTTGCTTAAATTCAAATTTTTTTTATTTTGAACTTGTGTAAGTACAAAATCCAACACATATGAATTTCTACAAGATTGATTTAAATTTTAAGCAAATATTTCGAATTTAATGGTAAAGTCGAATAACAAATTCGAAACTACCCTCATTTCGGATTTAATGGCTTCTTTGAGTTTAGTGACAAACTCGAAGCCACGATCAAACTCGAAGCCATAATCAAATTCGAAGATGTCGGTATGTATAACAACTAAAATCCAAGATTTCAACCATTTTAGACTTAGAAAATTACATTCATTATCCCTAATAGGTTCTAATCAAAGATATTTGTCACTAATTTAATGTTTCAGCGGTTCAAACTTTGTTATTGTGAATTACAAAGTTCACACCATTAAAACCTCAAAATCGATTGATTTTGGCTCAAATTGAGTCTAAAACATCCTAAATCTTGTATAATAATGTTGATTATACCTAGATTTGTGAGTATGCTCGAACACAAATGGACAAAAACTCGACAAATAGTGAAAAACTCGAAGTCGGCGAAGTCGAAGCTTAAACTCGAAATCTCTCTGAATAAAGTCGAAGTACTAAAATCGAAGGTAGGTGAATAATGAATGTCACTGTTGACCTATTTATACTAACCATCTTCGAGTTTGTGACCTCTTTCGAGTTTACTGCCAAACTCAAAGTCCTTGCCAAATTCGAATATTCATTCAATTTTGGCTTAAACTCGAATTTAACTTGAAAATTTTGAAAATTATGAAAATCTTTGAATTAAATTCAACTTGTTCAACTTTTCCAACTTTTTCATGAAACGGAATAAACTATGCCAAATCATTTACCCTAAGCACAAGATATTCACGCAGTGTTTATTTTAATCAACTAAGAGTGCACCCTTAGTAACTTTGACCTTTTTCTTATATATATATATTTGGGTTCAAATGAGTACCACTAGTTTTGCGGAGTACCGGAGGTATCTCGCTTAAAACCATTTTTTTTGAAATTTAAAAAAATTAACAAAATAAAGATGAAATGAAAATAAAATAAATTAAATTAAATTAATGAAGTAAAATTAAAATTTTGAACAAAAAATTTGAACTTAGACTAATCTACATTATCTTAAACTTTACAACCTATACTAAACACTTAACAGAATATTTTTGACGAGAATAGTCAAAGAAAGGTTCAATCATATAGCGATGTCAAATACGCACTTTCAGCATTCAAACTTTCACACTTACGAATTTTTGATTCCTTTGATTGTTTTGTCGTGACATACATTTCTAGCCGAATGTTGGTATTATTTTCCCTTTAAACATGTTAGACTTCGGAATATCCCTTGGCCTTTTTATTTATCAAGAAATTACCTTACGTGACTCATACTTAGGCATACTTTTATAATCAAGGCATACACACAATGATTTTAACTTTTTGGTATTGCAAACTTTCTTTAAAAGGCAAACATCAGACACAGGTCTGTATTTACATACAACAAAGTGTCTTAGTTTGTCTTAAGGTTTATTTTTAAGGCTAGCAAGACAGCGGTGACAGGTCTGTACCGACGTATAACAAAGCGACTTATCTTGCTAACTCGAGTCAAACCAGAGGCAACAGGTCTGTACTTACGTACAACAGAGTTACTTGTTTTGACTCTCAACTCAGTAAAATTTTTCTATTCTTTCCATTTCTTTAAGATGCATCTAATGTTGCTATACATCTCCAGAAAGTTTGCATACCTCATTTAGAATCAGTGTCTGTATGTCTCTAACATAAAAATTAAGACCAATTGGTCATACATCTAAGTTAGTGACACGTCTGACTTTTTCTTGAATATTTTATTAGCCTTGAGACTCCCTATATGTATTATGTCTACCAACATATCAAACTGGATAATGTATAACACTTAGAATTTTAGGTGTATTATGTGTGAAAGCTAAACACCTAGAGCTTGTATTAACTGTGCTAATTTTCGTCACTTTGAACCTTTGTATCTAAGACTTAACTCATTTTCTGATATTCTCTTTTTTTTAACTTTTTATGGTTTTCTATCTTTTTTCTTTTGTTTTTCATAAATAAGAGTAAGAAAATAAAATAACCTACTAACTTACTATAAAAGAAAACTATCCTAAGCTACTAAACTTACTATAAAAAGAAAGAAAAGCTACTACTATAAAAAGAAATAAAACTCTACTAAGGTCAACTTACTCTGGATTACGCATTCCGTTTAGTTGAATCAAATACTCAAAACGTGACTTATCAAAAGCTTTGGTAAATAAATCTGCATTATTATCATCCGTTTCAACTTTTACCAGCTTGATTAAGTTCTTTTTAGCACAATCACGTATAAAATGGTGTCTTATGTCTATGTGCTTGGTTTTATTATGTTTAACTGGATTATTTATTATAGCAATTGTTGACTGGTTATCTATCCTGATAGGAGTATGACACGAAAATTGTTGACTGGTTAACTGGATTATTTGTCTATGTGCTCGCACGTTGACACGGCTACCGAAGTCTATTTCTTGCATTGCCAGGAAACGAGTCTCCCTCCTAGGAACTGACAACCTCTAGTTGTTGACTTGTACGTCAAGATGCATCCTCCGTAGTCTGAATCTGTGAATGCCTCTAATTCCAGATCGCCCTCTGCGTGATACCAAAGTCCCAGCTTCGGTTTCGACTTGAGGTATTGTAGAATCCGCTTCACAGCTGTCATGTGCATCTCTTTCGGATTAGCTTGAAATCTAGCACAAATACAAACAGCAAACATTATATCAGGTCTTGAAGCAGTTAAATACATGAGTGACCCAATCATAGCCCGATATAACGTCGGATCCACATCGGTATCACTTTCTGTACCCGGTCCGAGATTGTGATTCACTTGAATCGGCGTGCTGAAGTGAGCTGTCAGCTTGGTTCCTTCCATCCCGAAGCGCTCTAAGATGTCATAGATATACTTCGTTTGATGAATAAACATTCCCTCCTTCCTTTGTTCGACTTGCAAACCCGAAAAAAAAAAATTTAACTCATCCATCGCACTCATCTCAAACTTTGACTTCATCACCTTCTCAATGTCTTTGCACATCTGTTCGTCTGATGATCCAAAGATGATATCATCGACGTATACTTGTACCAAGATGAAATGTTCCCCTTTTCGCTTCACGAAAAGCGTACTATCTATTCTCCCTCTTTCAAACCCGTTGTCCAAAAGATGGTTGGATAGAGTCTCGTACCACGCCCTCGGTGCTTGATGTAATCCATACAAAGCCTTATCTAATCGATATACTCTGTCTGGATATTTCGGATCTGTAAACCCGGGCGACTGTTCCACATATACCAGTTCCTTCACTTTCCCATAAAGGAAAGCACTCTTAACATCTAGCTGATAGACTTTAAAACCCTTGAAGGAAGCAAAAGCCAGAAACAAACGAATTGCCTCCAACCTTGCCACTGGCGCGAACACTTCATTGTAATCGATTCCTTCCTCTTGGTTGAAACCCTTTACCACCAGTCTTGCTTTGTTGCGAGTGACTATACCCCGATCATCTTTTTTGCACTTAAAAACCCATTTGGTTCCTATTGCTATTTCTCCTCGAGGTAACGAAACTAACTCCTACACTTCTAGTTTCCTAAACTATGACAGTTCTTCCTGCATCGCTTCAAGCCAAGAGTTGTCTTTTAGTGCCATCTGCACATTTTTCGGCTCTACTTGCGAGATGAAGCATGAATAGAGGCAAGTATGAAAGGCCTCGGAGTCATTTATCATCGACAACAACACTGTGTTGTTTTTTAAACTACTCGTAGTCCTCACACCAGCACTAGGATTTCCTATGATACTCTCAACAGGATGATTTTTATTAATCCTAGATGTCACTATCTCGTCAACCCTAAGATTGTCTCCCAAATTTGATCCTATCTCTCCTAAAGGGGGAACGACTTCAGACTCCACATTTTCTTCCTCATGGACACTGTCTTCAGAGGCTGAATTTGTAGTCTGATGTTCGTTTGTAGGCACTTCAGAATCATTTTCTTCTCGAGATCTATCTTCAGTTGATGTAGGCTCGGATGTTGATGGAAAAGTGGTCCTCAGAAAGCTATGACCCTCGTCATTCAGATTTAATGACGACATGTCCTTTTCAATTGTACCTGCATTTTCATCCAAAGGAATGTTAAATGACTCAAACAATTTGTCACAATCAAATATCCATTCCGGACCAGTTTGGGGTTCATGTGCATAACTTGTGACATCTATGTTATACACAATATCTACTGTACCATTAGATTTGTTAAAACCCGTTTTTTTGGTGAGTTTGGCACATAACCTAGGAAGTATCCTTCATCAGCCTTTTAATGAAACTTAGGTTGATGTTTTGTTTTCATTAAAGTACATGGTATCTCAAAAGGTTTGAAGCCAGTTAAATTAGGTGGCCTTTTATTCAAAACTTCATAACAGCTTTTGTTCAATGATTTGACAGTAAGGACCCGGTTTAAAACATGGCACGCGGTATTCACTGCCTCCCCCCAAAACATGGTAGGAAGCTTTGAATCCGATAGCATGGTCCTTGCTGCCTCAATCAGTGTCCTGTTTTTCCGTTCGGCCTCCCCATTTTGTTGTGGCTCATAAGGTGCACTAAATTGATGCACTATGCCCTTTGATAGGCAATATACACCAATTACTGTGTTTTTAAACTCTGTTCCGTTATCACTTCGAATGCGTTTAACCCTCGTTCCGTAAGAATTTTCCACTTGGTCTAAGAACCCGATGAGCTTGGCAGCCGTCTCGTCCTTTGTACCAAGAAAGAAAACCCATGAAAAACGTGAGTAATTGTCAGTAATAACTAAACAGTACCAACTACCACCTATACTCCTTTTGTTGACTGGTCCGAAGAGGTCCATATGCAACAAATCGAATGCGGCAGCGATGGAGTTCTGAGTATTGGACTTGTGTGCCTTCTTGTGTTGTTTTCCTTTCTTGCACGGTAGACACTTATCCTCGAACTGAAAAATCTTCATAGGAACACCTTGCACCAATCCATTTTTCGTAATGTAGTTCATCTTTCTCAGGTGCAAATGTGCCATACGTCTGTGCCATAAAACCGACTCAGTCTCTGACGCTTTAGATAACAGACAAATTGGTCCCATCGAAGATTCCGGCTTGTTCATGTCTAGCATGTACAGATCATTCTTCCTTGGAGCCCTCATCAGTATCCACTCTTCAGGTACTTTGAAACCCGGTTTCAGCACTAACGCCTCAGTATCAGTGAACAATACCGAGTTCTTCTTATCACAGATTTGAGATACACTAATGAGATTGTGAACTAGTTTATCGACGTGATAAAATTGATCCAATTTGATAGTCCCATTAGTGACCACTCCTGTACCAGTGATATTCCCTCCTTTATTGCCAGCGAATGATACAAAGCCCCGATTCCCTCCCTTGAAGTCTGCGAGTAGACTTCTTTCCCCTGTCATGTGCCTGGAGCAACCACTGTCGACGAACCATTTGTTGTTTGGACCTGTAGTTATCTCCTGCACATGAAAGAAAATAGGTTAGTTATCACGGGGAACCCAAGCCATAGCTGGCTTGGTAATACCATTCTCGTCCACATACTTGAACTCTTTCAAATACCCATCTCTCCGTTCAGGTGACTTGGGTTTTTGAATTGGACTCTGTTGTGGTGCAGAGTGATTTAAGTTCACTCTCGGCCTATATGTAGGCATTTGCTGTGGAGCTCTTGAATAATATTGATTATAATGCATTTCTGACTGATATCCCTGAGCTATACATGGTGTTTGATGTCTTACAGGAGTGTGCGACCTAACCGGAGTGTAAGCTCTGCTAGGTGTAGTACTCCTATAATTCTGTTGCGGTCCTGACCTAGATTGATTAACGACTCTATTTGGTGAATTAGTCCTAATCACGTCTTTTGGTCGACCTGACACAGGCATTTGTTTCACAGCAGATTTTGGTGCAGCTTGCACAGTTTTCTCGGTATTCTGAGAACTACTAGTGCTTGCTACACTTGGCGAAGGCTTGTGTTGTTCCGGCTTTCCAGGTTTAGGTGTATTATCTACTTTCCTATGTGGACAGCTAGACGCAACATGCCCCCTTTCGTGACATCTAAAGCAAGACATTTTGTCAATTGACTTTTTGTGTGTGCCCTTTGACTTAGGTGTCTCACTAGAGTCTGGCTCTTTTGGTTCAATTATAGCGACTGGTTCATCCTCCTGATCATTAAAGTCAAATTTGTGTTGCCCTACAGGTTTATCACTAGAGGATGGCACAAATTTAACTTTCTTAATCTTGATATTATTAGCAATCATCTTAGTTTCATTTTCCTTTGCAATTTCAGACATTGGTTCTGGTATTTCCTCTGATTCAACTGATTTCTCAGTTTTTTCCTGAGGTTGAGGTACATAGTTATCGTTGAATGGTGGAGGACTCTCATGATATCCTACACCTACAGGCTTCTTAGACTGACGCTGTGCGTCTAATATTTTTCCTAGGTTAAGAGATGAGTTCCTAAACTTTTCAAGTTTACTATTGGCCTCAGCTACCTTTACCTTAGACTCGGCTAGCTCTACGTCTTTGGATTTTAGCTCCTTGGTTAATGCCTCAACATGTTCATACATTAGTTCTAACCTAACACACTGTTCGCTCAGTTTGTCCTTTAGAACTACAACATACTGTGCATCAGCCTTAAGCTTATCCCTAAGATCTTGCTTTATGTCTACTAGGCTAGCATTATCTAATTTTAATGATTCATTTTGAGCAGATATGGTTTGATGTGAATCTAGTACTAAATTTAACCTATCATTAGATGTATGTAGCACATAAAACACATAAATCATGGAAAAGTGAAAAGTTTAGAGTTACCTTGGCATGATCTGATTCCACGTTGGCCATCTGTGCGGCAAACTCCAGAATTGTCTGATCAGCTGACTTTTCTACCCATATCGGACTGCTTTCATTCTGACTGCTGTCCCCTGTGATTTCCTCTGCCCCATCACTTCCAGTCTCAGTCACTTCAGCCATAAAGGCTCTAGCATTCGATTCTGGATGTGTACTCCAGTCATAAGTTCCATCTAGCTGTCTGTTTGATGTAACATTGGATAACAGACCAGCTATATTCGCTTGACTGGTTGAACTACTCGGTTGATATCGCCCTTGCGATTGATTGTGATACTGTCCCTGGTAGTTCTCTACTTTTGGTCTCTGACACTCCCTAGCGAAGTGCCCTAACCCCTGACAGTTGTAACACTTAACCTTGGACTTATCAAATCTAATCTTATTGTTACTAACGTTCAGATTCCTTCCCGTTCTTTTGATGAACCTTTTAACTCTCTGAGTTACCATGGCCAATTGCCATTGCAGATCCATCTCTTTCAGATTATCAGGATCTACCTGATCGTAATCCTCATCCCAAAGTGCAGGATTGTTGATTTTGCCCTGAACGCAATTGTCAAATTCAGATGGTCTTCCGCAAATTTTGCGCTCATAGGCATCTTTGAATACCCTTGAGATGTAGATGCCGGGGTAGCCTGATACTGCTTTTCTTCTGGTCGAGAAAACCCTAAGAAAGCCCTACTCACTGAGTCTTCTGTTTCAGCCGGTGACGATGTTTCTCCCGAGAAGAATGCTGTAGCGGTCTTCAATTCAGTTGCCACTGAAGGTTTTGATTTCCCAAAGTACATAGCCGGATCTTGAACTTGATCATAATCCGTTTCCTTCTTCAGCAACTCAAAGTGATATGCCCTCAGCGTTCCGATAACCTTATCTAGAGTCAGAGTATAGAATTTGTCTTCATCGTGCTTTATTAAGGCCACATACATCTCCCATTTGGCCGGTAAAGCATCCAGAATCTTGTTAATCTTTTCCGTATCACTATACTCCACGTCGTGGCAATCTAACTCAGTTAGTAAATGATAGAATCGTGTAATAGTCTCATCTAGCTTTTCGTTCTTCAAGGCTTTGAAGATCGCGAACTGCTGCTTGAGCATTTCCATTCGATTCTTTCTTACCCTCGGGTTACCTTCACACCGTTTCTCTAACGCATCCCAGAGCTCTTTTGCTGTCTTCTGATTACGGAAGGTGTCTAAGATCTCCTGTGGTAACGCCATTCGAATGACAGCTATTGCACGGTTCTCAGCTTCATACACCTTTTTATCATCATCCTTCATTTTTGAATAAGGCACAACCTTTTGTCGTCCTTCAACCTCAGCTGTAGGTGGAATGTACCCTTCATCGATACAAAGCCACATGCGCATATCATTAAACCTCGTGAATTCGGCAAACCTATCCTTCCACCAGTAATAGTCCTCAATTTTCATTAACTTCGGTGGTGAATTCGCCTTGCCAACCTCATGATCCATCTCCATAAACCTCTGCAGACTTGACATTGTTTCAAATATATTTGAATTCAAACTTAATTAATTTGATTCGAAACTAATTTAAATTAATTCTTTCGAATTTAGGCAAATTCGAATCTAATTAAATTTAAACCTGTTTGGAATTAAATTGGAATATAAGTTTTAAATTCAGCTAAACTCGAAATTATTGACAAAGTTGAGAGTCCACTAATCTCGAAACCCAAATAACTTCGAAGGTCCACTGAACTCGAAATCCCAAATAAATTCGAAGATCCACTAAACTCGAAATTCCCCAATTCGAAGGTCCACTAAACTCGAGAACCCTAATTCGACTTTAGTGTATAGTCGAAACCCAAAGCAAATTCGAACTGGCCAAATTCGAAGCAAACTTTAAGGAAACTCGAAAGGAGCGTATTTTGGTCAAACGTGAAATTTTTGGAAACCCTAATACTCCCTTACTAAACTCAAGCGCCGCAAATTCGAAAAACGGCTAATACTTCAAGTTTTTCAAGTTTTTCAGATTAAATCAATATTTTTACAAGTAAAAGTACTGATTTTGGTCAAAAGCTTGAACTACAACAAAGTATTTCCCGAAATCTGATTTGTTAGGCTCGAAAAACATCAAAAATCATGATAATAACCGTCCAAAACGTCAAAAAATCTAGGATGTATGCTTATGAACACGAAGAACACCAAGAACACCCCGTAGGCTTTGATACCACTTGTAAGGTCTTGAACTCACGAATCTATCCTGACGCGACACCGTCCAACGAGTGCTGAATCCTCGTTAGCGGCTTGACGGTAAGATCACACGCACGGAACACGGAGACTACCACGGCGTTATACGAACGACCATGAACGTACCTACGTGATGATTCTCTCCGAAAACACTCTCTGAATCCTGATAAACTCGAGACGCCTTTGCTTAATCACTCTCCGGAATTCTGCAAAAGTCTTATAATTATTCGAGTTAATCCTTAATTATGCTGACCATTTCGAGTTTGTCTTGGGACAAACTCGAACCAGGCCCAAGGCCCATTTGAATTTGTCCACTTGACAAATTCGAGATTGCCTTATGTGCAAATTCGAATTTAGTGCAAATTCGAATTTCACTGTCATACTTCTACTTGACCATATGTTTTAACTTATGTTTGAATTAATGTTTGAATTTTATGTTTGAACTTCTTGTAATACGTTACATCAAGTTCAAACATACAATCAACCAATATCAAACACACATAAACGCATATATCAAACACTAGTCAATATTCAATATCAAGTAGATAGACTTATACAAAATGCTGACTATACTTAGACTGCTATCGTCACACAGGGTGTACCAACAACATTTAAAGTGAGTGATCCATAAAGCTTAGAAGAGAAGTATGATACAATAATGTGTCATACAATATGCAAAGAAAGGCATATGGCATGATCTCGCTCGTGGCCGAAAACTGCTAATGAAGTATTATATCTCATTTGTTATTTTATAAAATGAAAGAACCGAAGTACAGATCAATTAAGATTGAATCAAATAGCAATAGTAGGTTTTGAATTGTTATTATCCAATACACAACAATTGAATTGAAGGCTTCTCATACAATGCTCAGGATACCATGAAATACCTCAATTGGATCTATAACAACAAATAAAGAAATTGAAAATTGCATAAATCATTCATAGTAAAACAAAATGCTAACAAGTAACAATAACTGTATAATCATACAACATTTAATGATGTTAAAATATAGTTTAAAAACTCGATATTCAAAATTCTACAAAGATGAAGTTATATGCATTTAAATATTATTTGACCATCAAAACTTTTCAGCTTTTTCTTCCCCAAATCCATTTACACGATTAAGGATTACAGATGAAACCGCCAGAAGCAGCAAGCAGCAGCCATAATGACAATATAACTCCTCGAACCCAATGTTGTTGAGCTTTGTATAGAGATGAATTAACATGTTATTCATTTTTTTTCTTATGCAAGACCATCACGAACTTCCATTTTTTTCTTCCCTTAATAATTTCTAAAGCAACTGAATTTGGGATGAATCTCCGGCATCTTAATATATTATAAGGTGGAACCATACATTTCCCTTCGGTTGTAGGTGATATCAACATATCATAATGATGAGACAAAAACAACTCTTTAAAATCATAATATTGTGACATCTCAATTTGTCTCTTCAGGGTTGTAATACCGCTTTGATATTGTTCCCATGATCACCCTCAAGCTCCCCACCATAATGTTGGGGACAATCAATACATAATCTCCTGTCATAACAAGTCCAAAGCACCATTAAATCTCCGTAGAAAAAAACAACAATTTTAAAGTTCTCTATAATTACAAGCACGGTCTTTTACAATATAACTACAAATGGTATCCATTACTATTGGACATAAGTATTAAAATCAAATCATCAATGTTTATGTTTATCACCATCGTTGCCATAAAATTCTCAAACTTCCATAGGTTAAATTTAAATCATAATCAATTTGATAGATAAATGGATTCTGAAAACATGATTTAGAAGTAATACATACAATATATATAACATGTGTACTTAAAAACTATTTATGTTAAAGAAAAAAGATGAAGGTTTCGAAGTGATTGTGTAAATGTGAATTGATCTCAAAATGAAGAATTTTTCCGTGTTACAACTAACATAGAAATATTTGTAACGATAATACTAATATTTTACATTTTTATATATTCTCTTTCTAATTTGTCAAGATTTTATCCCTCGATCTAGACAATATTCTAACTCGAACAACTAGTTATGACGATCAAAATAAATCTGCATGCTAGGAGTACACCATGTAAATAGTTTTTTTTTCCTTTTTGTAAATAACCTTTATCTATTACAAAAGAAAATACTTTGAAATATAATCTTTTGTTCAATTTAGAGGCTGCAAACAAAATGCGATGACTACTATGAAACCTTAAGGTATCTAAATAATAAACAAGTTAGATATGGCAAATTATCGATCGATCTAACTAACCACACACTTTCTCCTTCTTCTCTAACTCATTCTCTCTATTCGATCCTCACCACAAACTTTTTATAAATGTGGATATGCATATAAAAAAACTATGCGAAATTCTTAAATTTGGTTTTAAAGACAACCATTTAGTGGATTCAGTTATACTTTACAGTTTGATCAGCGGGCTTTGGAATGTATTGCGCGTTGGAAAAAGTGACTATGGAGAGATGAGTTCTACCCTTTAATGGCAGCTTGCAGTGATTAATTTCTGCTTTAATCTACTTGGAGGTTGAGTGCATATACTACAAATACATCCAGTTCGATGACGTGGATGCTTCTTGCCCTCCCTTGGTACGTTGCATCAACATAAATCACAGATTACTTCTTTCACTTTAAAACCAAAACTTGTACACAACGAAATTAACATGCTTCCATGCATACCTTTGTTGATCACAATAACTTTGAGAACAAGTCCAGGGTGCTGGTATACGAGCATCACAAAAAGATTGTGATATGTATATATATGCAGTAAAAGTAACCATTTGTTTGTTACGGTGGATGGCTTCATTATGTGGTCTTTCATGTGTTTTCGCAAACTCGCATGCAGTATCACTGGTTCCATCCAAAAGTACCATGTAAAACACTAAATCAGAATTTAGAAACTTAAATTTATAGTAATGAAAACAATCAACTGTAAAGTCAATTGTATAATCACATTGATTAGAACAGAAGTTACTTTTTTCAAATATATCTATTGAATTCACTGAAATATTCAAGCAATAGTATCAATCGGACAGAAGCATAAACAATAAATTAAGTAAATTAAGTCATTTCATACCAAAATTGAGCACATATAACATAGACATCAACTTTGCTTTGATTTTGATAATGAAATTAATAGGAATAATGATAAACTAGAGAAACCCTTAGAGGGCCAAAGCCATATCAGGTATGTGTGTTTCATTCAAAATCAAAATAAAAAAATAAATATTTTGAAACCAACAAAAATAGTTAACAAATTATTTCATTTAATCTAACAATTTCAATAGAATTACAACATTTGTTAAAGTTCAACAAAATAGCTACTGGTTTTTACTGCATTAGAAGGAAAGATGGTAGTCGACTGATTTGATCAGAGATTCAAAAAAGGGTAGGAGGTAGGGCGCTAGAGAAGCGTGGAGCTGACAAGAGAAATGGATAGCCGGATGAGTTTTTCTTAGCTTTGTTTTTGAGTTTCATGACTAGAAAATATACAAAGTGGGCTTTAAATACACATAGTCCATGAAATTTTGTGGGAAAACCTTGCAAATTGTATTGTATTATATTGTATTGTATTATATTGTATTATATTGTATTTGTTATAATCTTAACAGAATTCAGATATCAAGAAATCAACAACACTTGCAAATTTGATATATATGTGTGTTCACCTTCTTTCTCTACATCTTCACAATACAACCATGCATGCCCTTTTATAGATACAAACTTAGAGACAAGAATTACTATGCACATCACTCACTCCTACTATTTTCAATTGCTTCTCAACTTGGTAAAAGACCAAAAATTATGCATCCATAATTGTCCTTTCATAACACTCCCCCTTGGATGATAATTTTAGTAAGAGTTCAACCACGAAATGCTGCCTCATTAAAAACCTTGCTAAAGAAAAACCCAGTGGAAAAAAACTTTAGTCAAGGGAAAAAGAGTACAGTGGATTGGTTGACTCCCCCTCATATTGTCATCTGAAAGTCATCACATGTTTTGTACATGTCGCATTCCAATGATATGAACGTGTTTTCTAAAAATCGCTTTGGGAAGAGCCTTCGTGAAAAGATCAGCTGAGTTATTGTTGGATTGAACGTACCTCATTTCAATTTCATTGTCCTTTATAAGGTCTTGCGTATAGGAGAAAAATCTTGGAGGGATATGTTTGGTCCTGTCACTTTTGATATACCCTTCTTTCATTTGTGACACGCAAGCTGCATTGTCTTCATAAATCAGTGTAGGACTTTTGCCTTTCTCAAGTCCACAAGAAGACAAGATGAGTTGTGTCATTGATCTCAGCCATACACACTCTCTACTGGCTTCATGTAGTGCAATAACTTCAGCATGATTTGAGGATGTTGTAACCAGTGTTTGCTTCTGAGAACGCCAAGATATTGGAGTGCCTCCATTCAAAAATACGTATCCTGTTTGAGATCTTGCTTTGTGGGGATCAGACAAATAACCTGCATCTACATAACCAATCAAACCTTCTTTTGTATTGTTTGAATAAAATAATCCCAAATCGACAGTTCCTCGAAGGTATCGTAAAATGTGTTTGATTCCCATCCAATGTCGTTTGGTGGGGGCTGAACTAAATCTAGCCAACAAATTTACTGCAAAAGAAATGCCAGGTCTTGTACAGTTAGTAAGATACATTAGGGCTCCAATTGCACTAAGATACTGCACTTCTGGACCGAGTAAATCTTCATTTTCTTCTTGAGGACGAAATGGGTCTTTGTCAATATTAAGGGATCTAACTACCATTGGCGTGCTTAAAGGTTTTGCTTTATCCATATTGAAACGTTTTAAGACCTTCTCCGTATAATTTGATTGATGCACAAGTATGCCATTATGCATGTGCTCTATTTGTAAACCAAGACAATATTTGGTTTTACCAAGGTCTTTCATTTCAAATTCCTTCTTTAGTAGCACAATGACTTCATTTATCTCATTTATTGTGCCGATGATATTTAGATCATCAACATAGACAGCTATAATAACATATCCGCCATTTGTCTTCTTTATAAACACGCATGGACAAACTTGATTATTTGTATATCCTTTACATATCAAATAATCACTCAAACGCTTATACCACATGCGTCCAGATTGTTTCAACCCATATAAAGATCTTTGTAATTTGATTGAATACATTTCTTTGGGTTTATTGCTTAATGCTTCAGGCATTTTAAATCCTTCAGGGATTTTCATATAAATATCACTATCTAATGATCCATATAAATAAGCTGTAGCAACATCCATTAGACGCATTTCTAAATTTTTAGAAACTGCAAGACTGACTAAGTATCTAAACGTTATTGCATTCATAACAGGAGAATACGTTTGATCATAATCAATTCCAGGCCGTTGAGAAAAACCTTGAGCCACAAGTCTAGCTTTGTATCTTATAATCTCATTTTTCTCATTTCTCTTTCGTATGAATACCCATTTGTATCCTACAGGTTTCACGGCTTCAGGCATGAGGATAATGGATCCAAAAACCTTTCGTTTGTTTAAAGAATCTAATTCAGCTTGCATAGCTTCTTTCCATTTATCCCAATCATGTCTATTTTGACATTCAATAACAGACTTTGGTTCTAGATCATCACTTCCATTAATAATATCATATGCAATAGCAAAAGAAAACCTTTCATCAATATCTTTCATTTTAGATCTGTTCCATATAATATTTGTATGGACATAGTTGATTGCAATCTCTGTATAAGTATCATCAATTTCTCCTTCTTTGGAAATATTATTATTTTGTGTTTCTCCAGGAACACCTTTCTCATTATCAATTGTATTTTCAGAGCTCTTTCTTTTTCTAGGATTCTTATCCTTGGAACCAAACAGTCTTCCACGCTTCAGGCGTGCCTTTGATTCTTGAGTGACTTTGTCATCAATTTGCTCGCTTGGAATTTCAATTCGAGCAGGTGCATTTGCTGCTGGCACATATGATTTAGTCACTCTTTTAGAATCAGTAAATGCATCAGGCAGTTGATTTGCAATTTCTTGTAAATGCATTATATTCTGAACTTCTAGTTCACATTGTTTTGTCCGAGGATCAAGATGAATCAATGATGGTTCACACCATGAAACATCTTTTTCTTTGTTTTTCTTTTCTCCCCCTAATGCTGGGAAAATTGTCTCATTGAAATGACAATCAGCAAACCGTGCTGTGAAAACATCACCTGTCAGTGGTTCAAGATATCTTATTATAGAGGGTGTTTCATACCCTACATATATACCCAATCTTCTTTGAACCCATTTTTGTACGTTGTGGTGGTGCAATAGGAACATATACTGCGCACCCAAAAATTCGAAGATGGGAAATGTTTGGTTCTTGACCAAAAGCAAGTTGTAAAGGAGAAAATTTATGATATGCACTTGGTCTTAGACGAATCAGTGATGCAGCATGTAAAATTGCATGTCCCCAGACAGAAATAGGGAGTTTTGTTTTCATTATTAATGGTCTAGCTATTAGCTGAAGACGTTTAATTAATGATTCAGCTAAACCATTTTGTGTATGAACATGAGCAACTGGATGTTCAACACTAATTCCAACAGACATGCAATAGTCATTAAAAGCTTGAGACGTAAATTCACCAGCATTATCAAGTCTCACCCTTTTAATGGTATAATCAGGAAAATGCGCCCTTAATTTAATGATCTGAGCCAGAAATTTTGCAAATGCCACATTACGAGTCGATAATAAACAAACGTGAGACCATCGACTTGATGCATCTATTAATACCATGAAGTATCTGAAAGGTCCACATGGTGGATGAATTGGTCCACATATATCACCTTGAATTCTTTCAAGAAACATAGGATTTTCCTTTTCAATTTTTGTTGGTGAATGTTTCACAATAAGTTTTCCAAGAGAACAAGATGTACATGGAGCCAAGTTACCTGTTTGAGAGATCTTCAGGCTTTTTAGTGGATGTCCATTGGTACCTTCAATTATTCTTTGCATCATGGTTGTTCCTGGATGGCCTAATCTGTCATGCCACAAACTCAAAACTCCAGGATCACAATATTTTTCTTTTACTACCATGTTGGATTCAACCATACTTATATATGTATAATGCAAACCAGAATTGAGTGTTGGCAGTTTTTCCAGTACATGGTTTTTATCGGTAATATGCATAAATTTCTTATTCTCTATTGTCACAGTCTGAGTACCGTATCCATTTCGGTGTATGTCATTGAAACTCAGCAAATTTCTTTTAGATTTTGGAGAAAATAGAGCATTATTTATTAAAAACTTTGTACCATTTGGTAATATAAAATGAGCCTTTCCGGTTCCTTCAATTAGATCTACAGGACCTGAAATGGTATGTATGGTTGCTTTAGTTAGCTTTAGTTCAGAAAAATATTTCTTCGTTTTATGAATTGTGTGTGTGGCACCACTGTCTGGTATACAGATATCTCCAAAGTTTGCATCATGCAGTTCTTCGAAGAAATTCATTTTAAACTTCAAAAAAATAAATAAGAAAAATAATAAATTAATGATTATGTAAGATAAAAATTGTTAAGTAGAAATATGTTATATTATTATAAGATTAGGAAGTGCATTACATGATAAGATGAAATAATATATATCTAGAAAATGAAACATAGTCACACTATTATATATCTAAATCATCAAAGAAATCTGAAGCATTTAGTTCAGGTACCGAATCATTAGGGAGATCATTAAAATTTACTTCTTTCTCTTTTCCTTTAAGAGAATCTTGATACAGCTGACAAAGATGTGGTGCTGTTCGACAAGTTCTTGACCAGTGGCCTATCATTCCGCATCTGAAGCAAGGATCTTCAGGACCCTGAGAAGTATTAGTTTTTGCTTCATTGTTCTTGGATTTTCCATGTGATTGAGATTTATTATCTCGTGGAGCATTGTTATAACCATGTCCATGTCCACGTCCACGGCCCCGAGAATGACTTTTTCCATATTTATAGTTGTAACCATAGCCATGATTATTCTTATAATTATGGTTTTTATTATAGCCACGACCACAGCCTCGTCCACGGCCAAATCCTCGCCCTCGTCCTTGTCCATGTGTATTATTTTTAGGATCACTTTTATTCGTAGCATTTGCTTCAGGAAACGCTACTGATCCTGTAGGACGAGACTGATGATTTTTCATCAGAAGCTCATTATTTTGTTCAGCAACAAGAAGGACTAAATTGAGTTCAGAATATCTTGTAAATTTCTGCATGTGATATTGTTGTTGCAGAGTAATGTTTGACGCATGAAACGTGGAGTAAGTTTTCTCCAACATGTCTGCATCAGTAACAGTTTGTCCACAAAATCTTAACTGTGAACATATCCTGAACAAAGCTGAGGTATACTGATTAACCTTTTTAAAGTCTTGGAACCTCAAATTTCTCCACTCATCTATGGCAGCTGGAAGTAAAACTTCCCTTTGATGATGAAACCTTTCTTTCAAATCTTTCCATAGAATGCTTGGATCATTTGTGTTCAAATATTCAAATTTTAGCATATCATCAATATGCTTACGAAGAAACACATTTGATTTTGCATTTTCTTGTGAGGAACAATTATTTTTCTCACTTATAGTTTCCAAGATTCCCATGGATTCAAGATGCATTTTTACATCAATTGTCCATGACATGTAGTTCTTCCCGTTAACGTCTAGTGCAGCAAATTCAAGCTTTACAAGGTTTGCCATTTTATAACTATCAACAAAAATATTTAACAACATAAATTAGCATTAATTTATTTCAATCAATATCGCAACACATAACAATGGAAGAATCGTAAATGAAAACATAATTAGAAAAGGGTACATCTCATCGAATGAAAGTTGTAGCAAAGAGTATAAAAGTATTGAGAGTATTACAATAAGGAAATTTAAAAACGAGAGAGGCATCTTCATTCTTCAACCAGTTAAGAAAAAAAAATTTTCAAACAAGAAGAAGAACGATTTTGGAAATAATGAGGTTTAGTGTTGTGGTATTTATAGGGAAAAACCAAGCCATCGAAACGGTCGGATTTTTTACCGTTGCAACGGTTATGTAGCCGTTGTAAAGAAAAATTATAAAATAAAATGATTAAAAGATAAATTTAGTGTAAAATAATTATTAGAGTATAAATTATTAATATTGTGTGTGCATAAAACAATTTATAAAATATGAATCAGAAAAAAAAATAAATTAATAAACATAAATAAATGTTAGTACACATTAATAAACCAACGCATAAATAAATGTTAGTAACAGAATTAATGCTAGTAAGCATAAATGTTAGAATGTTAGATTGCATAAATAAAAGTTAGTATACATAAATAAATGTTAGATTGCATAAATAAATGTTAGTTGCGGAAAGTAAATGTTAGTAACAATAAATAGATGTTAGTTAACATAAATAAGTAGGAGGCTTAGCCTTCCATAAATGTTAGTAATAAGAATAAGAATAAGAATAAATGTTAGTATATATAAATAAAAGTTTAGTAAACGTTAGTAGTCCTTGTATCCAATATGTAATCATTTAGTTGTTAATTATGGTCTTTAACCATATATTTTGTTTTCAATTTATTTCATACCTTGAGTGAAGGGTGATTCTTGATTTTTTTTTTTTGAGATATTGAGCTCCTCGTGCTGATAACGTGTTATAATCTTAACAGAATTCAGATATCAAGAAATCAACAACACTTGTAAATTTGATATAAATGTGTGTTCACCTTCTTTCTCTACATCTTCACAATACAACCATACATGCCCTTTTATAGATACAAACTTAGAGACAAGAATTACTATGCACATCACTCACTCCTACTATTTTCAATTGCTTCTCAACTTGGTAAAAGACCAAAAATTATGTATCCATAATTGTCCTTTTATAACAGTATTATATTATTTATATTATATTATATTGTATTATATTATTAGTTTAAACGGCTTATGCAATCCACTGATGTATTGTTTTGTTATTTTTCAATTTTAGATATTAATTTGAGAACATAAGAAATTCAGATATATTAATAATAATTACATGTATTAAGTGATTGATTTTAAAATGTGGATTATGGAGTTGGGGTTAACTGTCAAAACAAAATAAATTTCAGACTTTTAATTTTAAATTTAACATATAAAAAACTTTGGATTTTGTATTAACATGAAATGTTATTGAATTTATATTTAACAATATTTAGATTACAATATAAATTATCACTTTTATTCATAAATTTAAAACATTGTGATATATCATCATCATCTTTATTTATCCATCGATCCTAACGTTGGGGTTTAATTCTAGAAAAACAACTTGATGTATTTAAATACTTTAAAATAACAATTGGAGAATTGCTTAAAATAACAAGCAACTTTTTCCATTTTTCTTATTATAGCAATCTCACAAAATTTGTACCAAATAAAGGAACCAACTCTTTATTCATTCCTGATTATAGCATTTAACCGGTAAAAAACAAAAGTTAACCGGTAAAAAGGGTTATACACAGAGTTTATTGTTTGAAATAACAACCTACTTGTATTTTTTTTTCTTATTATGACAATGAGTTTTATTTTTTACCATTTAATATATTGTTTGAAATAAAAACCTACTTGTTGTTTACCAGTTAAATGCTATAATCGGAAGTAAACCAAAAGTTGGTTCCAATATTTGGGACGAATATTACGAGATTGCTATAATTAAAAAAAAAGTTGCTTGCTATTTTGAGCAATTCTTCCATTTAAAAATAAATACTCAAAACATGTTAACAAAAAGGAAGGTAATTCGTACACAACACATTTTTATGATTTTATCATATACAACAACTTTAAATTTTATTATATTTTCTAATATTCGTAATTTTTTGAATAATTTTTAGATATGTTTTCTTTCTAGACTTTTACTTAGTTAATGATATATATTAAATTTTAAACTAAATATTACTATTTTTTAAAATAACATTAAATATATTTAAATTTTAAATTCCATTTTATTCTTAACATCTAGCATTAATATTGATATCATTTTAAAAATATGTTATCAATTACAATCCATTTAATGTTATTATTGATTAATTTTTCCGTTTTACTAATTTATACTTAAAATTAATTATAATAAAATATGTTAAATGTGACAAGTATTAAAATTACAATATATCAAAATTTAATGACAAATTCTAATTTTAGTTTAAATAATTTTGAGAAAAAATTATGTATTAAAGTTATCCGTGTAATACACGGGTTAATAAACGAGTATAATATTACAAAAACAAAATAATTTGTGCCACATGGCACTCTCTCCTTACACCAAAAAAAATTTTCCTTCCTCTTTTTCCTTAAATAACTCTACTACTTATATAACTTAATTAATGTTTTAAATACATAAAAAGAATACAATTAAGTATGCAATTATTGTAATTAACTTCTAATAACTATGCTTAAAAAATATTAGTTTTTCTAAAAATATATTGAAATGATTTTTTTTTAATATCTTAGCTAAATATATTTAATATAATAATAGAGGATGCTTAGAATGACAAAGAAAACTTTTTATTTACTACAAATTTTTGTTATTTAGATTTATTGGTTACACAAATTAATTTAATTGTGTAAATAAATTTAAATACATTAACCACCAATAAATGTGATACTTATAATACTACAAATGAAAAATAAAAAAATAGATTCAAATTATGTTTTCTTTCTTAAAATTGTACATTATCAATATATTTTTAAATTTATGCAATTCAACTATGTAAAAGTTAAATATCAATCAATATTTCACAACTTTTATATATTTTTAATAATATAAAATGATTTTTGTATGCAAATTTGATTTTATTGGATTCAAATGAGGTGGTAATAATACACCAATAAATGTTGTAAAACGGACCGGGATGTAAATACGCTTAGGTGTTATTTGTTTTTAAGATGTTAAATGTCTGAAGTCTGAAAACCACATCTGAACTTAAGAGGCGGTCTTAAAATCTGAAATCTGAAATTAAGAGGTGATCTTAAAATTATTTGTTTAAAATATATAAAATTAGGGTTGTAAACTAAAAATAAAGAAAATACCCTCTTAATTTTTTTAGCCCAAAATCTTTCTATTAATTTTAAGAGGTAAAATAGAAATTAAACCACTTAAGTCTAAACCTAAACAAACAATCTTAATTTTTTATAGAAAACAAACGAGGCCTTATTAAAATTTCGTATTAACTATGTTAATTTTAATATCATGACTATTAAATTAATATTTTATAAGATCGCAAAAAAATTTATCTATACCATTTTAATATGAATGTTTTATTATTTTTTGTAGTAATATTTTTATTATTATATATAGATTTTAAAATATTTATTTATTAAAAATACTCATGTAATACATGGGTCAATAATCTAGTACTCAAATAAACAATAAAAAAAAAGTTAGTTACCAAATTTTTTTACTTATAATAGATGTTTGAACGTTGTTGGGTAACTCAATTATGAAATTATTACTTTTTCCATCCCAAATTATTTCCCAATCTTTCCTTTTTAATTTGTGATAAAATAATTGTTTATATTCATTACTTAAATTTATAAGATTTCAATGGTAGTTTTAATTATGTGGTCTAAAAAATTAACTTATTAAAAGTAACTAATAATTCAAGAAAGATTATCGATTTGTTAATTAAATGTATAATCATTATGAATTCTTAAACTATATGTTTCTGTCTATTAGACAAATAATTTGAAATGGATGAAGTATTTAATGATTTTGAAGAGAAATTATAATATAAGTAAAACATTCATTATATTATTTGTTACATGGGACATAACTTTTATATTATTATTATTATTATTGTTATTATTATTATTATTATTATTATTATTATTATTATTACTACTACTACTGCTGCTGCTACTACAAGATGATTCAATTTAGTATCAGATTTATAATTATCATTTGTTACATGTATTCAATTTTTATATAATCATCATTTACTTTAGCAAGAATTTATAACTACCATTTATTACATGGATCCAACTTTTAACATACATTCATTATATAGACTCAATATTTAACAAGCATTTACTATTATTATTTAATACATGGACTTAACTTTTGTAAAATTATTATTATTATTATTAAAAGCATAATTTAATATTTTAAAAACAATATCAAAATAGAATATATTAAAAGCATAATATAATATCAAAGTGTATTATATAATAATAACATATTATATTCAAGTGTAAATTACAAAAATGTCTCAGTGGTTTGCATAAAATTTTAGATTCAGTTCATGTGGCTTCAATTCTGCATTAAAGGTCCTTATTTGCATTGTTTACTTACAGAAATGGTCCCTCTATCTCATTTATTTTTCTAAATGACAATTATATCATTTTCCTTAATAACAATTTTGGTCAATTTCTTTCATTAATTTTGTTTTTGTTTTTAAATTTTTTGATCTTAATTTAACAAATAATAATTTTATTTACTATTATTATTTAAGATGCATTTATTTTTTATTAAAGTTGTATTTTTATCTATTTAATTAATTTATTTTATGTTTCTATTACGTATTTAATTTATTTATTAATATTTTATTTATATTAGCTTTCATTATTATAATATTTATATGTTTTTTTGTATTTCGTATGTTTTCATCTATTTATTTCATTACGTTAATGTATTTTCTTTTCATTATACATTTTTAAGAAATATATAAACTTAGGATTTAATTCGTTTAGACTTAGATATTTGTTACATTATTATCTCGGTTTAAATTTAATATTCTATTTGCTTTGATTTAATATTTTGTTACATTAAAATATTTGAGTCAAAATAAATAAAAATGTTTGGTTAATATAGTTTTATTGTAAATTTTAATTAAACCAAAACATATTAATATAACAAAATATTTATGTCATAACAAATGAAATGTTATGTTTATATATTTTACTTAAAAGTTATAACCAACTTAAAACGTATTAACTTAACAAAAAATTTTAATATTTTATTATACTAATATGTTGTAGTTTAAATAAATTTTTATTTATCTTACGTTTCATTAATTATTTTAAATATGATTATATTGTTACATTAATACGAGTCAAATTAATCATTAATTTTCAAGAAAAAAAATATAAACTTAGCATTTGCTTTATTTTGATTTTAAATTTTTTGTTAGGTTAATACGTTTTAAGTTTGTTATAACTTTCAAGTAAAATATATTAACACAATATTTTATTCGTTATGACATAGATACTTTGTTATATCCATATGTTTTGGTACAATTATAATTTACAACAACTATGTAAACATAACATTTTTACTTGTTTTGACTTAAATGTTTTAATGTAACAAAATATTTAAATCAAAACAAATATAATATTGAATTTAAACCAAATTAATAATGTAACAAAATATTTAAATCATAACAAATATAATATTAAATTTAAACTAAATTAATAATGTAACAAATATCTAAATCTAAACGGGTATTGCTATACACACAACCCCCAAATCTTTTCATTATGCTAATTGCACACTCCCCTCCTTCTTAATTACTTAAATTAGTGGTGTGGGTCCCACACAAGTCACATCAATATACTATTTTTTTTTATTTTAAGAAATGTGGGACTCACATATACTTACACACACTCCCTATTGTCACATCGTCTTTATTTTTGTTTTTTTTTTGTGATGTGGGACCTATAAATGTTTATGACACACCCTCTATTGTAACATCATCTTTAGTTTTTTATTCTATTATGTTGTGGGTCCCGCGTGCTAATGACACATCTCCTTTTTTCAAATCAATTTTTTTACTTCTCATATATTAAAGATTTAAAGCACAATACATTCCGTTAATATTAATAGGTTTTACGAGTATAAAAGTAACACGAAATTACAAAAGCAAAACCTGAAAATATTGGCTGAAATTTAAAAAAAAAAAAAAAAGTCTAATCTTGATTTCTAACAAAAATTCAAACTTGAATTATTGAGAGAGATAAGGGAAGACAGCGACTTCTATTGTCCTTTTGTGGCACAATGCATTCCCAGTTAATGCAACATGATTTCTGTTGTCCTTTTGTATTGCAATTTGCATCTCCTTTTGTATAAAATCATGAGACACACTTCTTTTTAAATAATTATGAACACTCTCTCCATCAGTCTTTTCATTCAAACTTTTTTTTCCAATTTATCATCAAGATAACATTGCAAGGCTTTGAGGAATTTGGTAAAATAAGGTAATAATCTTATCTTCTTCATCTCTCTTGATTGTGTTGGGGTTATTTTATTCGTATAATTTCAATTCATTTGTTGTTTAAATCTTTCAAGATGTCGAGGTCCGAAGACTATGTTATGGCTACAACTATAGAGTTTACTGAACTGAGGTATTTTTGTTAATTTATTATACATATATTTCTTATGTTCCTTAATGATATTTTTGTCAACTTATTATAAATGCGTATAATTATGTTTTTTATATAGGACTTTGCGACCTTTGAATAATTAATAATATGGGTGAATAATGTAGCTGTAGGTCCCAAAAGGTTTTCCTAGTATGTTGTTCTAAGCTGGAGAGGGGGGGGGGGGGGGGAGGTGAATACAGCTATTTAAAACTCAACACACTTTTCTTAATGTTTGTGTATATTATCAACAAGTGTTAATTACAAACAAGCTTGAACTGCGGAATGATTCAAGCTGAGATGACAGATACAACAGCTTTTTAACTAATCTAAGACACACTCAGACTAGGTACAATGAATACACTCACTAAGATGAACTCACTGTTTACAAGACACACAGATGGACAGCTTGAATAAGAACAGCTTGGACACATGATACTGTTTTATTCAAGCAGACTTGCATGCATGAAAAAACACTTCTTTGCACGATCTGAATTTCTCACTCTTGGTTATCTCATATTTCTAGAAGCTTCTTTTTATACTCTCACTGAGAATCTTGGTGATGCTTCCTCATTGGACAAGGAGATAGTGAGATGTCTTTCCAAAAAGACAAAATAACTTTTCAGCACATTCTAATAAAGCAGACTTGTCTTTACATGGATGAATCTTTGTCTTTTCCTTTTTGTCTCTGTTGTAGAATGCTTTAACCAAAAGAGGAATGCCAACTTTGAACCTTTCATCTTCTGTTAACGCCATTTTGATATAAGAAATGGTCTGTCACCCATTTCAAATATCTTCTTTGTCTTCATGAAACAGAACAGCGTAGGCAGTCTTTGCAGCTTCTGTTTTCCACTTTTGTCTTCGACTTTGTAAACTGATCTCGTAGTCCAAAATAATACATGAGGACATGGAAACATATTCCATAAAGTGTTTAGCTTGTTCACAAAGAACAGAACACTTAGAATTTGTCCAAGCTGATCAACAGGAAAGAGCCGCGTAGACAGTTTACGTCCAGCCTGTTCAGGAGAATAGAACAGCTTGAGCAATCTGCCTTAGTTGCAACAAATGCAACAGGGTAAACAACTTTGACTTATATTGCAAATCACTTATCAGGTTTCAATTAGGCATTAACAGGCCATAAATTATACCTTCAAAAGCATCAAACAGGTTTGATTAAAAATCTCCCCCTAAGATCTAGAACTGTTAGTTCAATTTCTCAAACTGTTAGTCCATTTTTTTTTTCAAGTTGTTAAGTGTTTTATAACATAAGTTTATAAAATTACTTGATTAATTTTAACCGAAGTTTTATTATTCACTTGAGTTAAATTGAGAAATTCTGTTTTTGCAAATCTCGAACTGTTAGTTCAATATCTCAAGTTGTTAGTACATTTTCTCAAGCTGCTAATTGTTTTATAAACTAAGTTTATAAAATTAGTTTATTAATTTTAACCTAAGTTTTATTATTCATGGAATGGAATGGAATTGAGTTGATTATATATAACCTAAGTTTATAAAATTACTTGATTAATTTATATCCTGTTAGTATATGGTGTGTAAAGATGACATTACTACTACATCATGACTGATTTCATAAAGCACTTGAGGGTCACACCGATGAGCACAACTGAGCATATGCAATTAAACTATTGAATAAATAATATTGGATATTGTTTATGACACGAAATGATAATTGAGATTAAATTAAATGGTGATTAATTATATCTCAAAGTACGGGGACTAAAAATACAATATTAGATATTGTAGTGATTTAATTGTCATTGGATGATAATTAAATTATGATTATCTAGTCTTTTATTTAGTATTAGATTTTAAATGAAAGATGTATTTATTTGAATTGGTATTATCATTTAATTATTGGATAACTAGATGGATAATTATAAACAAATAAATAGAGATAATTATATATAATTATCTAGTCATTTATATATTATTAGATAATATATAAATGATTAATGTTATTTAATAGATATATAATTATAGAGATAATTATATAAGGCTTAAATAATAAAGATAATTATTAATATATATATATATATATATATATATATATATATATATATATATATATATATATATATATATATATATATATATATACGCGGCCGCTTCACACACACACACACACACACACACACACACATATATATATATATATATATATATATATATATATATAAGATATACATATGATGTAGAGATTGATGGAGATTAGGTGAGTGACCTAAATTTTATTTGGGATTCACGGCGCACACACACACAAAGTCTGTGTGGTGTGCTTCGGCCGTACCAAACCACAATCGCGTTTGGTTTTTCCGTTCTTCGTGTGTTTGATTGCATACTTGGCGCCGCTCGATCGTGTTATCACTGGTGGATACCGAAAGCGTCTCATTCGTGTATTCTTGTCATAGAATACAAAGATACAGATTTTTATTGCTTTCTCGTTTACTTATCTTATGTATACTTGATGATCCGTGTACGGAATTCGTGATTTTTAAAAAAGCTTCCGTTGTGCGTTAATATGATTAATGTTTATGTTTTTTATGAAAAACAATACGAATTTCCAACAGTTGTATCAGAGCCACCTCAAGTAACATAATTATAGTATTATTCGATTATTTATGTCCAACGATATTAAAGTTTCGATTTTTGATAATTAAAAGTGTTTAAACGATCGAAATCAATAATTAAAACGTTTAAGGTTTTGATTTGGCTTGGAGAAAATCGACCAAAGGTTTTGGAAACCCCATGGTGATTCTTGGCCAACCTTGGAGTTTCTCGGAACACAGGATTTTGAAACCTTAGTTCGTTTTATTTAGTTGATGTTTGGTTGTTTAAAAGTGTTTAATTGATTAAAGTCGAAAAGCAAACATTTCGGTTTGCGAAATCGAGCCTTGAGATTACGGCCATGGGTTGAGACCCATGAGCTCTCGGCTATGATATGGTAGCCGAAGTCATAGATGGTTTATTCCGTCGTGTCGTTTAATTCACGGTTAAAGTCGAACGATTAAATTAAATGCGTTAAAATCGAATCAATAAATCAAAAGTGTTTGGTTATTAATATTTAAACATTTGTGACAAAATAAATGTAATAATTTTCGGTTTTATAAAATTAAAGTTGGAGACTTTATTAGTTTTATAAAAATTCACAAATCGATTTAAATATTATTCTATTCGATAGTTAAATGATTAATTGGAATATGGAAATCGAAATAATCAAAGTGGGTTGGTTAATGGCTTCGATTATTTCAGCCGTCAAATGGTTTAATACCCTACTTGTTTTCGGTTCATATGGGTTATTGAACCCGAGTATGAGTCTGTTAATTAAGTTGGTTCGTTCCCGTTTTCCGGTGATTCGTCGTTTAAATTAAATCGGTTTTAATTAAGGGTCAATTGCATAAAAACCCCTAAACTTATCAGCTTTTTGTGATTAAAACCCCAAACCATTTTTCGTTGCATGAATACCCCGAACTAACTAAAAATTGGTAAATCAAGGTTTTATCAATGAGTATCCGGTTGAAACCGGTTATTAATCCTACGTATACCGGTAAATAACCTACGTAGAATAAATTTTAATTATTGAAACCAGTTTCCATATATTATACATTATTTTAACGCTCGTTTGATGAAGTAGTTCCGTTTAAAAATTACAATTAAAAATTATTAACGGGGTTTTAAATGATATGTAATACTTGGCAACCGATTTCAACAATTAAAATTTATTCCACGTAGGTTATTTACCGGTCCCTGTAGGATTAATAACTGATTTCAACCGGTTATTTATTGATAAAACCTTAATTTATTGATTTTTAGTTAGTTCAGGGTATTTAATGCAACGATAAATTGTTTGGGGTTTTAATTACAAAAAACTGACAATTTGAAGGTTTTTTTGCGCAATTACCCCTTTAATTAAAAGTTAAGTTTTTAATGTTGAAATTAAAATTAATGGTAATTTTAATTTATAAACTATATTTAATTTATGCATTTAATATTTAGTTCCATAAAATGCATTATTAAATTAAACGGCCTTTAATTTAGGGATTCTATTTTAAAATGGATGAAATCGTGACTTTGAGTTTCATGCCCGGTCATGGTTTAATGTTTTGGGATTTGATCTCGACATTAACGGTTTTGGTAGAATTCGTTTAAAACCATAAAGAAGAGTTCTTGGTGTTATTTAAAAATGATCATATTTTTAAAAGAAATATTTATTGTAAATTGTTTATTTAGAAAATTGACATTTTAAATAAAAGTTGTTTATTTTGAAAAGTGTTTCAATTGAATAATAGTTAATTGATAATTATTTGAAGCAAGTTTAAATTATTTATCAATATTATTTGAAAATAATAACTATATTTATCAAAGGTTGTTAAATAAAAAGTTTCTTAAAATAGTAAGTTTAAATTTCAAAGGTGTTTGAATTGTTAATTGAATATTTTAAGAAAAGTATAGTTATGAATCCAAAGATAATGCAAATATGGAATTGAATTTAAATTTTCGGGAAAAAGTTTCTATTTTTCGAAAGTGTTCCTGACTTTCGAGTTTACGAACCGTGTTTAACTTAAGAACGATATTGGACATATTTACTTCAATTAATGGTGGATTAATTGATTTTGAAATTATTTTCATGTCAAGATGAAAATGAATTCTGGATTATTTACCAGCTTTACTGCTTTATTTATGTTTGTGACATAGTCGAGCCTTGAGACCCCTTTTGTTTAGATGGTTGTTTATATAATCGTGATGTTTGCTATTGTTATTATTGGTTATTTTTGGGAAGGCCTGCGTGCCATTGGAATCCCGGTTTTATGATGTAATCTGTAATAGGTTAGAAAATAGGCAAATGTATTTAGATTAAAATTATGTAAAAATATTGGCGAAGATGTCCATCAAGAAGGAGGTCATTCATCAAGGACGCTTGGTGACATCATCGGATGCTGAGGCTAGTGGGAGCTGAAAGAGTTCATCATTCTTGCCTTGTGTGTTGATTTTGTCCCTTAGGTTTTGACCTAATTGGTTTGTCCGTATGGCTCTTGGAAACCAATTTAGTTTTGGCAAGGCTATGTCACCGTGTGGTTGTATGTTTTATTTCTTGATGTTTTTTTATATCTGCGTGGTTGTGGTGACAAAGTAGATAAATAAAAGAAATCAAAACTACAATCATTTTTTTGATGAAAAATTAAAGTATTTAAAATGAAGTTTATATTGGAAACTTTAATTATTTTTGTCAGGTGTTAGATATGACATTTTTATGAAATTAAAATTTTCAAATAAAAGGAGATTTATCTTAAAATGTCATATGATTAAAGAGTTGAAATTCTTAAAAAAAAAACTGGTACATTAACTGGACTGTTTACCAGAATAAGTGGTGTCTAGGACAGTCTCGCTCGGGCTGTGGTTGTAGGAATTTCCAAGAGCTTTAGAACTAAATGGATCCTCCCGGCTGACTAACCTGACTGGCCACTAGTTCTTGGTAAAAGACTGGTTATAAACCCAACTTAAAAATCTGACACAACACACCGTCCATATAGTGGCACGGTGACCGGTCGTCGTAAGTAGGTTCAGCCTTCGTTGGGTGCTTACGCTGCAAACTCAGAGAGCTGTGAGGTAAGCACGGCGGATCCTAAGTGAGACTTGGGCCAGTGACTTGCAGTTGTTATATGGTGTGTGTCAGTGATGGTTCCTCAGTAAGACTATTGCCCAAGGTGTGGATGAGATTAAACATGATCAATTTAAGAAATTGAAAATCTCATAAGATCTAAGAGTTGCAAAGGGGTTGTAATTGGTAATAAGTTGCCTGCCTGAGTAGCTTATTCATGTAGGTTCAGCCTCCGTTGGGTGCATGAATAAGTAAAATGGTTCTTAGGATTAATAAATCATTTTCTAAATTTTAGGTTATTGATTTATTAATGGTTAATCAAATACTAGCTAATTTTTGAAAAATTGTTTAAGATGGTTGAAAAAGACAGAGGTAGAAGCGGTTTAATAATAACAATGACAATAACAGTAACAACAGCAATGATAACGTCAATATCCTTCCCCCACTTGAAAATCCTCCCCAAAAGCACATGTTGCTACTTTGAGGTCCATTCGGGATATGGCGAACTCAAAAGAGGCAACTTCTTGAACTGGGAATAAGATCTGACTAATGTTCTGAGTACAGAGCGGAAGTCGTATGTTCTGGAAAGGGCACCGGGACCTGCTCCTGCAGAGACTGCTACATTTGAGGAGAGAAATCTTCACAAGAAGCACTTTGAGGATTTGGTCGATGTTTGTTGGGAAATAGTTTAAGTATGTTCAAGATGTTAGTTAGACTTCTCAGACTGTTAGTAGATTTTAAATGTAAATCCAAAGTTCATGCTGCTAGTTGAAGAAACTCGAGCTGCCAGTGTAAAAGTTCAAGCTGCAAGAGCAAATCAACTCGAGCTGCTCTGTTCATGCTGTCAAGTGATTCAAGCTGCTCAACAGTTTCATAAACAGAAAGTGCTGATTTTCAGGAAAAGATATCTACATGAAGATTCCAGCATATCTACTATCAGAGAAGTCATTATTCGTCAAGGAAACATGTCAAGAAGCAATATAAATACATAGAATAGGTCTTTCTATTGTATAGGAGTTTTTCTGCATATTTTGAGTCTGTAATTGCTTTATTGATAGAGTTTTCATAAGCCTCTAAGGTTGTAAAACCCTAAGAACAGTCTGTGTTCTTCGTCTAATCAAACAGATTAGAGGTGATTGTAATCATTGAATTCAGCAATACAAACAGTCTTGATTATTTTTTGTGTGTTTATTCATTATTGATTCTGAAAGTTTTTGTTAAAATAATTAGGTGTTATTCCGCAAACTTCTTGATTAAACTTTGATTCAAAGCAAGATTATTGATTTATACTCTGATAAATTCAAATCAGTTAGTCTTGGTTATTCAGTTTTAGATCCTGACAAGTGGTATCAAAGCCAGGTTGTTCTTTGTTTTTCAAAGTCGAAAACTTTCTTTTAAATTTTTAAGTGTTTTGCAATGGAATTTGAAAACAGCAGCAGTGGATCTGGGCAAGGACTCAAAGTGCCTATGCTCAAGCCCACTGAGTTTGAGATGTGGAAACTCAGGATTCAACAGCATATTCAATTCATTGATTATGCCATATGGGAAGCTGTTGAATATCCTCCTGTAGTTGATCCAGAACTTGATGATGAGGGAAAACCAGTCAAAACTCCTCTAAAAACTGAACTTGAAAGGAAGGCTAAAATGAATGAAGTGAAAGCACTTACACTTTTACAAATAGCCATTCCAAATGCTTATCAACATCAGTTCAAAAAGTTTTATACTGCTCATTCTCTTTGGAATGCCTTAGAGAAAAGATTTGCTGGTAATGCCAGTACCAAGAGAAATCAAAAGGATCTCTTGAAACAGCATTATGAGAACTTTTCTGGTGGCAAGAATGAAAACCTTACTCAAATTTTTGACAGGTTTAACAAACTGATAAGTGAACTGGAAAGTGCAAAAGTCAATCTGGATCAAGATGAAGTCAACAGAAAGTTTCTCAGATCTCTTGGAGAAGAATGGACAGTCTATGCTGCACAATGGAGAACAAAAGACACTCTTGATGAGATAGAATTGGATGATCTGTATAACAGTTTAAGAGTATTTGAGACTGAGATTGATGCTAAAAAGAAATCCTTTTCTTATAATCACAATACTGCTCTTCTGTCTTCTGAAAAATCTAATAACTGTGATTCTTTTTCAGGTGGTGATGGCAACTCTGCTGAAACTCACTATGAGGCTTTTGTTGCCAATGATGGATTATTTGCTCTAAATGTTGAAGACTTGGAACAAATTCATCCAGATGATTTTGAAGAGATGGATTTAAAGTGGCAACATCCAATGCTGACCATGAGGGCCAAAAGATTTCTTAAAAGAACTGGAAGGGCCAACTTTCAAGCCAAGACAGAAGGCAAACCATCTTTTGATAAATCAAAAGTGGAATGCTATAAATGCCATAAGCTTGGTCACTTTGCCAGAGAATGTAGATCTCAAGGTCAACAGCCATCAAGGACTTCACAGCCCATTCAAACATCATCATCAACAGCACTTGTCTCTCAAGAAGAAAATGTGTTTGACTGGAGTGATCAGACAGAGAAGAATTTCAAAATCAAGCTCTAATGGCAGAAACATCAAATGTCTCCTCCACTGAACTACCATCTGAGGTAAATTCTAAACTCTGCTCTCAATCATGCAAAAACATGGTTAAAAAGTACAGAGATCATAATGAGAGCATGTGCAAAACTTTAGCTAAGATGGAAGAAAGGAGATATGAATACATGCAAGCCATAGAAGATCTAGAAAAACAGATCAATGATTATAAGGATAATGAGATTCAAATGGGATATGATAGAACCTATCATGAGTGGGAGAAAAAGGAGCTAAATAAGAAAATAGAATCTCTGAATAAAAAGGTAGAAGAGACTGAACAAAAGGTGTTAGAGGCTAATAAGAAACTAGAATCTGTTAACATAGATCTAGGGAACTTTAAGCTAGCAAATCAAAAGCTGGAACACCTGATGGAAGTCCAATTTAAAGATAGAGTAAAATCCCAGGTTAATCCCAAAGAAGGAATAGGATACAGAGCTACTCCACCTCCATACAACAACAAGTACATTCATCCAATGAGTGAGGTTGCTGATAGACTTGTCAATGAACCACTAGATGAGTCTATGACTACTGTAGATCCTATCCTTGATAACAGTCTTGAATCAAAGGAAGATAAGATTCAAAATAAAGACTGTGACACAATGAGTGCACCCATAGAGATCCAAGCTCCCAGTAAGAAAGGAAAAGAGAAGATGAGTGTATGCAATGCTACTCCACAAGTTTCTGTACATTCTAACTGTAACACTGCATCTTCATCAAAAGGAAATAAAAGAGGTAAAGCTGTTTCTGTCTGCACATGCCAAAAGCATGGTGTTCAAAAATTTCCTAAACAACAGCAGGTAAGAGGAAATCAGAGAAACAAGAACCAGAAATTGGCAGAAAAGTCTGGTTCTCCAATTCAAACTGTCAAAAGGTGTTTTCACTGTGGAAGGAAGAATCACTTAGCCAAGGATTGTTTTTATAAACCAGCTGTTGCAAAACAGACTGAGAATCACACAAAATCAAATCCTATTCAGGCAAAGCACTCAAAGGTGAAACCTTCCACATCAGTTCCAAAGAAAACAATTGATCACAGGTTTTCAAAAGTTAATAAAAAACAGTCCACACATCAAAAACAAGTTTTGACAAAGCCTAAATCAAGTTTTAAACAAATATGGTGTGTCAAGGACATATCTTGAGCTCAAACTGCTAATGCAAAAGATCAGACTGCTAAGTCAAAATCTGAAGCTGTTAGTGCAAAAACTGAAGCTGTTAGCACTACAAACACAGCTCAAGCTGCTGAGCATCAATCTGGAACTGCTAGTGAATCATCTGAGACTGTTAGAAGAAAAGATGATCAAAATAGTTGGATACCTCATATAATCACCAAATACTCTCCAAAGACTCCATCAGTAGATCTCACTAAATATAAGAAGTCAAAAACAGTATTTAGTTATGTCAATGTACAAGGCCAACCCAAAACCAATTTGGTTTGGGTTTACTCCACTACTGACTAAGCTGTTATTTGTGCAGGGCAACCACAGGTCTCCTCATAGAACAAGATGGCATTTGGACAGTGGATGCTCTAGGCACATGACAGGCAATTCTGAGTGCTTGTCAAATTTCAAAGGTTTTGATGGAGGTTTTGTAGCATTTGGAGGCAACTCAAAAGGAGGTAAGGTTACAGGTAAAGGTACTGTTAATGCAGGCAACATGACATTCCATGATGTTTTGTATGTTGAACAGCTTAAGTACAATTTATTAAGTGTCTCTCAAATCTGTGACAAACAAAACATTGTTTTGTTCACAGATTCTGAATGCATTGTTCTTTCAAAAGATTTCAAAGTTCCTGAAAATCTTGTTTTACTAAGAACACCAAGAAAGGACAATGTCTACTGTCTGGACACAGATCTTTTGTCTAAATCAAATACTTTAAGCTGTTTGATATCCAAAGCATCATCCAATGAGTCTGCTCTTTGGCATAGAAGAATGTGTCACATGAACTTCAAGTCCATGAATGCTTTAGTTAAAAAGAACCTGGTAAGAGGCTTACCACAAAAGGAGTTCATTTGTGATGATCACTGTATAGCATGCCTTAAAGGTAAGCAACACAAAACTTCTCATAAGGTCAAAGAAGTAAATTCAATCTCATCTGTTCTTCAGCTGCTACATATGGATCTATTTGGTCCAACATCTGTTTTGAGTTTGAATAAAAGGGCTTACTGTTTAGTTATTGTTGATGATTTCACCAGATTTACTTGGGTTTACTTTCTTAGGTCCAAAGATGAAACTGCTGAACTAGTTAAGTCTTTTATCCTTAAGATAGAAAACCAATCCAATTCCAAAGTTAAGGTGATAAGATCAGACAATGAAACTGAATTTAAAAATCACATTCTAAACAGTTTCTGTGAGTCCAAAGGCATTGCAAGACAATATAGTGCACCAAGAACACCACAACAAAATGGTGTAGCTGAAAGAAAGAACAGAACATTAATTGAGGCTGCTAGAACAATGTTAGCTGATTCAAATCTGCCAATGACTTTCTGGGCAGAAGCTGTTAATACAGCCTGTTATGTTCTAAATAGGGTTCAGGTTGTCCAATCACAAGGGAAAACTCCATATGAGTTATTCCATAACAGAAGTCCCCTAATAGCTTTCTTTAAGCCTTTTGGATGCCCATGTACTATCCTTCACACTAAGACTCACTTAGGGAAGTTTGAAAGTAAAGCTGAAGAAGGATTCTTTGTAGGATACTCAACTCAAAGCAAAGCCTATAGAGTATATAACAGTGTGTCTAAAACAATTGAAGAAAGTGCCAATGTTGAGTTTAATGAAAATACTGCTAATATCAAAGGCACTGGTCCTGATTGGTTGTTTGATTTAGATTCACTAACAAATTCTCTGAGCTTTGTTGAGTATACTGCAGAAGCTGATGCATACAGAGTTGAAGCTGCTAACACACTTTCTCATGCTGCCAATACAACTTCTCAAGCTGTTGGCACAAAGTTTCAGACTGCTGCAGATTCCACAAGTTGGGATGATTACACCACTCTACCACTTCTGTCTTGTGATCCTCCAGGGGTCCTGAATTCTCAACATGATGAAAATCCAGATACTGAAGTGCCATTCTCAAGTCCTGAGACAACAGCTCCAACACAAAGGGACACAGTCCGAGATTCAAGTCAAGCTGTTCCTGAAGCTGATCCTTTTACTGGTCCTGATGGAGATGATACAAATCTTGGATCCTCTTTTCAGACTGAGAGAGAGCCTACACTAAGGGTTCACAAGTATCATCCTCTCAATCAAATACTGGGTGATCCAAGCACTCCTGTACAAACAAGGAAAATGGTTCAAAATGAGACTGCTGCTGCTGAACAAACAGTTCCAGAATTCAGCCTAGCTGCCTTTGAGAATGCCTGTTTCATGTCTCAACTAGAACCCAAAAAGGCATCAGAAGCATTAAAAGATTCATCCTGGATGGAAGCTATGCAAGAAGAGCTTCTACAGTTCAAGATTCAGAATGTATGGACTCTGGTGGATCTTCCTAAAGGTAAGAGAGCAATTGGTACAAGATGGGTGTTCAGAAACAAGAAAGATGAGAGAGGGATAGTCATCAAGAATAAAGCAAGGCTAGTAGCACAAGGGTACACTCAAGAAGAAGGCATAGATTATGATGATGTATTTTCTCCAGTAGCAAGAATTGAAGCCATCAGACTATTTCTAGCCTATGCAAGCTTCAAAGGATTTAAAGTGTATCAAATGGATGTCAAGTCTGCTTTCCTGTATGGGACAATTGAAGAGGAGGTATATGTGTGTCAACCTCCTGGTTTTGAAGACTACAAGTATCCAGACAGGGTGTACAAGCTAGACAAGGCTCTCTATGGTCTTCACCAAGCCCCCAGAGCATGGTATGACACTCTATCATCATATCTTCTACAGAATGGATTCAAGAGAGGCACTCTGGACAAAACACTTTTTACTAAATCCATCAAAGCTGAGATTCTACTTGTCCAAATCTATGTTGATGACATCATCTTTGGCTCAACAAATGATTGTTTGTGCAAAGAATTTGAGACTCTAATGCACAAAAAGTTTCAAATGAGTTCAATGGGAGAACTCACATTCTTTCTAGGGCTGCAGGTTAAACAGAAGCCTACTGGTCTATTCATAAGTCAATCAAAGTATGTCAAAGACATACTGGAAAAGTTTGGCTATCAAGACACAAAGGTTGCAAGCACTCCAATGGATCCTCATAAACAGCTCCATACAGACAAAGATGGCATAGATGTGGACATTCATCTATACAGATCCCTTATAGGATCTCTCATGTATCTAACATATTCCAGACCTGATATTATGTTTGCTGTCTATGTGTGTGCTAGGTTTCAATGCTCTCCAAAGGATTCTCACTTGGTTGCTGTTAAGAGAATCTTTAGATACCTTAAAGGCCAACCACATTTAGGCCTATGGTATCCTAAAGACTCTCCTTTTGAACTAACTGCTTATTCTGATAGTGACTATGGTGGTTGCAACATTGACAGAAAATCCACAACTGGTGGATGCCAATACTTAGGAGCAAGACTGGTCTCTTGGCAATGCAAAAAGCAGACAACAGTGTCCACATCATCTACTGAAGCAGAATATGTAGCAGCTGCAAGTTGCTGCTCACAGGTAATGTGGATTCAAAATCAACTAAGAGACTATGGTATGAATTTCTTACCCACTCCTATTTATATTGACAACTCAAGTGCAATCAGCATTGTGCAAAACCCAGTGAAATTCCCAAAAACCAAGCATATAGAAATCAGATTTCACTTCATCAGAGATTGTAATGAAAAGAAATTAATCCAAGTTACCAAAATACATACAGATGATCAGTTAGATGATCTATTTACAAAACCTTTTGATGTAGGAAGGTTCACTTTCCTAGTATCAAATATTGGTATGGTAAACATGGATTAATTGGTTTTCATTATTATCTACTCAGTATGCTTATTTAAGGGGGAGACACTGTTTCATTGAAAAGATGCATAAAGTTTAAACTAACAGCATGAGTATTTTCTCATGCTGCTAGTTCATTTTCTCGAACTGTTAGTTGTTTTCACTTGATCTGTCAAAGTGTGCAGGGTATTTGGGTAATTTCTCAAATGTGTGCGCGGGACCCAACCTTTCGAAACCTTTAAAGGTCCCGGTTTCGTTCAGTTGTAACTACCAGTTACATATTCTTCTTCCACGGCCTCTTGCTTTCTCTCTGAATGAATCACACATTCTTCTTTCAAACCCTAAACCGTCGTTTCTTCATCAATGGAGTTCGTAAAAGAACACAACTGCCTCCCATACACCCTAAAACACTCTGAACTTCAACCGTTTCATGCAATGATGGATTTCCTTAGGCACTCCCACATCCATTATGCCCTATCCATTAACCCTACTATATACATCTCCCATATTGAACAGTTTTGGAATCATGCATCCTTCAAACCATCAATGGAGTGCCTACCCTCATATCCAAGATTGATAAAACTGTCATCAATATCACTGAGGAATCCATCAGACATCACTTGCATCTTCAAGATGCCTCAGGTATAACCGACCTATCCCTTTAAGCTTTACATTTTGGTCTTCAAAATATTGGTTATAGGGGTCCTGCTGATTCTTTTACTTTTCTTAAGGCACACTTTTCTCCAAAATGGAAATACCTTGTGCATATTATTCAGCAATGTTTAAGCCCCAAAAGAACTGGTTGGTCTGAGTTTTCTTCAAATATTGCCACTGCCTTAGTGTGCTTTTCTATTGGCCAACAGTTTAATTTTTCAAACATGATCTTTCAAGGAATGTTAAGGCATCATTCCCTAAAGAATGGGAAATTTTTGATGTATCCTAGGTTTTTGGCAGAAATTATTGCACACACCTGCACAACTCCACATTTACATAAACGGATACATGTTTCCCATAGGCACTCATTGTCTTCAATCAAAAGGCTGTTAAAGCCAAGTGCCAATTTTGTAAGTATTGATATTCCATTGCCCTCTGCAATGATGAACATCATTCCAGGAAACAGAGGAGAGGGTCCTGAGCAGACACAGCCCAACATTCCTGCTTCACCCCCAGGACCCCAACCCACTCCTCATGATACAAATATTCCATCTGATCCTTTTGTATAGCCAAAACGCCCACTAAAATACTTATATAAAAGGAAAAGGGGACCAGGAGCTCCTTCCTCCTCCTCCCATCAACAAGAGCCATGTATCCCTGTGCAGGAGGACACTTCTGCACAGAATATCCAAAGGGAACCAATTGAGGAAACTCTCATCCTAAATCAGGAGGTGAACATCTCATCAGAGATGGTTCATATGGGTTCTGTGGCTGGCCCTACTGCTGTTTCTGCAAAAGAAGCACAGGCCAGTGCCAACATATCTAAGACCACACCCATGGCAACAGCCAGTGTACACACACAAGCTGGAAGTCCCCAGAACCAAGAACAGAGGGGCCCAGAAGTTTCTACTTCTGGTATTCATGTCAGTGATAGATCACAAGCACCTCAGGTGTTTTCTGATCTTGAGACTAGTCTGCAACTAATGCTTTTGACGGATCCCAAGCTCAAACCTGTTGTAGCCATGCTGGAATATCAAATGTCCATCATTGCTGCACAGGGAGCTCAAATTTTTGCACTCAAGCAGGCAGAGGCTGCACAGAATAAAAGAATGGATTATCTTCACAAAGGGTTCACCCTCTGTGGAAATAAAATTATGAAATTAGAGCAGATGATTCAAACCCAAGGGGCAAAGGTTGTAGGTCCTTCTGACCAAACCAATGCTTCCAAAAAGGGGGAGAATCAGGAGGTTCCCAAGTCAGTCCAAGCAGCTCCAACAACAACAGTCCAAGCAGCATCAACAGTCCCACCTTCTAGGCTAGCAGTCCCAACAGCTTCTCAAGCTGTTAGCCTAGACACTCAAGCTGCTTCTTCAAAAGCTACTGGAGTTGTGATCAGGGAAGGCATTCAAGCTCCATCAAGTACAGTCCAAGCTACATCATCTGCTGCAAAAGACAAGGGCAAGGGCATTCTTATTGAATCTCCAAAGCACAAATTCTCCTCCAAAGAAGCCCAGATTGCCTTTGATGCTGAAGTTGCCAAGAAATTGGCAGAAGAATTAGACAAAGAATTAGATCAGCAAGCCCAGCCCCCAATAGATGATCATGAGACATTAGGTGATTACCTAAAGGGGTTTGTGGGCAAACAAGGTGAAAAGAAGAGAAAGATGCCAACAGGGCACACCAAGGCTGAGCACAGAAGATTCTTAATCAATTTTGCCTTTGCAGCAGGTATTCCAAAGAAAATGGCTCAGTCCATGACTACTGAAAAGCTGTAGGAGATATATGATAAAGAAATGGAGAAAAGAAAGAAAACAAGAGTATCCCCAGAAGATCAACCATCCCAACAAGTCCAATCTGAAGCTGCTGCCAGTGCACCTGTTCCCACTGATCAAGCCGTTGTTTCTATTCCTTCATCTGTTAAAAGGGTGCTCTTTGAGCAACAATTGCAAAAGGCAATGGAGATAGAGAAGCTAATTGATCAGCATGATTTTACAAAGCCTGTGATTAATTACTGGTATGCCAAATCACAGGATGAAAGAGATTTAAGGGTCAAGTTTGTAATAAGAAGAGAGTCTGGACCAGAAGAAGAGTTTGATACATTCTGGCAAATGGTTCAGAAGCTGACCAGGGATGAACTGATAAAGATGTACAACATAGGGTCTGTTACACAAGTTAGATCTGCTCTACCACAAGTGAAGCAACTCATCAGAGATCTAAGTACAGTTTTTGACCCTGAATTTGCAAGAAAAGAGATAGAAGATGCTGAGAAGAAAGGGAAAAAGATCAAGCAAGTTGATCTGTTTGTCAAGTCAAGGACATACAGAATCAAATTCACAGATGGGTCTGGTATTTTCTTCAATCTCGAGTTTTATAATTTCTCAAAAGATATGTTGCTCCAAATAAAATCAGTTAGGATATATTGTGATAAAGAAGAGATGAAGAGAGAATTTTTGAAGGCTATAGATCATAAACTTGCACAGTTGTAAGTTTTTTGAAAGCCTTGGTTTGTAAATAACAGTTTACTTATTCATTTCCATTTTTTGTATAGAACTTAAAGTCTTGTGTAAAGAATTTAAGTTAGGGGGAGATTGTTGGGAAATAGTTTAAGTATGTTCAAGCTGTTAGTTAGACTTCTCAGACTGTTAGTAGATTTTAAATGTAAATCCAAAGTTCATGCTGCTATTTGAAGAAACTCGAGCTGCCAGTGTAAAAGTTCAAGCTGCCAGTGCAAATCAACTCGAGCTGCTCTGTTCATGCTGTCAAGTGATTCAAGCTGCTCAACAGTTTCATAAACAGAAAGTGCTGATTTTCAGGAAAAGATATCTACATGAAGATTCCAGCATATCTACTATCAGAGAAGTCATTATTCGTCAAGGAAACATATCAAGAAGCAATATAAATACATAGAATAGGTCTTTCTATTGTATAGGAGTTTTTCTGCATATTTTGAGTCTGTAATTGCTTTATTGATAGAGTTTTCATAAGCCTCTAAGGTTGTAAAACCCTAAGAACAGTCTGTGTTCTTCGTCTAATCAAACAGATTAGAGGTGATTGTAATCATTGAATTCAACAATACAAACAGTCTTGATTATTTTTTGTGTGTTTATTCATTATTGATTCTGAAAGTTTTTGTTAAAATAATTAGGTGTTATTCCGCAAACTTCATGATTAAACTTTGATTCAAAGCAAGATTATTGATTTATACTCTGATAAATTCAAATCAGTTAGTCTTGGTTATTCAGTTTTAGATCCTCACAATGTTGCCTGTCTAATTCTTGCGACCATGACATCTTAGCTGCGGACTAACCTTATGGACGTCTCAGCTTGCAGGATGTATCACCAGCTAAAGGATATGTTCCAGACTCAAGCTCGGTCTGAGAAAGATATACGACTAGGCCTCTGAGCTCCTGCAGAATGGCAGAAGGAACAACTGTTAGACCCCATGTGCTGAAGATGAAAGGTTATCTGGATCATCTTAGCAGATTTAGGTATCCCGTGACACAGGACATGACCATGAATCTAATTCTCAATTCCTTATTGAAGGAATTTTAGCAATTTGTAAATTGTTATAACATGCATGGAGAAGATGATCAGTGGGCTGCATCAGATGCTATAGACTACTGAGGGAATGATTAAAGAGAGTAGATAGGGAAAGAGATGGAAGGGAAAGTAAGTTTCCAATCCGGAGGTTAAAGCTAACAAGTAGCAAAAACCTAGAACCAGAGAAGTCAAATCCAAGGATGACAAATTCTTTGAGTGCTAGGAAACTAGGCACTGGGAAAGGGAATTGTCCCAAGTACTTGGAAACGGTCAAGGTAGACTGCATTGAGACTTCGTGTATCTGAATCAGTCACTTTTATTGTTCTTGGATATGTGATACCCAATTGAACAAAGTTTTATGCATAATGTCTGCAATGACTAAAATGAAGTGAAAAGAGATGACAGATTCAGTGGGAGCATAGAGACATCTTAGAGAATACTCTGCTGGACACTATTTTCATGTCATCAATAGTTTATCATGGTGTAGTGAACAACTTTGTAGTTGAATTTCTTGCAAATATTTTTGGGATAAATAAAGAATATTTTGGAGTTAAAAATTTATTGATTGAAATTCCTATTGTTTAAGATTACTAAACCATGATTATAGACTATTGATTCAAGTGGAGCTCGAATAGTAACTTGTCAATGGAGATTGGACAAGCTAGTAGTCATATTCAGATAAAAAAAAGGTTAAAATGTTGTTGTGTAAATTGGTCAAGTGTTAAAATGCAGTTTCATTGAACTTGTTAAATTCTTGAAAGTTAGTTCAAGAGATTATACGAGTTGGATAGTCAATAGTGATTATATAGAACCTGTTATATGCTCAAGCTGTTCAAGTTTTGCAGAAAACAACTAGGTATAGAACATGCATAGCCTATTCTGTCTAAGCTGTTCTGCGAAGCCTGAGCAGTGTGAGACATATAATGACTTAGAACATTTTGGACACTTAGTCACTTTTGGTTAACATGCCCAGCTTGCTTACCAGATAATTAAATCTGTTTTCATCAAGAGGTTTGGTGAAAATGTCTGCAAGCTGTTCATCTGTGGAAATAAAACTTACCTCCACATTACCTTTCTGAATGTGATCCCTGATGAAGTGATGTCTGACCTCTATATGCTTTGTTCTAGAGTGAAACACTAGATTGTTGGAGATAGCTATGGCACTTGTATTATCACACAGAATAGGAGTTTTCTATATACAAGTCCATAGTCTTCAAGTTGATGCTGCATCCACACAGCAGCTTCCAACAGCAATGTACTCAGCTTCAGCAGTAGAAGTAGAAACTGAGTTCTGCTTCTTGCTACACCAACTTATCAAGTTACCACCAAGAAGTTGACATCCACCTGTTGTGCTTTTCCTGTCTAGCCTGCAGCCTGCAAAATCAGAATCTGAATAACCTGTTAGTTCAAGCTAGGCTCGAGTCTTTGGGATACTAAAGACCCAAACCTGGTGTACCCTTAAGGTATCTGAAGATTCTTTTTACAGCAGCTAGATGTGATACTTTTGGATCAGTTTGGAACCTAGCACATAAACAAGTAGCAAACATAATATCAGGTCTACTAGCAGTTAAATACAGCAAGCTCCCAATCATGCCTCTGTAAGCTGTTACTGAAACAGCTTTTCCCCTGGCATCTGCATCCAATTTTACATGGGTTGCCATTGGGGTTTTCATAGGAGAACTTTGATCAAATTTAAACTTTTTCAATAGATCTAAAGTATACTTTCTTTGATTTATGAAAATTCCATTGGAGGGTTGTTTAACCTGTAATCCTAAAAAGAAAGTAAGTTCTCCCGTCATACTCATTTCATATTTGGATTTCATGAGTAATGAAAAATTCTTGCATAACTACTCATTAGTAGAACCAAATATTATGTCATCCACATAAATTTGAACGAGCATAATATCAGACTTCACCTTCTTTAGAACAGTGTGGTATCCACTTTACCTCTGGAATACCCATTGCTCATAAGGAAATCAGTAAGAGTGTCATACCAAGCTCTAGGGGCTTGTTTTAGACCATAGAGGGCTTTGTCCAACTTATAGACAAAACCTGGATGATGTTCATTTTCAAAACCTGGAGGCTGCTTGACATAAACTTCATCTTGCAGCTTCCCATTCAAAAATGCACTCTTCACATCCATTTGAAATACCTTCATGCTCTTATGAGCAGCATACGCTAGAAACAAACGAATTGCCTCTAGCCTGGCCACAGGAGCAAATGTTTCATCGTAGACAATGCCTTCCTCCTGTCTGTAGACCTGAGCAACTAGTCTTGCCTTATTTCTAATGACACGACCTTGCTCATCCATCTTGTTCCTGTAAACCCATTTGGTGCCAATTATAGTTTTACCTTTAGGAGCAGGGACCAGCTTCCATACCTTGTTTCTCTCAAACTGATTGAGTTCCTCTTGCATGGTTGTGATCCAATTGGCATCTTTAAGTGCTTCATCCACTTTCTTTGGCTCCATTAGGGACACAAAGCTAGAGAACATACAAAAGTTCCCTAAGCTGTCCCATATTGTTTGTACCCCTTTGTTGATGTCACCAATTATTTGATCATTCGGGTGACACCTGATCCACTTAGGATCATTTCTCAATGAGGATTCTCCTGAGTTGTTTGCATCTTCAACAGGTCCTGTTGAACAGCTCTCAAGATTTTCAGACACACTGATATCTTGAGCCTGTTCACTTATTGAGCATGACTCTCCATTGTTGAACATATCAGCAAAGGATCAAGGAAAATCAGCATTGATTGGTTCAGGACATGAAGTTGTAGTTAAGTCAGTACACTTATTCACACTGGGTGTATCAACACAATCATCATCATGCCCATCATGGTTAGCAGGTTCCACTCTGGGTGTAGTGGAAGCTTTTAAGTCCTCTTCTCTGTTTGAATGCATGAGATCATCAAAGTTGAATTCTCCTGAAACTGATTCAGGAACAGCTTTGGTGGAGGCATTCCTGGACTCTTCAAAGGTGACATTGATAGATTCATCTATCACCTTTCTATTGTTGTTGTACACTCTGTAGGCTTTGGAGATAGCAGAGTATCCAACAAACACACCTTCATCAGCTTTGGGTTCAAACTTTGCCAGTTGGTCCGTTTGATTCAGAATGAAGCAGGGACATCCAAACACATGGAAGTAGCTAATATTTGGCCTCCTCCCTTTGAGCAGCTCATAGGGAGTCTTGTTGAACCTTTTCACCACTAAGGATCTGTTTTGGGTGAAGCAGGCAGTGTTAACAGCTTCAGCCCAGAATGATGAAGGTAAACCAGATGCACACAACATGGTTCTAGCAGCTTCAATGAGGGTAAACGTTTCTCCTTTCAGCAACTCCATTTTCTTGTGGAGTTCTTACTGCTGAAAAGTTCTGTGTAATCCCTCTTTCCTCACAGAAGTCCTCTAGAGTTCTGTTTCTGAATTCAGTACCATGATCACTTCTAAGCTGCTTTACTTGAGCAGAGTTCAGCATTTCCATCTTTTTGATAAATCCAATGATTTTTCTAGCCGCCTCTCCTTTGCTCTACAGAAAGATCCCCAAGTAAACCTGGAGAACTCATCAACCATTACTAGAGTGTATCTTCTTCCTCCTAGACTTGGGACATTGACTGGTCCAAACAAGTCCATGTGGATTAAGAAGAGAGGAGTATCAACAGAAAAATTATGCTTGGATTTAAAAGATGATTTTCTCTGCTTGTTCTCACAAGCTGTGCAGAGTTTATCCTTAACAAAGGTCATAGAAGGCAAACCAGTTACCAACTCTTTCTAATGACAGTCTTTTGTGCCATAACCAGTTCAAGTCTGCATTGGTTCTTGTGAGAAAACAGGTTTCAGTTGTGGGATCAACAGATTTCATGTCCACAACATATACACCTTTCTTTCGTTGAGCACATAACACAACTTTGCATTGGGGATCTAATATGTAACCCAGGTGCTCATCAAAGTTAACCTTGTAGCCAGCATCACACAGTTGACTTATGCTAACAAGATTATGTTTTAGCTCAACCACATAGGCTACTCTTTTGAACACTGCAGCACCAGCTTTAAGAGTTCCATATCCCTCTGTGGATCCCTGTACATTGTCACAAAAGGTGACTTTTGGCACTTTTTCAGGCCTGAGATCACTCAGCAGGTCCTTGCAACCTGTCATGTGTCCTGAGCAGCCACTGTCCAAGTACCAAACCCGGGATGGTTTTTTGTCCTGCAGAGTGTCATAGGAAAACATTAGTTACATTAAGGGGAACTCATCATTGTGATGAGTTCTCCTACTTCATCAACATTTGTTGATGGGCTAGTAATATCCACACTAATATTTCCTATTTGAATGGTATCAGTTTGGATACCACTCTCATTGACTAAGTTACTTCCAACACTGCTTGTCTTAGCAATGATGGAACTAGCAGAGTCAACAGGCCTCATGTCCTCAGTTTCAAGACAGTCTTTGGCCATGTGTGTCTTCTTCCCACATTTATAGCATTTTCTCTTTTTAGCCTTTTTGGAAGAAGAGCTTTCAGAAACACATTCTGAATTATTTATGTTGATTTTATCAGCAGGTTTAGCAAACTTATTACTATTTTTTGATGAATCAACAGCTTGGGTGGAAGGCACAATAGCAACAGCTTTGCCTGTTTCTTCTTTCCTCTATTTGGGAGGACTGATGTCAAAAACAGGAACCTTGATTGGTTTTTGTCATTCCACAGGTTTGGGAAACATATTCCCAGATTTCTCAGGCTGAGCAATGGCTTTGCCTTTGCCCTTACTGAGATGTGATTGATGCTGCCTATCAACATAATCACCGTTTCTGGTTTTGAAAGACTTATTTTCATTTATAACCAGTTTTCCACTATGATTTGAAAACTTATTTGAAACCACAGCAGGTTTGCTTTCAACATGAGACTTACCCTTGTTGATAGCAGGCTGCTTACCTTTTGAAAACTTATTTTCAAAATGTTTAGCATCAAAAGGATTAACATATCTCTTACCATCAGCTTTGGACCCAGATCCTGTTTTGTCAACAGGTTTAGTGTCCACTGCTGTAGCTTGAGCATGTTTTCCTTTCTTTTTCTTGTGTGAATCAGCAGAGCACTTAGCAGGCTGATTTGATGGAGACACATTCCATCATAAGCTTTTGGGCCTTTTTCACACAAGCTGTCAGTATTTTGAGGCCTGACAAACCTGTTTGTTGAGACCAGCTTTCCATTAACTTTCTGGATGAAAGTGCTGGGAAGCTCACCAAGAATGGATAAGTAATCTTTCAGATTATTAATCTCAACAATAGAAGCTGCTTTGTCAAGATCCCCTCCAAGATAGGCTTAGATTTGTGCAGGGATATGCTGACTGATGCAATGGCTGACTTTTTGTGCAGATTGGCACCAAGAGTCAACTATCTTTTGAAGCTTTGCATGTTTTACATCTGTTTCTCTCTTTTCTTCCAGTAAAATAGAGTTGATGTGTTTTAAATCATCAAGCTCAGTTTCCAACTTATGGAAACTGTCCAGTTTACTGGATTTTATTTCAAGATCAGTTTTAAGCTTAGAGATTTCAGATAGTAAAACATTATGCTTCTCAACAGCAGCTTTTAAATCAACCAGCATATATTCAAACATTTTTACTTTTTCATCAGAACTGTAAGCCATAAAATTTTATACCTTGTACATCATTGTAGGGTTCCAGTTCTCTAAGCTACTGAAGGCTTCAGCTTCAGCCAAGTCCTGTTTGAAGTTGCTAGTTGATGGGACATCAGTGTTGACCATCAGACAGTTGTTGTCTTCTTCATCTGAGGATGAATCAGACTCCTCCCAGTCACATGTCTCTGCCATCAGTCCCTTTTGCTTGTTGGAAGCCACTGAGTTTTCCAACTTTTTCAGCTTAGCCATGGCCACAAGGTACTTAACCCTATAGCCATCGTCCCTGTTAGTCTTGTATGGTTTGGAAGACTGTCCAACAGCTTTTGACACACAGTCAGCAGGTATATGGCCAGTTTTGCCACATTTGAAGCACTTAGCCGTAGATTTATCAAATGCCTTCTTTTTGACAGCATTTGAGTTCCCCTGCAGCATATTTCTTCCAGACATTTTCTTGTTGAACCTTTTGACAAGCATTGCAATCATTTGCTCATCATCAAGTTCAGCAAGATCTGCACTGTCTTCCTCATCAGACATTTCCTCTCTTTCATCATTAGCCTGTTGATCAGGTTGTGTGAACACATCACATACCTGCCCAACAGGTTGTCTCACGCTGACCACAAAGGCAGCACCTCTCTTGGACATTTCCAAGGCATCTCTCTTCTACTGCCTTGACTGCTCATCATTTAGTAAGGATCCATATAAGTTTACAAGATCCATACCTTTGATGGTACCTGAATTTCTCAAGATGGTAGAAAAGTAGTTCCACTCTTCAGGCAAGATGTCCAAGAACTTGTTCACTAGAGTCAGGCTGTCCTTAGTGATCCCAACAACTTTGAGATCATTAACAAGAGCAGCAAACCTGGTGTAGGTTTCTGTGGGTGTCTCCTTTGGTTTTGCAAAAAAGAGTTCATACTGTCTAACAAGATTGTTAATCCTGTTGTCCAGTGTGATTGTGGGTCCATCATAGACGGTATACAAAGTATCCCACATCTCCTTTGCAGTATTCATCTTCTCAACCTGTTTGAACACATCATCAGGCAGAGAGATAACCAGGTTATTCCTGGCTTTTGCATCCTAAGCAAACCAGTCTTTTGTCTTCATCAGACCATTGAGCTTTGGCCTTCTCAAAGGTTCTGATTTCAGGGGCAGCTCCTTCAACAGCAGGAGTTATGGTAGTAACAGAGGTTGGCTCATAGGGACCTTCCATTACTATCTCTGGTAGTTGTACATCCAGATTCTCTAAATAGAGCATCATTCTGCACTTCCAGCAAGAGAAGTTTTGATGATTGAACTTTGGGGGTTTGGCCATTGACCCATTGTCATAGTAAGAAGAGGAATTTGCAACACTGTTGTCCACGGGAAAGTAGGGAGAATGAGAGATCTAGAGTTGACACACACTCTATCTGCTCTGATACCAGTTGTAGGTCCCAAAAGGTTTCCCAAGTGTATAGTTCTAAGCTGTAGAGGGGGGGGGGGGGGTTGAATACAGCTATTTAAAAAATTAACAATCTATTTCTCAATGTTTGTGTATATTATTAACAAGTGTTAATTACAAACAAGCTTGAATGCGGAAAGGTTCAAGCCGAGATGACAGATACAACAGTTGTTCAGCTAATCTAAGACAAACTCAGACTAGTTTCAATGACTACACTCACTTAGATGCACTCACTGTTTTTACAAGACTCAGATGGACAGCTTAAGCGAAACAGCTTAGACACACTCTACTGTTTTATATAAGGATACTTGCATGCATGGAATAACACACTTCAATGCACGTTCTGATTTCACACTCTTGATTTCTCATAATCCTTAGAAGCTTCCTTTTATACTCAAAAGGAGGATCTCAGTGAAGCTTCTTCATTGGACAGATGAGATAGTGGAAAGTCTTTTAAAAAAGACAAGACACCTTTCTGCACGTTCTGATAAAGCATATTTGTCTTCACATGGCAGAATCTTTGTCTTTTCCTTTTTGTCACTGTTGCATAAGGCTTTAACCAAAAGAGGAATGTCAACTTTGCATCTTTCTTCTTTTGCTAAGGCCATTTTGATATAAGAAAATTTCTGTCACCCTTTTCAGATATCCGTTTGTCTTCATGTAACAGAACAGCGTGGGCAGGCTGTGCAGTTCTGTTTTCCACTTTGTCTTCGACTTGTAATCTGATCTTGTAGCCAAAAACAATACATGAGGACTTGGAAACATATTCCATAAAGTGTTTAACATGTTCACAAAGAACAGGACACTTGTAGATTGTCTAAGCTGCTCAACAGAATAGAGCAGCATAGACAGTTTATGTCCAGCCTATTCAGTAGGCAGAACAGCTTGGACAAACTGCCTTTGTTGCAACGAATGCAACATGGTAAACAGCTTTGGGCTGATATTGCAAATCACTTTTCAGGTTTCAATAAGGCATAAAACTGGCCTAAAATTATACCTTCAAGTGCATCAACAGGTTTGATTAAATATCCCCCCCTCAGATGTACAGCAGGTTTGACTGAGGCCTTTTTGTGCCTAACAGTTAGTTTGTCATATACTTGGTTATCATCAAATCCCAAAGTGACTATATGAATGTGAATTGATCTCAAAATGAAAATATCTGTAACGACAATACTAATCTATGCCATCTTTTATGTATTCTCTTTCTCATTTTTTCAAGATTTTGTCTCTATAGACTAGGGGTGTTCATAAAAATCCGAATCCGAGCATCCGGAAAAAAAATCCGAAAATCAATTCCGAAACTATCCGAAATTTCGGATATCCGGATTTTCGGATATCCGAAATTTCGGATTCGGGTCCGGATAGTAAAATTCCAGATTTTCAGATATTCAGATAATCCGATATCCGAAAATCCAAAAAAAATAAATTTTTTAAAATTTTTTTATATATTTAGTATTGATTATTTACATATATTGAGTGTTTATTATTATTTTAATGTACACTTTTGAGCTTTATCTTGGTATTATAAATTTATTAACTAATATTTTTATATATTTTAGTTTTTTAATATTTTTTAGGTGTTTTGAGTAAAATAATTACGGATATATATAGTTTGTGATATATTTATTTTTAATATTTATTTGGATGTATAAATTTGTATTTTAGATATTTAAATATTTGATTAAATTTTAAAAAAATTAGAAAATATGAATTTTCGGATATTCGGATAATCCGATTTCCGAATCTGAAATTTCGGATATCCGAAATTTCGGATCGAAAAGCAAAATTCACTATCCGAAATTTCGGATATCCGGTTTTGAACACCCCTACTATAGACAATATTCAAGCTCCAGCATAACTAGTTATGACGATCAAAATATGTCAACATGCTAGTAGTACACCATGTAAATAGTTATTTTTCCATTTTGTAATTAACCTTATTCTATTATCAAAGAAAATACCATGAAATATAATGTTTGCTCGATTTAGATGCCGCAGCCAAAATACGATGACATCTATGAAACCTTAATGTATAAATAATAAACAAGTTAGATATGGAAATTTCGTTATCACACCATGTAATGTCGATGGATCTAACTAACAACACAGTTTCTTTCTTTCTTTCTTTTTTTAACCCACTCTGTTCCTCCCCACATACTTAAATGTGGATATGTGAGACACTCCTCACTTTCCATACTATAACAATACCTCATATAGCATGGTATGTGGGGCGGAGTCAAATTCATCATACAATGGATCGACTTGTGGTAAAAGAACATAACAACTATTATTCTCCAACATTGTTTTGGTACAACTTATTCAATGGAAATACATAATATATAATTCAGAAATTAAAACATTGTCAACTTAATCATAAATTTTCTCTCTTCCTGTGTCATTAGAGGTTATTTCCTCAGTACCTAATTATAAACATTTAAGAGTGAGCAACAACGCCTAGCAAGTACTAACAGTTGGGATGGAGTGATATGTTTCAAAAATACTTTATAATGGGTAAGAAAATTTGTTAAAATAACATTTTGTAAAAAACAATATATTTTTCCGTAACAATAATACAGCGGCTTGCAACCGAAGGTTGTGTAGAAACCATGATACAATGGATATTGATTTCTTCATTTCATACTCGAGTTAAATGAGTATGTTTGTGAACAAACTTAAATATTGTTATTTTTATAAAAGCTTTTAATCTTTTTCGTTATAAAATTTACTGGTATATTATTACCCGGATAAATCACAAAGAAGTATCCTTCGTGCCATCTCAAAAGGCTTTGCCATTTTAGCGTTATTTTGTTGCCGTCTCAAAAGGCTATATCATTTTTATAATAATACCAGTATCATTATGTTGATATTCACGAAGTCATACCAACAACTTTTATGCATATTCTAAAAATATGTAACATTAATTTATTTATAAATAACGTCAAAGTTCCAATATCATAAGAATTACTACATCATAGCATATATCATATGAACATCATAGAGTCAATTATAATGATGCAGCATCATGAATAGAATAATAGGCGCAAAGTGGAAGTGATTAGAAACTTACCGTAGTCCTGAAACGGTTATAAGAATTTCGTAAGAAAAAAGTAGAGAATTACTCAAAATATGACTCTTTGTTAAATAGTGATATCTATGAGTATTGGTACGACTTTCATTCATTTGAGGTGCGTTTTATAGACTCAAAATATACGACAGTCAACGCAATTCACGCACATATCGACACTTACCGATGTTTATCTGTCAGTTTATTTTCTACCGACACTCCAATTGTGAATTTTTTTTTTTGCATGAGCATTAAATGCACATTTTCATTTTTTTTACCCTTAATCTATCATATATTTACATATAACCCCCCTTATGTATCATAAATATGTATTTAGCCCCTTTTTATAATTCTTATAATTATTATCATTATATATAATCCGATACATTTTTATAATTACCTGATATTTGCTCGATGAATTCAGTATGTTACAATATGCATATAAAAAAAGAATGCAGAATTAAGTTTTTAAAGGCAATCATTTAGTGGATTGAATTATAACTTAGAGTGATCAGCAGTCTTTGAAATATATTGCACGTTGCGAAGCGACTGTTGAGAGATGTGTTTCACCCTTAGCCGACAGCTTGCAATGATTAATTTCTGCTTGAATCTACTTGGAGGCTGAGTGAAGATAGGCTATATATCCATTATTTTACTTCCATAAAATGTACGTCCATTTGTTTTCATATTAGAGTGTTTGCTTTGAGTATTTGGTTTCCAACAATAACTACCTAGTAAGTGGGCCCAAATACACGCTGAGTTTCATTCAAAATCAAAATCCCAAACCTTATATCTATACAGGCTGTATGAAGCTATAGTGATTTATGACTTACAAAGGGTGTTGGTATAGTATACATAACTCATAGTTCTACATACTAAACCTAGAAGCTAAAGTGGTGTATGTTTATCTCTTAATTAAATCATTAAAATGTCATTTAACCTTTGAATGCCCCTTTTAATTCTTCCATTGAGAAGTAAAACAAACAATTCCTTAGTGATTATGACTGTACATGCTCTAAATAGATTCTCCATAACTCGTGGCTCTACAAAGTGTTAGTTGGTTTTCGTAACACATAGCTCAATGGATGTTCATAAAGGATTTGCGATTTAGGACTTTAAAGGGTGCTAGTAGAGTGATTAGAGTTAGCATGGTTCGTAATTCTAAGGTTTTCATAGAGGTTAAATGCTTTATTACATCAACATGATTTAAATATGCCAAAATTTGAAGTGAGTGATCCAAAAATCTAAGAAGAGAAGTATGATACATTAGTTTGTTATATACGCAAAGTAAGACAGATGGCATGATCTCACACGCGGCCAAAAGCTGCTTATTTGAAGTGTTGTATCTCATTTGCTATTTAAAAATGGGTGAACAGAAGTACAAATCTACTAAGATTGAATCAAATAACAATAAATAAAGGTTTTGAATTTTTTATTATCCAATACACAACAATTGAATTGAATGCTTATCATGTAGTTCTCAAGATACCATTAAAAACCTGAATTGGATCTCTAATAACAAAAAAAAAAAAAAAAAAAAAAAAAAAAAAGAATTGCAAATTGTACAAATCACCAACAAAACTAAATGCTAACAATAATTGTATGATCATACCACGTTTAATGATGTTAAAATATAGTTTAAGAACTCAATATCCAAAATTCTACAAAGATAAAGTGACATGGATTTCAACATGACTTGACCATTGAACTTTTCAGCTTTGTCTTTCCAAATATTTGGATTCTAGATGAAACTGCCAGAAGCAGTAACAATGAAAACAAACTTCTCAATGCTAATGTTGTCAAGCTTTGTGTAGAGATGAATTAACATGCGATTCATTTTTTCTTATGCGAAACCATTACTAACTTTCATTTTTTTTTCTTCCCTTAATAAATTCTAAAGCAACCCAATTTGAGATGAAACTCCAACATCTTAATTTATTAAATGATGGAACCATACATATCCCTTTGACTGTATACGAACTCAACATATCCTAATAATTAGACGAAAACAACTCACTAAAAGCATAACATTGTCACTTTCCTCAGTTTCTCTCCTCAAGGTGGTAAATACTGCTTATATATTAATTGATCCCATGATCACCCTCAAACATTCCCACGATAAAAGATTATGGGGATCAATCAATACATAATATCCTGCCATAACAACGCCAAAACACAATCAAATCTCCAAGAAAAAAAAAGGCAATGATTTTATAATTCTCTATGATTACAAACGTAGTCTGTTACGATATAACTATAGAAACACTATTAGACACAAATATTACAATCACATCATTAATGGTTGTGTATATCACTATACCTAGCAATGTATGTCATAAAATTCTCAAAAACTTCCATAGGTTAATTTTAACCATAATTAAATTGATACGTATATGGATTCATATAACAAAATTTAAAAATACTACATACAATACATGTGTACACAAAATTTATTTAAGTTCAAGTAGAAAGAAGAAATCATTCAGAATCAGATTTAGGTTTTGCCTTTATACTTGGTTATCATCGAATCCCAAAGTGACTATATGAATGTGAACTGATCTCAAAATGAAATCATCTATAACGACAATACTAATCTTTGCCATTTTAAGTATTCTCTTTCTAAGTTTTCAAGATTTTATCCCTCTAGACAAGATTCAAACTCCAGCACAGTAGTTATGACGATCAAAATATGTCCACATGCTAGGAGTACACCATGTAAATAGTTATTTTTCTGTTTTGTAATTAACCTTCTTCTATTATCAAAGAAAATACCATGAAATATAATTTTTGTTCCATTTAAAGGCCGCAACCAAAATACGATGACATCTTTGAAACCTTAATGTATAAATAATAAACAAATTAGATATGGAAAATTCGTTATCACACCATGTAATATCAATGAATCCAACTAAGAACACACTTTTTTTTTCTTTTAACCCACTCTCTTCCTTCCCACGTACTTTAAATGTGAATATGCATATAAAAAAAGAATGCAAAAATTATTATAGTTTTAAAAGGCAATCATTTAGTGGATTGAATTATAACTTACAGTGATCAGCAGTATTTGAAATGTATTGCACGTTGCGAAGCGACTGTGGAGAGATGAGTTTCACCCTTAGACGACGGCTTGCAATGATTAATTTTTGCTTGGATCTACTTGGAGGCTGAGTGAAGATAATGCAAATGCATCCAGGTTGATGACGTGGATATGCCTCTTGGCCTCCCTTGATAATAAAGTCAATTTGTTTTCAATAGGTATGACAGTGAGGCACATCATGTTTCACCACTTTTTTGAGTGGTTTGGGTTCCAAATGACTAGTCTTTTTGTTGGTGCTAAAACATGAAGACTGAGATTATTTGTTTTGAAGATCCATAATCAAAGTACTAACTGAAACAACATCATGTGTACCCTGATTGTCATTACTTAAGATATGTGTATTAATATTGTCAAGACTTACCTTTTCCTTCAGAGAATAGCACGATCTGTAAGACAAATAAGAAAATACTTCTTTTGCTATAAAAACCAAAATTTGTACATAATGAAATCACTCTGCTTCCATTCATACCTATGTTGATCCCAGTAACTTTGAGAACATGTCCACGGGCATCACAACAAGATTGTGATAAACACACACACACACACACACAAAAGTAAATGTAACCGTTTGTTTTTCATGGTGGATGGCTTCTTTGTGATGCCTTTGATGTGTTTTCATAAACTCGGCATGCGGTAACACTAGCTCCAACCAAAGGTACCATAAGTGAGTGTCAAAACAAACAAGACAAAAATAAGTGGTGGTCGTATGAAAGAGTTTGATCATGCATGCGTGGGGTAACTACACGTACCATGGTAGATATCATCCATCATCATTATGAATTCGAGGAAGCACAGAGAGTTTCCATTCCAAGTACTTGTGCAAACATACAATATCTGAATGGGGTTTATCGCTAGGAAGTCATATCACCTACGAAACCTCTTTTGACCCCTAGTTAGAAACTATTGTTTCCAGAACACGCACCAACTCAATTATGTTACAAAAATAAAAGAGTATGTATACACACACACACACACACACACACACACACACACACACACACACACATATATATATATATATATATATATATATATATATATATATATATATATATATATATAATATCAAGAACTTGATATAAGATCCAGTTGATGTACAAAATCATCTCCAAATAATTTGATGTAATTTAAACTTTAGGCTTCTAAGCTTTTGGTTTGAAAATATTGTTTCCAGGACACACACAAAACTAAAATCTGTTACAGATTAAATACATCAAGAAATTGATATATGGTCCAGTTTATGTACAAAAATTATCTATATATATTATAATATTAATTGAAAACATTTTGCTTTTAAGCTTCAATCCAACTTTTGATTCCCAATTTAGGGTATGTTGTAAAACAATACATATATGTTACAAATATACAATAAACAATTATTACTTTAAAGAAGAAAGATTGAATTATCTGAAAAAGCTGAAACTTATGCCCCTTAGTTTGCCTTCATAATTAAGTATCGTCGAAACAAAAAGTGATTGTATTGTTGCGATGTAAATTACATCTCATATTCAAGCATTCTCCATATATAGTCATTAGTGATTTATAATAATTAGTGATAGAGATACTAATATATATAGTAAAAACATCAATACATACATGCATGCATACATACATACATACATACATACATACATACATATATACAAACACACACACACACACACACACGTATATATATCTACAGATAGAGATAATTGCGCAAAAAACTTTCAACTTATCAGTTTTTTGTTATTAAAACCCCAAACCATTTTTCGTTGCATAAAAAACCTCGAACTAACTAAAAATCACGTAAATCAAGGTTTTATCAATGGGTAACCGGTTGAAACTAGTTATTAATCATACGTGGACCGGTAAATAACCTACTTGGAACAAATTTTAGTTATTGAAACTGGTTGCCAAGTATTACACATCATTTAAACCCCCGTTGATGATGTAATCCAGTTTAAAAATTACGATTAAAAATTGTCAACGAGGGTTTAAATGATGTGTAATACTTGACAACCGACTTCAACAACTAAATTTATTCCATGTATATTATTTACCGGTGTATGAAGGTTTAGTGGTTACGGTTTATGACTTGCAAAGGGTGTTACAATAGTATGTCTAACTCATAGCTCTACATGATCCTATTCATAGAGGCTAAGGTGGTGTTTGCTTATCTCTTAATTGAATCAATAAGATGTCATTTAACCATTGAATGTGCCTCTTAGTTGTTCCATTGAGAAGTAAACAGACAATTCCTCCATGTTAATTTACTCTACATGCTCTAAATAGATTCTCCATAACTCATGGCTCTACAAAGTGTGTGTTGGTTCGTAAAGGCTTAGTGATTTATGACTTTATAAGGTAGAGTGACTAGAGTTTGCATGTCTCATACTTCTAAGGTTATCATAGAGGTTAAATGTTTTATGACTCTAACATGATTTACAAATGCCAACATTTAAAGTGAGTGATCCATAAAGCTTAGAAGAGAAGTATGATACAGTAATGCGTCATACAATATGCAAATAAAGGCATATGGCATGATCTCGCTCGTGGTCGAAAACTGCTTATGAAGTATTATATCTCATTTGTTATTTTATAAATTGAGAGAACCGAAGTACAGATCAATTAAGATTGAATCAAATAGCAATAGTAGGTTTTGAATTCTTATTATCCAATACACAACAATTGAATTGAAGGCTTGTCATACAATGCTCAGGATACCATGAAATACCTCAATTGGATATATAACAACAAATAAAGAAATTGAAAATTGCATAAATCATTCATAGTAAAACAAAATGCTAACAAGTAACAATAACTGTATAATCATACAACATTTAATAATGTTAAAATATAGTTTAAAAACTCGATATTCAAAATTCTACAAAGATGAAGTTATATGCATTTAAATATTATTTGACCATCAAAACTTTTCAGCTTTTTCTTCCCCAAATCCATTTACCCGATTAAGGATTACAGATGAAATCGCCAGAAGTAGCAGCCATAATGACAATATAACTCCTCGAACCCAATGTTGTCGAGCTTTGTATAGAGATGAATTAACATGCTATTCATTTTTTTCTTATGCAAGACCATCACGAACTTCCATTTTTTTCTTCCCTTAATAATTTCTAAAGCAACTCAATTTGGGATGAATCTCCGGCATCTTAATATATTAAAAGGTGGAACCATACATTTCCCTTCGGTTGTAGGTGAATTCAACATATCATAATGATGAGACATAAACAACTCTTTAAAATCATAATATTGCGACATCTCAATTTGTCTCTTCAAGGTTGTAATACCGCTTTGACATTGTTCCCATGATCACCCTCAAGCTCCCCACCATAATGTTGGGGACAATCAATACATAATCTCCTGTCATAACAAGTCCAAAGCACCGTTAAATCTCCGTAGAAAAATAACAACAATTTTAAAGTTCTCTATAATTACAAGCACAGTCTTTTACAATATAACTACAAACGGTATCCATTACTATTGGACATAAGTATTAAAATCACATCATCAATGTTTATATTTATCACCATCGTTGCCATAAAATTCTCAAACTTCCATAGGTTAAATTTAAATCATAATCAATTTGATAGATTAATGGATTCTGAAAACATGATTTAGAAGTAATACATACAATATATATAACATGTGTACTTAAAAACTATTTTGTTAATGAAAAAAGATGAAGGTTTCGAAGTGATTGTATAAATGTGAATTGATCTCAAAATGAAGAATTTTTCCATGTTACTACTAACATAGAAATATTTGTAAAGATAATACTAATATGTTCCATTTTTATATATTCTCTTTCTAATTTGTCAAGATTTTATCCCTCGATCTAGACAATATTCTAACTCGAACAACTAGTTATGACGATCAAAATAAATCTGCATGCTAGGAGTACACCATGTAAATAGTTTTTTTTTCCTTTTTGTAAATAACCTTTATCTATTACAAAAGAAAATACCTTGATATATAATCTTTTGTTCAATTTAGAGGCTGCAAACAAAATGCGGTGACTACTATGAAACCTTAAGGTATCTAAATAATAAACAAGTTAGATATGGCAAATTATCGATCGATCTAACTAACCACACACTTTCTCCTTCTTCTCTAACTCATTTTCTCTATTCGATCCTCTCCACAAACTTTTAATAAATGTGGATATGCATATAAAAAAGTATGCAAAATTCTTAAATTTGGTTTTAAAGACAACCATTTAGTGGATTCAGTTAGACTTTACAGTTTGATCAGCGGGCTTTGGAATGTATTGCGCGTTGGAAAAAGTGACTATGGAGAGCTGAGTTTTACCCTTTAATGGCAGCTTGCAGTGATTAATTTCTGCTTTTATCTACTTGGAGGTTGAGTGCACATACTACAAATGCATCCAGGTTGATGACGTGGATGCTTCTTGCCCTCCCTTGGTACGTTGCATCAACATAAATCAAAAATTACTTCTTTCACTTTACAACCAAAACTTGTACACAACGAAATTAACATGCTTCCATGCATACCTTTGTTGATCACAATAACTTTGAGAACAAGTCCAGGGTGCTGGTATACGAGCATCACAAAAAGATTGTGATATGTATATATATGCAGTAAAAGTAACCATTTGTTTGTTACGGTGGATGGCTTCATTGTGTGGTCTTTCATGTGTTTTCGTAAACTCGCATGCAGTATCACTGGTTCCATCCAAAGGTACCATGTAAAACACTAAATCAGAATTCAGAAACTTAAAATTATAGTAATGAAAACAATCAACTGTAAAGTCATATGTATAATCACATTGATTAAAACAGAAGTTACTTTTTTCAAATATATCTATTGAATTCATTGAAATATTCAAGCAATAGTATCAATCGGACAGAAGCATAAACAATAATTTAAGTAAATTAAGTCACTTCATGCCAAAATTGAGCACATATAACATAGACATCAACTTTGCTTTGATTTTGATAAAGAAATTAATAGGAATAATGATAAACTAGAGAAACCCTTAGAAGGCCAAAGCAATATCAGGTAATGTGTGTTTCATTCAAAAATCAAAATAAAAAAAATAAATATATTGAAACCAACAAAAATAGTTAACAAGTTTCATTATTAATCTAACAATTTCAACATTTGTTAAAGTTCAACAAAATAGCTACTGGTTTTTACCACATTAGAAGGAAAGATGGTAGTCGACTGATTTGATCAGAGATTCAAAAAGGGTAGGAGGTAGGGCGCTGGAGAAGCGTGGAGCTGACAAGAGAAATAGATAGTCGGATGAGTTTTTCTTAGCTTTTCTTTTGAGTTTCATGACTAGAAAATATACAAAGGGGGCTTTAAATACGCATAGTCCATGAAATTTTGTGGGAAAACCTTGCATATTGTATTGTATTATATTATATTGTATTGTATTATATTGTATTATATTATTCATATTATATTGTATTGTATTGTATTATTAGTTTAAACGGCTTATGCAATCCACTGATGTATTATTTTGTTATTTTCTCAATTTTAGATATTAATTTGAGAACATAAGAAATTCAGATATATTAATAATAATTACATGTATTAAGTGATTGATTTTAAAATGTGGATTACGGAGTTGGGGTTAATTGTCAAAACAAAATAAATTTCAGACTTTTAATTTTAAATTTAACATATAAAAAACTTTGGATTTTGTATTAACTTGAAATGTTATTGAATTTATATTTAACAATATTGAGATTACAATATAAATTATCACTTTTATTCATAAATTTAAAACATTGTGATATATCATCATCATCTTTATTTATCCATCGATCCTAAGGTTGGGGTTTAATTCTAGAAAAACAACTTGATGTATTTAAATTCTTTAAAATAACAATTGGAGAATTGCCTAAAATAACAAACAACTTTTTCTTTTTTTCATATTATAGCAATCTCACAAATTTTGTAACAAATAAAGGAACCAATTTTTTATTCATTCGTGATTATAGCATTTAACCGGTAAAAACAAAAGTTAACCGGTAAAAAGGGTTATATACAGGGTTTATTGTTTGAAATAACAACCTACTTGTATTTTTTTCTTATTATGACAATGAGTTTTATTTTTTACCATTTAATATATTATTTGAAATAAAAACCTACTTGTTGTTTACCGGTTAAATGCTATAATCGGAAGTAAACCAAAAGTTGGTTCCAATAATTGGGACAAATATTACGAGATTGCTATAATTAAAAAAAAAAAAGAAAAGAAAAGATGCTTGCTATTTTGAGCAATTCTCCCATTTAAAAATAAATACTCAAAACATGTTAACAAAAAGGAAGGTGATTCGTACACAACACATTTTTATGATTTTATCATATACAACAACTTTAAATTTTATTATATTTTCTAATATTCGTAATCTTTTAAATAATTTTTAGATATGTTTTCTTTCTAGACTTTACTTAGTTAATGATATATATTAAATTTTAAACTAAATATTACTATTTTTTAAAATAACATTAAATATTTTTAAATTTTAAATATCATTTTATTCTTAACATCTAGCATTAATATTGATATCAATTTAAAATTATGTTATCAATTACAATCCATTTAAAATTCTATTTTTCTAATCAATTTAGAATATGAGTAAAAAAATCGTTTATCCTATTTATTACTAAATATACATCTACAATATAGATTTCAATGGTCACTTTTATATATATATATATATATATATATATATATATATATATATATATATATATATATATTATAGATTATGGTTATGTAATAATATTTTTATACATGATAAGTACCAATTTTCATATCATAATTATAAATAAAAATAAATTTTGAATCTAAAAAAATGCATATTATAATAAGGATTATTTATTTTAAAATGACTATTTCAGACAATTTTTTATCTGAATATTTAATAATTCTAATTAGAATATAATGAATTTAATAATATTTTTCATTTAATTTTGTATTTAAATATAAAATAATGTAATTTTTAAAAATGATTGTTCATTCTAATGAAAAATGTTATTGAATATCAAATATACTTAGATGTTGTTTGTTTTTAAAAAGGTTGATTTCTGCGGTTTGTGGACTTAGCTGTAGAATTTTACGGTCAGAAGAGATGGCCTAAAGGCAAAATAATTTGTAATTTTTAAAATGATGGTTCGTTCTAATGGAAATTGTTATTGAATATCAAATATAATGAATTTAATCTATATCTGTAAATACTATTAAATGAGTAACATATTTGTCATTTATCATAACATTAATAATGCCACGTGGCTTCATATCCAAATGACATTTGTAATTTGTATTTTTTAAAATATAAGTATTAAATTATTTTTAAATCCCTAAAAATATTCCTATTCTTAAGGTTGTATTAAAATTACAACAATCAATATTTAAAAAATTATTAATTAATTATAATCATAACAACAAACTTAAATGTTATTATTGATTATCTTTTCCGTTTTACTAATTTATACTTAAAATTAATTATAATAAAATATGTTAAATATGACAAGTATTAAAATTTCAATATATCAAAATTTAATGACAAATTCTAATTTTAGTTTATATAATTTTAAGAAAAAAAAAATTTATTAAAGTTATCCGTGTAATACACGGGTTTGTTGTAGTGTATTCCCAGTAATAATCAGCACGTTAATGTTTCTTTTATCAAACACAATAAGAATCAAGCTCAATAATTGTGTAATGATTAAGAAGACAATAAGAATGTAGAGAGAATATAAAGTGGCGGCTGAGAATGTTTTCTATGAATATTCAACCGTGTATCAATTACAAAACTCTAGGAGCCTATTTCTAGGCTCCTTTAATTAACTTTGGAGCAAAGAAACAATTGCCCCCTTGACTTTTACATAGAAATAAACTTACAAGGAAATAAATACAAGACTAACATAAACAAAATAATTATTACAAAATAAGTCCACATGATCGAAATTAAATATCTAACAATCTCCCCCTTTTCGATCAACGTGGAGGTCCTGGAACTCTGGCATGGTCGGTAGATTCGCGGAGTCCAAGGATGACGTCAAATCGTCTGATCACTTGTCTCATATGTAGCCGTTCGTTCAGGAGTTCAATGCCGCTGAGGGTATCCTGAATTTCCTTCGGTGAGCATCTTTGTTTTGGATCTGGTTGAGCATCATATTTTTTAATTTTTTGAGTAAGCGCGGCTCTAACAAATCTGAGAGTACCGTCGGAATAACAGGGAAGATCCTCAAAGCGCATGAACCTTTTGTAGCCCTTCTGATTTACAAAAATGACACCCAGGCCTCCTCTAAAGATGACTCTGTAGGCAGGATGGTATCGCCATTTGGAAATCTCTGAGGCACATGATAATAGAGCGGCGGTTCATACTTCGAACAAGGGCACCTACGGCAGTCATGTAAGACAGACGTTCTTTAATATGATTTTTCAATCGGTTGTTTAAGCATTCAACATCGTCCACACTTATGAATTCCAAATCATTCTCGTAGAACTCCTCAACCGTGCCATCTATTCTTTCTACCTGAAAGGCAGGATAGTATACTTTTGCTCTTCTGCACATGGTCATGGTCAGGAGTTTCTCTATCTTTGATTTTGAGACTTTGGATCTTCTCTCCCTGAGCATTAAATGATAGTATTCGGCCTGTTCAGCTTTGGTCATGTTGGTGAGTTCCATTAGTAAGCGTCTTCTGAAAGACCCAGACTTCTTTCTGAATACCATCTTAAACCGTTCTTCTAGGAACGGATTCTGAAATTGTTCCGGAGGAAACTTTTGAAGGAATTCTTTGAGGCCCTGAACGGGGGGTTCTTCTATTTCAGATTTTTTAGCTTCTAGAAATTTGATGATTATCCCCCGCCGTTCTTGTCTTAGTTCCTCTTTCTCTTCAGGTGGAAGAGATTGTACTTTCCCCTTTGAAAATTGGTCTACCCAATATAAATCATATGTCCTGTATTCACCGGGTCCTAAAGGGGTCTCATCAAAGCAATCTACCCTCTTGGTTTCTGAAGGACCAGGTTGTTGAGATTGTTGGACTGGGGGAGGACTTGGAGATCTTGGCGGGCTTTGGACTAGATGGGATTCTTTTAGTGATGGGGGAGCTTAGATGGATGATAGAATTTCTTGTTGTGGAGCTGGTGGTGGTGAGTTTAGGAAATCAAAGGAGGAAGATGATGACGTTTTTGGTGATTCGGGCTCAGGCTTAGGAATGATTAAGGGTTCATTGTCCTCAGTATCGGAGAGTCTGAGTCAGACACCAATATGATTTCAACTTTCTCGTGAACGGGCTCGAACTCAACCAAAGCTGTCATTGGATCCACTAGAGCTGGACCCTCGAACATGGGCTCGTCTTCTATCATCATATGTTCCTGAGCCTCTTGCATCTTTTCTCCTGACCCCTGAACCTCTGTATATTCTGTTTCTGCTCCCCCTATAATCAACATAGGGTCCTCAGACTGAGTTTTCTGGCGTTTCTACCCCTCATGGCGATCAGGGTTGTCCTGATCTTCAAGCTTTCGTTTCTGGGATTCAGCCTGAGGACGACACTGTAGCTTAATGACTGCCGATTCTAGGCGGTCCATTCTGGAGTTCAGTTGCTCCTTGACTTGAAGGATAAGACGGTTCTGCGCATCGATTTTGTCGGAGAGCTCCTAAATCATTAATTGAACTGAGCGGGTCCCTGGTGGAGGCACATCCTCAAAAGCGACACCCTTACCCTTAATTAATGAGAGAAGGGCGGTATGTCGTTCTTCAGCAGCCTCCTTCAGGGCGTCCAGGTCAGCTCGGGTAATAACACCGGCAGCACGAAGAGCTGCCGTTAACATCTCCAAGTTAATTGGGAGATGGCCTGAAGTGGATGGCGTTGATGGAGCCACTTCAGGTCTTCCTTCTGTCATTTCTGGCTCCCAGATGGGATGTGCAGATCCAGAAGTTTGTGGAGCTGCCATAGAGGCAGCTCTAGGGGATGCCACAAAGGCACCGTGCGATGTGTGTATTTGTGGGGAGGGAATCGTGATAGAGATAGGGTCGGTCACGTGGGGAGGAGTATGACCTCGTTCAACACCGCCACTCTCCGAATGAGAGGGCGATGGCGTATGTCCCCGTGGAATGAAATAGCACCCTGTTGGGAGGATGCTAAGTGGGTGGTAGGGGTTAGTTCGACCATCGGACTAATGGTCTTCGAGTGGGTTGTCCGGCTGATAGGGCTGTGGTCACCCTCAGACTTCTAACCCTCGTACAACAGAGACGGTTCGTTCTGAATCCGCCGCCTCTGCTGCCTCACCTACTCCTCCCTCGCTCACAAACACAGTCTCCCGCTCACCTAACCCCATGGATTGATTTACTTCCGCCGCATCTCCCTCTTCCTCACTCAACTGAACCTCACCTTCGGACTGGCTAGGCTCAGTCGGTTCTGACTGAGCCTCATCCGGATAAAACTCTCGTATATAGACCCGAACCCTTTTCGATTGCACTGCCCTTAGAATAAGGGACAGTGGGATAGTCATTATTGGCACAGAAGGTGCCCCCTTTGGCAGATTAAGCTTCTAGATTGCCACTGTAGGGTAGACATCGGCCTCAAGACGCTCATGAATGTCGTCATCGGTATCCATGGCATATTGAATGATGGGCTGTAGGAAACGTTGGAGAGGGATATATTTGCGGCCTCGTTTGGTGCCTCTCTCCATATGAACTCTCTTTAATTCCTCAAAGAGGAATGCTGCATAATCCACGTGGCGGTTGAATGCAAAGCCGGTGAACATGGCTAGGACTTGAGCCGATGCAGAGTCATGGCCAGAATGCTTTGTAGTGAAGCATTTATTGATGACGTCGAACAGAATCCTCCAATGAGATTGGAGATTCTTGGTTTTGAAATCGGAGGGTTTGGTAAGAGGGCCGTCATATCCCAAGGTTTGTATTTTGGAGAGGGTTTCTTGGACGGAAGGAATGGGAGCAAATTGAAAACAAGTTGGCAAAAAGGCTTCGGGAGGTAGGTGAAGTATATGGCGTATGGCGGCGGTGGTGAGTTTGACCGGAACACAGTCGATGGTGGAGGTGAAGTGAGGTTCGGCATCAGGGACAAACTGCAATCGGTTCCAAAATTGTTGCAGATAGATTTGGGGAAAGACGATTGTAACATCCTCGTATTTTAAATTATTGTAATTGCGGTTTATTAGATTAAAATTGTAATTTAAGTTGGATTGTATTTTGATTAATTACAAAAGTTGGTTGTTTTATTTAGAAATTGATGATTTAAATTTATTAAGATAATATAAATATTACTAAGTGGTTGAGATGATAAAATAAAGATTTAATCTTTATTTAATGGAAATTAAGAAAATTGGTTGTTATTTAAGGAATGAAGAAATTTTTTTAGGATTTCTAATTTTAAGTATTAAGTATGAATAAAGATGAAATTCAGTATTTAAGAAAGTTAGAAAGTTGAGGGGTTAAATGTGTTAAATGTTGAAAGTAGAAAAATTAAAAGACATAAGTCTTCTAATTTTGGGATTCATTCATCTCTCTCTTTTCACTGCTCTCTCCTTCTCTCTAAAAGAAACCATACGGTTCTTGCATCCTTCAAATCAAGAACAACGAGGACATCAAATTGGAGGCTGAAAATCGGGATTCAAGGCATTTTAAAGGAACTATAAACATTACAAGCATCGATTTAAGGTAAATAACCCTCTAAAATTCGAATTTAAGGTTTTATGTTTCGGTTTTTGATAAAAACCGAATCTGAATTTTATGGTTCGAAATGTTTATGCATGTTAGATATTATGATGGGTTTGTATAAATCTAGTATTGTGGAAGTTGTGTGCAAAATTTCGGGTTCTAATTTAAGTTAAATCTTAAGATTTTGGGAAAATTTATACAAGTTCTTTGTGTTTTTCGTGGGTACCGAAACAAGAAAAAGAGTACCGAAACCTTTAAGGTTTCGGTATTACCCTACAGAAATTATAAGGGTACTGAAACTGGTGATTGATAGTGAAACTCTAGCATGTACCGAAACTAATTGGGATGTACCGAAACCATGAAGGTTTCGGTACCAATACCGAAACTATTACCCCCCTACCGAAACCTCATATATATATATATATATATATATATATATATATATATATATATATATATATATATATATATATATATATATAAACATGTACTGAAACTTGATTGAAGGTACCGAAACCTTTAAGGTTTCGGTACAAACTACTGAAACCTTTTGGTGTACTGAAACCTTTAGTATGTACCGAGACCAGAGAGAAGGTACCGAAACCTTAAAGGTTTCGGTACATATACCGAAACCCACACCCATCTACTGAAACTTTGGATTTAATTCAGAAACCTCTACTTTTCCAGATGCAATAAAAATAAATACACATATATATATATATATATATATATATATATATATATATATATATATATATATATATATATATATATATATATATATGCATCATTTCGGTTGGGAACATTTTGACAATCTCAAATATTGGAGATTAAAGGAATAAACTTCGAAATAATTTGGACGGGTTAACACAATAAATTGAGAAACTTGGTGAGACTCAATTATTAAACGAGAGATTGATGGTATTATTAAAAGAGGATTTAATTGTAAGTTTCGGGTGTTGGTTCCGAATGTTGTAATGCTTATGAATGTACAAATTGATGCCAATTTGTTAAAGAACACGTAATAATGATATGTTTACCATGTGGAAATGTAACTGGTCCCTTGTGGTGTTATTTAACCCACAGTGGGGTACTTGGGGAGTCCGGTTGAAAGCCCGAAGAGAAATAAAATTGCTTAAAGTTTAATAACGCACCCACTGTGAGTACAGTAGATTTCGCATGTTTATATTTGTTTTATGTTAAGCTTTGCCTGCTGAGACCTGTTGTTTCATGATTTGTTTGGAACTCTACTAACTTGCGTAGATTTAGATGCACATTCATACTTGTTGCATGTCCGTTCGATTGTTGTGCATCTAGTGATGGACCGGTGGGTCGCATCAATTACTCTGATGTTACTGCGCTATATCACGCTGGAGCTGATCCCTCCAGGTCCGGTAGGCAGTATGTCATCCCCGATCGTACGTTGTCTCAGATGGTATTGTTAGGCACAAAAAGGCCTCAGTCAAACCTGTTCTACATCTGAGGGGGAGATTTATAATCAAACCTGTTGATGCATTTGAAGGTTGAATTTAAGGCCTGTTATATGCCTTATTGAAACCTGAAAATGATTTGCAATATCAGTCTAAAGCTGTTCTATATGTTGCATGTGTTGCAACTAAGACAGTTTGTCCAAGCTGCTCTGTCTGCTGAACAGGCTGGACATAAACTGTCTACGCTGCTCTACACTGTTGAGCAGCTTGGGCAATTTTAAAGTGTTCTGTTCTTTGTGAACAGAACATGTTCTTTGTGAACAGGCTAAACACTTTATGGAATATGTTTCCAAGCCATCATGTATTGTTTTTGACTACAAGATCAGTTTACAAAGTCGAAGACAAAGTGGAAAACAGAACTGCTCAGCCTGCCCACGCTGTTCTGTAACATGAAGACAAAAGGTTGTTTGAAAAAGGGTGACAGACCTTTTTCTTATATCAAAATAGGCCTTTACAAGGAAGAAAGACGCAAAGTTGACATTCCTAAATTAGTTAAAGGCAATGCAACAGTAGACAAAGTGAAAAGACAAAAGTTCTGCACATGTGAAGACAAGTCTGCTTTTCAGAAAAGCGCAGAAAAGGTTATGTTGTCTTTTCAACAAGACTTCTCCTTTTTCATTTCGTCCAATGAAGATGTTTCTCTTAGATCCTCTGAATGGGTATAAAAGGAAGCTTCTAAGGTCAGAAAGAAGCGTGAAGAAAGCTAAGTGCTGAAACCAAGAGTGAACGTGCAAGTGTGATTTTCATGCATGCAAGCCTTCTGTGTAAATCAGTATCTGTGTGTCTAAGCTGTTTTACATAAGCTGTTCCCTTAAGTCTTGTAAACACAGTGAGTGCTTCTTAGTGAGTGTATTCATTGTATACTAGTTTGAGTTTGTCTTAGACTAGTGAACATACTGTTGTATCTGTCATCTCAGCTTGAACTATTCCGCATTCAAGCTTGTTTGTAATTAACAAATTGTTGATAATACATACAAACATTGAGAAAATAGTGTGTAGTTTTTAAATAGCTGTATTCACCCCCCCTCTACAGCTTAAAGCTATATACTTTGGGAACCTCTCGGGACCTACACTTTTCATATTTTAAGTTCTTGGTTTCGGTTTCTCACAAAACCGAACCAACTCTAAAAATATTGAAATTTAGATCAATAATTACCTCGAAATCTTTGTAGATTCCAATTGATTGGTGATGTTTGTAACTCCTCTTTGGATTCAATCTTCAATTACTTTGCAATTTATGGAGATTTGATAAATTCTTGTGAAGTTAGCCGTGAGATAGAGAGAGTATAGAGAAAGAGAGTGAATTTCTTAAATGGTGTTTAAATGACCATTAATTTGGTTTATATATTTCGTTTTGACATTATGTGAAATTAACCCACTTCTACTTTTGTATTTTACATCTTTTAATTTAATCATCTTTACTAATTTGTAACTTAAATATAATTTAATTAAATTATTTCATACTTGATTAAATTACAAGGCAAATAATGTAAATAAATTACATTATCGAATCAAAATACTGAAATTAAGTTCGATTGAAAGTTAGGTTGTTACAGAATGGGTTCCACCACGCACCAACTTCGTCCCCGAAGTTAGCTACGTTTGCATAGACTTGGATAAGTTGCTTACATGACATCTTCATATTCCCAAGACTGATGCGAACCTTTGTGGTGTTTACACTGGACGAGCACCATCTGTATCTCTTTGTTTCTAAGCTTTTTGGTCTTCGAGTCCAGAATACATTCCGGCTCTTCAATCACTCGAAGCTTCTCATCAATTTGCAGATTAACATGTGGTATCTGCACTTCTCTTTCATCTGCTAAGCTCTTTCTCAAATAACTAACATGAAATACAGGATGTATTCCCGCTAAGTCAGTTGGTAATTCAAGACGATAAGATTGATTTCCTATCTTTTCCACAATCTTGAATCTGCCAATGAATCTCGGAGCTAGCTTGTTTCGCTTTATGAATCTCACCACATTCTTCATTGGGGATACTTTCATCATCACCCAATCGTTAACTGCAAAACTGATAGATCTGTGACGATTATCATAATATGACTTCTGCCTGCTTTGAGCTTCAAGGATATTCCTTCTAACAAGTTGAATCTTCTCATGAGTCAACTGTAGAAGGGCAGGACCCGCTATAGGCGATTCACCTGTTTCGTGCCAACAGGTGGGAGTTCTGCATTTTCTTGCGTATAGAGCTTCAAAAGGAGCCATCTTGATCGTTGAATGATAACTGTTGTTGTATGAGAATTCGACCAAAGGTAAGTAGTCATCCCAGTTACCACCCAGATCAAGAACGCAGGCACGAAGCATATCTTCAAGTGTAAGAATAGTACGTTCACTCTGGCCATCTGCATTAGGATGATAAGCAGTACTCATGGAAATTCGAGTACCCATCCCGTCTTGCAATGCTTTCCAGAACCTTGAAGCGAAACGACTATCACGATCAGAGACGATAGATTTTGGCACACCATGACGAGAAATAACCTCGGTGATATACATCTGCGCCAAACTATCAAGAGAGTATGTCTCTTTCATCGGTATGAAATGAGCTGACTTCGTTAGATAGTCTTCGTGCAAAAGTAGTCGATATAAGGGAACGACTAGCACCGGAGTCAAATAATACACGAGCAGGTATCGTATTTAACAGGAACGTTCCGGTAACTACGTCAGGGGTTTCTCTCGCTTCCTCTGCTGTTATCTGAAATGCTCGAGTCCTTGCGGTCGGAGTTGCAGCTGAGCTCTTCATTGTAGATCCTCCAGCTGACGATTGTGACTGACCTCGCTGGGGACACTGTTCACTGCTATGGCCAATTCTGCTGCATTCAAAGCATGTGACGTCATCCGGATTGTACAATCCCATGTGTGATTTTCTGCATCTCTTGCAGAATCGGGGTTCGTTTTTAAGCGAATAGGCCGGAACTTTCTGTGGCGAGCTGTATTGCCGAGACTGCTGGGGTTGCTGAGGCTGCGATTTGTTGGGCTTGAAGAATCTACCAAATCTTTGTTTCTTTGGGGGAGATGGACATGTTGGGTTCGTTGATGGAGCATAGAGTTGATCACCATACTCTAGATATCCTCTCTCAATCTGCCTCGCTGCTTCAACCATTTCCAGATAAGACTTATACTTTATCGCACTCATCGGATGCCGATATCTCGGGTTAAGTCCTCCACGAAATCTATTCATTTTCCTTTCCTCAGTAGCTACTTGATACGAGGAGTAGCCACAAAGTCGCGAGAATTCATGTTTGTATTCGTCAACAGATTTAGTTCCTTGGGTCCGCTGCATCAGTTGAACTTCCATCTTGTCGCGTTGATCAATAAGGCAATACTTCGCGTTAAACATGTCTAAGAACTGATTCCACTCTAAAGTCTGTATTACCTCTTCTCCGTATATGCTTCTCTGGGTTTTCCACCAGGCACGGGCAGCACCAACAAACATCGCAGATGCATAACTCACCTTCTTTGATTCCAAGCAGTCAGAAATTCTGAAGATTTCTTCAGTGTGGCTTATCCAATCCATCGCCTGGATTGGGTTGACTGTACCCTCAAAGTTCAGGGCACCGCTAGCTTTAAAATCTTTAAACTTACAGCCTTTCGGCTGCTCAATTTGTGTTTTAGGGTTCGAGTTATCAGAATCAGATTCATTATTCTAGACTTGTTTATCTTTTCTCTTATTCTTTTTATCAGCACATCTTTTTGCTTCGGCCTCATCTCTAGCCTGAAGTCGTTCTTGCATTATCTTGTTTAGTTGTTCAGAATGTTGGGCTAATAGCTGTTGCATCATTTCAAACATCTGTTGGGGGGTCATATTGTTGGGAATATCACCTGATCCTGACGTCTTTACTGAAAATTAAAAGCATTTAACTATCAGTTTATAGACTTAGATCTATGTACCCTTTTTCCCATCCTAACAGTCTGTACATCCTATCTCAGTTCAAACCACCTAGATGATTGATACATATGTATTGCTTCAGTTTGAGACCAAGTATTACTCACGTAATACTTGATTCACTCAAACTATGGACTCTGATACCATCCTATGAAGACCACCCCTTACGGGGCGGTAGTCACGAGTCAAGGTCCCACATCATGCAACACGATATCAATCATAACTAAGATAGAGTAACTAAGTTGCGGAATTATAAATTACAGTACAAACATATTAGGATTAAGTTTAATACAAATTAAAATTTTCAAATTAAACTTATAAAGGGTACCATCTAATCTAATACATTACATCATACAATCATATTAAGTCTACCCAAAACCACCACAAATATCATCTTCCAATCAGTACCGAAAAGTTTGTTGAGTAGTGGTCTGTGAAAGCTTCAAAACTTGGATCTTCAATGGCCTAAGAACTAGGTCCAACATACTTCCCTTTATCTTTTCCTTTAAAAATGTAAAGTAGCAACTGTAACCAAAGCTTAGTGAGATTATAGATTTTCAGATTTCACACATTAACAAGCGGATCATAGGTCTAGCGTGATATATCTTGACTGCCGCTACAACCACTCATGATTGAGACATAGTAGTCATAGAGTCGGATGATGTTCAAGCCACGCTCACGCTTAAATCGTGGGGATCAGCCACATACGGGGCTAGCTACCAGTAGATCAACATGGCTGAACATCAAGGGTCATACCAAGTTCAATAGAACTGGTGAATATAGCATGGTCTAGAACAATAGACCGTCAAGGCTATTCATCTTAAGCTGAATCGATAAGTCAAAGGTGCGAGCAATAGTGAAGCATAATAATCAAAGTCATGATAGCAATAAATCTCATAGCAATGAAATGAACTGTAAATGCAATGTCATGTGAAATGATAATCAAATAGCTATCATGATACACTGGGCATCACCGAACCATAGTGAGCACAGGTCTCAATTCAGCTGATCATATATGAATGTCAAGTAATCTATCATCAACAATATGTCTCAACCGGAAATCTCGCATGAAATGCTGAATATCTATAACTCACAGTTTGGGGTCTTTATCAAGCAGATATAAAATCCACCACTTGAGTTATCTCAGGATTTTATCTTTAATCTTTGTCAATCTGATCTCTGTCAATTCTTTTCAAGTCTGTGACCCGCTTTCAATATCTTTAGATCTATGTTCAGAATTTAACTGAACCTGTCCAGAATCATATCATATCATGTCATTACCTTTTAGTTTAAAATCTTTATTTTATCTGATTCTGATAACTGATAACTTATCAAGCATTTCGTTTGTTCTTTTCTTTGTCTCTTTGTAATCTTAATGAGATATATATATATATATATATCTCATATTGTTTTTAATCAATCTTTCTTAATAATCTATAGATATTATAATTATAAAATAACATTTATTTATGATCAAAAGTATTAAAAATATCAAGATTCGGATCATCCGGATTCGGACCAATCCGGATCAGACACCCGGATTCGGACCGAGTGGCTAATCCAAATTAGGACCAACCGAACCGAAGTGGGGAATCCGAAACAAGTTGTCCGAAATCACGGTAATCCGAAGTAGAGTATCATCCGAAATAGGCACCGAATTCAGACTAAGCGAGATCCGAAGCAGTCATCCGGATTAGGCTTCTCATTCGAATTCGGATTTAACCGAATTCGGATCCTTCTTCTTTATATTTTTTTCCAGAAAATGTTCTTAATGTTCTTGGTCATATTCATACGCATTTTTATCAATTTTCACTAAACCCATTTATAATTGACATGCAATGTAATATATTGATATATTATCATATTTGGGTTGATTTTATACTATTTTCCCTACCAATAACATCATAAATTGATCAAGATTGTCCAAAAACTCAATATTTTGTCAAGAACACATTTAATAACAAAATTCTGATTTTTATTCATTTTTGGACAATCTAATCACCAATTCTTGTTTCTATCACTTTTATATACTTCATTACATGTTTATCTATCAATTACATACACATGCAACATACACTTTTCATATTTTAAATTCTTGGTTTCGGTTTCTCACAAAACCGAACCAACTCTAAAAGTATTGAAATTTAGATCAATAATTACCTCGAAATCTTTGTAGATTCCAATTGATTGGTGATGTTTGTAACTCCTCTTTGGATTCAATCTTCAATTACTTTGCAATTTATGGAGATTTGATGAATTCTTGTGAAGTTAGCCGTGAGATAGAGAGAGAGTTGAGAGAGAGAGTGAATTTCTTAAATGGTGTTTCAATGACCATTAATTTGGTTTATATATTTCCTTTTGACATTATGTGAAATTAACCCACTTCTACTTTTGTATTTTACATCTTTTAATTTAATCATCTTTACTAATTTGTAACTTAAATATAATTTAATTAAATAATTTCATACTTGATTAAATTACAAGGCAAATAATGTAAATAAATTACATTATCGAATCAAAATACTGAAATTAAGTTCGATTGAAAGTTAGGTTGTTACATATATGCAAAGTGTTTGGAATCACGTTGATGATTATTAAAGTATTAAAAGTTTTAATTTGACCGTATTTCTGCAAGTACTCTGTATAAATTAATGTATAATAGTATCGAAATACTCGTATTAGTTGTGTGGGTGTTTCACAATCGGTGTTGTCCCCATTTCACCCTCTTCTCTATTTCATTTCTGCATCATAGTACAAGGGAGTTAGGGCTGAATCTTTCTTACTTAGCGACTAAGAGAAATTGAGAATTGAAGCAACAAAAAACCCCATAACAATCAAGGTAAGTTTAATTATATGTATAATTGCTTATGTATTCATTTTCTTCCCTTCTTCCTAACTTAACCATCTCTATGGTAATTGAGTGTTGAAGTCATAGCATGGTGGTGTAAAGTGGCTTGATGACAATCGGTAAATTGCTAGTGGTTTTGATCATGTAAACACAAGAACACCAAGAAAGCTACGAGAAATTTGCTTTGTTTGGAGATTGTTGGGATCAAATATAAATAGAGATGAAAACAAAAACAACATCAACTCAATGATTCAAAAGATATATTTCAGAGACATTTGCTGAGTAGTTTGAAGACATTCGCAACAACAACTCAAGACAATAGTGCAGAAGATTTAATGGTGAAAGATGATAAGTTGTTTATCATTGATCAAGGGAGAGAATTAAAGCTAGTCATGGTTCAAGGGGGAGTTTGCTCACAAGAAAAGAGAAGATCAGAGTGAAGAGATACAAAGATCAGAGAGAGACAAAGAACAAGAAATTTCTATTTGAAGATTCAGAGATCAAAGAGAAGAAAAGAGAAAAGGGTTGAAGTTACTGATTTGAACTTTAATTGAAAAATTGCTTTAATCTCTAAGGGGGAGATTGTTGGAATCAAATGTAAATAGAAATGAAAACAATTTAATTGTAAAAGTTCAGGGGGACATTTTGTAAATACATAATAGTTGTATTGTGTATAAATAGGAGTAGGTGCTAATGTAGAAATACGGATCTCAGCAGATAGTTTTGTAGATCGATTTGCATGATATCAAGGAACCGAAATGTAATATCACTCATCTCAATATTAAGCATTCAATATATTGTGATCTGATCTTTTGTTAATTGTTGTTTAATTGTGAATTGCATTGCTGATATTGAACTATCAGAGATAGGTAAATAAATGGAAGAATTAAGGATGGTTTTGATGATTTAAGGATAGGTATATGTCAAATAATGTTTATATATGTTTATAGTAACAACCAAGGGTGAACAAAGTGGGCTCCTAAGTGTTTTGTATGTTGAAAACGAGTTTGGAACGGACCAGTGAGTTTTGACTCGTCGAGTCGCCTTTCTGACTCGTCGAGTCGAGCCCTTGTACACCCAAAACACTTGTATAAGCCCTATAATGATACTATAACATCATATAATCATTTTATACTTATATAACACATAAATTATCATCAAATATCGCCCAAAAGTCTATAAAACTCAATAAGAGGTATGCTGGTGTCGGTAGAACTTGGAAATTTAAACCGAAGACACTTAAACACCTAAATTGAAGTCCAAACCTTATGATATGTTAAAATAAACTTATAAATGCTTTAAATATCATTGTTTGATGGGTTTGGATCCGAAAGGAGTGTCGGTTTCCGGTTTAAGGCGCTAAGGGCAAAAGTCATACATTAAGGGAGCTTTTGAGCAATTGACTACATGAAGGCTATTTTAGCCTATTGTATTGTGAGTTATAACATTGATTTGTGTGTTTCATACATATTTACATGTTACTTTTAATTATGACATTGTGCATATCTACTGAGCATCATTTTTACATGGAGCATTGCCCTAGTTGGCAATTTGTTACTTGATCATGGCCTATGGCTAACATACCTTATTTGATACCACTCATTACGTATATTAACCTTCATACTATGTGTTAGGAATATCTTTTGTTTATGAAGAATAAAAGTTTAGGGTTCTTTTTGTAATACGTCAATAGTTTCATTTAGATATAAATAGAAAAGTCTGTTACTGTAGATGTACACGGTTTTGTACATTGAATTGCACGAATATTATCGTGTCTTGTACGGATTCATTTCCTAGGGTTTTGTGCATTCATCATCCGTATTGTAAATTCTCATTTGTGGAATCAAATCATTCGGTCAGTGTTTGATCTTAATTGTTCTTATTGTGTTAATCTTGATTGTGATAGATAATTACTGAATAACAATTGGTATCAGAGCCAAATATGACTGAATAAGATAGAATTTTGAATCTGAAATTTTTTTTAAGAACACTGTTTTATCAAGTTTTTCGAAAATCACAAAATCAATGAGGGTTTTTGAATCTGTGGATGTTTTGATCTGAATTCTAGATCAATGGAATAGCTTTTCAAGTCGAAAAGATTGAATCTAATCTCAAATTCCAACTCCAAACACACAAAAAGTTATTGAAATTTTGTGATTTTTCGGGTTTTGTGTGTTCTTGACTGATTTTGGCAAATTTTGGAAGTTTGATATGAAATTAGGCAAAAAGTTCTTTTAAAAAGTGTTTGTAATAAAAAAGGACACACTCGAGTTCACTTTGGGATCATTTAGAAGGTTTTGGTTGAAAATTGAGATTTTGAACTTAAAATTTGAAAAACTTTGTTAAAACTCGGATAAAACTAAGAGTTTAGTTTTAATCGAGTTTCATCAAGAAGTGTTCGAATTGGATAAGTGTTATGATCAAGTTTGATCAAAGTGTTGATCGAGTTTGATCAAACATTAATCGAGTTTAATCATTCATCTTTCGAGTTTGATAAACTCTTCTTTCGAGTTTTGTAAACACACTTTCAAAAGGAATCAAGTGTTTTTCGAGTTTGTTGAAGAACAGTTCGAGTTTGATAAAACAATTTTTTGAACTGAACGAGTTTTTTTAAACTCAATTCGAGTTTGATCGAACTTTATTCGAGTTTAATCAAACTAATTCGAGTTTGAACACATATAATTCGAGTTTTACAAAACTTTCTTTCGAGTTGAAAATACTTGTGATTAACATTTTATTCGAGTTTGAATACAGTTTCTGTAACAACTGGCCTAAAATATAAGGTATGAAACCCAAAATTTAACTAAATATAAAACTCGAATAATGAAGTAAGAAACTCGAATAAAGTTATATGAATCTCGAATCATATAATCAATAAACTCAAATGGTGTTGTATGAATCTCGATGAAAGAAGTAATAAACTCGAATAATGATATAATGAAACTCGGTTAAGTAAAGATCTAAACTCGAATAACACTTTGATGAAACTCCAATAAAGAAACAATTTTCTCGGATGATGCAGTATAAAACTCGAATGATGAAGATACAAATCTCGATTTCTAAGGGATGAAACTTGAATAAAATTACATAAAACTCGAACAATTAAACAAAGAAACTCGATTAAAGCAGCAAGAAACTCGGGCAATGTTGTATAAAACTCGACTATAGCTATATGAAACTCGAATGACAAAGGCATAAAACTCGATCCAAGTGTGAGAACTCGGGCATAATGTAATAAAACTCGATTGACACTGCAACAAACTCGATTCACACTTGAATCGAGTTTAACATTCCAGAAAATTTTCTAAGTATGTATATATATATATATATATATATATATATATATATATATATATATATATATATATATATATATATATATATATATATATATATATATATCAATATTTATTATTACCACCTTTTCGTGCACATTTTTGTACTTTTATTGATATAAAACATGAAAAATTAAATATATTTACTAAAAATATGATATTTTTCATTTACAATTCGGTTTTTCATAATACTCGTGAAAATTTTCCATGCAAAATATATGAATACCCTTTTCATAATGATGCACATGCTCGTATATATATGTATGCATTTTCGTATATATATATATATACATATGTACATATATACGTGAGTATGCATGCATGCAAACCATTTTAGCAATAAATATCCATAAATCGATATTCACGTATAAAATCCCACAAAATTATTCATACATCACAAGTACATGAAAATAATTACGAAGTACTCAAACACGTATTATGATGATATTGACCCGAACTCGTAAAAATATTAGGACGAGTCTCAACCATTCGAACAAGTGCTTAACTCAGATCCAAAAACATCATCAAAAACCAACAAGGTGAGTCTTCATAGTCCCATTTTTCCATTATTATGTTTTGGGATGAAATACATGCTTCGTTTTTATATGGACACAAAAACTTCTCGATTCTATTATGTATTACATATGTGATTTCCGCCCTTATATCATGAAATCGTTAGTTGCATTTGTTTGCAAGCGCGAATATATTGTGGATAGATCTATTGGGAGTCATGTCCCCCACTCGGGTTAGTGGTTTAGCTAACTGCGGGTGCATATATATTCAACACACGGTATTACGTATGGGAATACTGCTCGGGGCAAACTCATTCTAATTAAGCTTCGGTGACATGATGGTTTATGTAATACATCTCATGGAATTTATGATTTTATAAATTCAACTCATCTGATATGTCCATACAGCTGGTCTTTTCGCGTAAACCTATGAACTCACCAACAATTTTTGTTGACGTATTTTAGTATGTATTTTCAGGTAATTAAGGCAAGTGTGCCTTCGGATACACCAACTTTCAAGCTTCCGCATTTCATGGAGTCGCATGCATATTTCGAAACTAACGGAGATTTGACTACATTATTTTTGGACGCATTAATTATGTATTAGAATCTCTGTATTACGCGAACTTCATTTCTTTCATTTTGTAAAACATTATTACATTCTTAAATTTTAATGATGTATTATTTCGAAAACGTCCATATAGTGGTCGTTCGTTATAATTATGGTTACGCTTCCGCACTCGTCACGTCTCGCTGCCAACCAAGGTAGCAGGGTGTGACAGATTGGTATCAGAGCCATAGTTATAGTGAACTAGGTTGCATTAGTACCCTAGACTATAACTGCACATAAAAATTTCTGATTTTAAGAATGTTTTTGTAACTAACTAAAAGAGTACAAATGAACCTTGTTAACAGAAACTATGAACCATCCAGAAATTATCATTCTATCTGACTCAGAGGAGGAATACACTCCCGCAAGTCCCACGGCCACGGAAGTCTTCCCAGAAGAAGAAACCTCGGAGGAGGAGGACCCCTCGGAAGATCCGATGGAGGAATCCGAAGAAGAGCCAATGGAGGAAGAGGATCCCTCACCACCGACGGTCCCTGCTCGCGTCCCATACCACCCGGCCGAACCATCATATAAGCCGTATAGGCCTTACCCTAACGGCCCAAAGATGTTGTACACACCCCGGAAACGGGTGAACATACCCAGAAGGGAGACTATTCCTGTTCCGACTCCCCAGCCCAATCCCCCGACACCACACCGACGGGTAGACGCCCGACGATGGACCTGGATACCGGAGACCCACCGCGAATGGAGGCAGATGGAGGGAGTTCCTCCAAACTTCGAGATAGGAGGACCATCCTCCGCACCTGTCTCATCGCTCACCCAAAAGCCTGCGGATCAGACCATACCACTTTTGATCGCAAGGTCTACCAGGCATGACCACCAGATTCGGTCACTTAACCTGGATATCGGGGAGATGACCGCTCGTTTAGAGCGGGAGGAGTTTCAAAACTCCAACATATATTGGGCTAACCAGCACGCCCTTGCTATACAGCAGGACGGACTGAATGAGCTTCGGCAGCAACTAGCCGAAAGCCAAGCCCGGGTCGAGGAGCTGACGCAGCGCCTCAGTGCGATGGAAAAGGGAGAGACCCCTGATCACTCCCACACCTAGTACTTTTCCATTTCCTTTGTATTGGTAGGAAAAATATCGTGTAATAGCGTAGGATAAAATTTTCGGGTAATAACCCGCCCCCAATGTAAGAAAAATTTCGAATGATTAATGAAAATTCCCAAGATATTTATGAGATTGTGCTTGATGATTATAGTGTTATGCTGCATCTTTAAGATTCAACTTCTTACACTATGATTCTCTTTAAACTTCAAGATAATGCCGCCAAAGCGAGCAATGAATGCAGCTGACATTGAAGAGCTTGTTGCGCAAAGGGTGGCTGCTGCCATAGCTACCTACGAGGCAAACCGGAATAGCACAGCCAATGGGGATGGTGGTGCCAGTCGCACCACGGGAGGAACTGAAACTCACACGAAAGGTTGTGGGATCAAAGGGTTTTTAAGTTGCAAACCCCGGTGTTTCAATGGAACCGAAGGAGCAGTCGGTTTGATCCGTTGGTTTGAAAAATAAGAATCCGTATATCGGGTCAGCGGGTCTGCTGAAGGAGACAAGGTGAAATTTGCTACTCACACCTTGCAAGATAGCGCTCTCACATGGTGGAATTCCTACGTCCAGTCTGTAGGTATTGACGAAGCCTACCAGCTCACATGGTCCACGTTGAAACAGATGATGACGGACGAGTACTGTCCGAGAAACGAACTCCAGAAAATGGAATCGGAGTTCTGGAACTTATCAATGAAAGGAACGGACATTGCAGGATATACCAACCGGTTCCATGAACTAAGTATCCTATGTCCGCAAATGGTAACTCCGGAATACAAGAAGATTGAACGCTATATTTGGGGGCTCGCTCCTCAAATACAAGGAAACGTTACAGCTTCCAACCCATCCACCATACAGGACGCCATCAGAATGGCCAACAATCTTATGGACCAGGTATCCCGGAGGAACGAAGCCAAAGCCGGGGAACACAAGAGAAAGTGGGAAGAAAAGACCGGGAAGAACGCGGGTTCACAGTCCAAGAAGCCCGAGACCATTAAAGCTTATGTAGCAGGAGTTGAGCCAAGGAGGGGCTATACCGGTACCAAGCCTTTTTGCACCAAATGCACCCTCCACCACAACCCTGGCCCCTGTCCAACCCAATGCGGAAAATGCAAACGTTTGGGCCATATGGCCAAAGATTGTAGATCCGGAGCCCCGGGTGCCAGTGGTAGCAACCCGAGGGGCTGTTTCGAATGTGGCGCAACTGGACACGTCAAGAGTGAGTGTCCGAAATTGAGGAACGAAGGAGGAGCTCAGGGGAGAGCATTTGTGTTGGGAGCAGGAGACGCTCGTCAGGACCCCCACGTGGTATCAGGTACGTTTCTCCTAAACGATACTTACGCTTACGTACTCTTTGATACTGGGGCTGATAGGAGCTTTATCTCTGATAAGTTTAGCCAGCAGTTGAATGTTACTACTCTTCCCTTAGACAACTCATATACAATAGAACTGGCGGATGGCAAAATAATAAAGGCAAGTAGTATCATTAAGGAATGCACACTAAAGCTAGCAGATCACTCCTTTAAGATAGACTTAATGCCTATAGAACTCGGAAGTTTTGATGTGGTGATTGGTATGGACTGGTTGTCACATAACCAGGCTGAGATTTTCTGTGGTAAGAAAGTGGTGCGAATACCACTCAGTAAGAAGAAAGTCCTCACGGTCCAAGGGGAAAAGAAGAACCGACAATTAAATGTCATATCCGGCCTAAGAACATAAAAATGTCTTAGAAAGGGGTGTCATGCAGTGTTGGTCCAGATCGTAGAAAAAGAGTCGAAGGAAAAACGACTTGAAGATATTCCAGTAGTACGTGACTACCCGAAGGTATTCCCGGAAGACTTGCCTGGGCTTCCTCCAGCTAGGCAAGTAGAATTTCAAATCGACTTAGTGCCAGGAGCTGCACCGGTCGCAAGAGCCCCATATAGGCTCGCACCTTCTGAGATGCAAGAACTATCCAGTCAATTGCAAGAATTGATGGATAAAGGATTCATTCGACCAAGTTCCTCACCTTGGGGAGCTCCGGTTTTGTTCGTTAAAAAGAAAGACGGATCCTTCCGAATGTGCATAGACTACCGAGAGCTAAACAAGTTAATGGTAAAGAACCGCTACCCTCTCCCTAGGATTGATGACCTGTTCGACCAGCTTCAGGGATCTAGCTTCTACTCAAAGATTGATCTGCGCTCCGGTTATCATCAAGTAAAAGTTCGGGAGGAAGATATCCCCAAGACGGCATTCAGAACTCGTTATGGACATTACGAATTCCAGGTGATGCCATTCGGTTTAACCAACGCACCAGCCGTATTTATGGACCTCATGAATCGGGTGTGTAAACCATATCTGGATAAATTTGTAATAGTGTTCATAGACGATATCCTAATCTATTCCAGAAGTAAAGGAGAGCATGAACAACATCTCAAGTTGATCTTGGAGTTGTTAGAGAAAGAGCAGCTATACGCCAAATTTTCAAAATGTGAATTTTGGTTGCGAGAAGTAAAATTCCTTGGGCATGTGATCAACAGTCAGGGAATCCAGGTTGACCCATCAAAGATCGAGGCCATAAAGAACTGGGCAATCCCTAGAACCCCCACAGAAGTCCGCCAATTCCTAGGACTTGCCGGTTATTATAGGCGATTCATTGAGAACTTCTCGAAGATAGCAGGTTCCTTAACGGAGTTGACCCGTAAGGATGTGAAATACGTCTGGGGTGAAGAGCAGGAAAAGGCGTTTCAGCTGCTTAAGCAGAGGTTGTGTAGTGCACCAATTCTATCCCTACCCGAAGGGACTGAAAATTTTGTAGTCTATTGTGATGCCTCGCACAACGGATTAGGTTGCGTGCTCATGCAAAAAGACAAGGTCATCGCTTATGCATCACGACAGCTCAAGATTCACGAGGTAAACTATACGACTCATGACCTGGAACTGGGAGCAGTGGTGTTTGCTCTCAAAATATGGAGGCACTATTTGTATGGAACCAAGTGCACGGTGTTCACGGACCATAAAAGCCTCCAGCATATTCTGAATCAGAAAGAGTTAAATATGAGGCAACGACGTTGGGTGGAACTTCTTAGCGACTATGACTGCGAGATTCGCTACCATCCAGGAAAAGCAAATGTCGTAGCTGACGCCCTAAGCCGAAAGGAACGGGTTAAGCCATTGAGAGTCCGAGCTTTGGTCATGACTATACAGTCAAACCTAAACCCTTAAGTCCGAGAGGCACAAAAAGAGGCAGTCAAGGAGGATAATCTGTTGAATGAAGCATTGAGAGGCATGGATAAGCAGTTTGAAATTAAGTCAGATGGATGCCGATACTTCATGGGCAGAATTTGGTTACCGAAGTTTGGAGGCGTAAGGAAACTGGTCATGGATGAAGGGCACAAAACAAGATATGTTATTCATCCAGGGTCGGACAAGATGTATCACGATTTGAAGGGATCATACTGGTGGCCAAACATGAAGGCTGACATTGCTACTTATGTCAGCAAGTGCTTAACGTGTTTAAAATTTAAGGCTGAGCATCAAAGGCCGTCAGGATTGCTAGTCCAGCCAGAGATACCCCAATGGAAGTGGGAAAATATCACCATGGATTTTGTCACTAAGTTGCCAAAGACTTCTGGAGGTTATGACACCATCTGGGTGATCGTGGATCGGCTGACCAAGACCGCACACTTCCTGCCAATCAAGGAGACTGACAAGATGGATAAGTTAACACGAACCTATCTTAAAGAGGTCCTCTCAAGGCATGGGGTGCCAGTATCCATTATATCAGACAGAGACAGCCGATTTACGTCAAGGTTCTGGCAATCATTGCAAGAAGCTCTAGGAACGCGTCTAGACATGAGTACAGCCTATCACCCACAAACGGACGGTCAGAGTGAAAGAACGATTCAAACATTGGAAGATATGCTAAGGGCATGTGTCATCGACTTTGGAAAAAGTTGGGACAGACACCTGCCATTAGTTGAGTTTTCTTATAACAACAGTTATCACTCGAGCATTAAGACCGCCCCATTCGAGGCACTCTATGGACGAAAGTGTCGATCACCTCTTTGTTGGGCCGAAGTAGGGGATAGTCAGATTACTGGACCTGAAATCATCCAGGAAACTACAGAGAAGATAGCCCAGATTCGAAACCGATTGAAGATTGCGCGGGATCGACAGAAGAGTTATGCAGACATCCGACGGAAGGATTTGGAATTCCAAGAGGGAGATCAAGTGATGCTGAAAGTCTCGCCTTGGAAAGGCGTAATCTGTTTTGGAAAACGAGGAAAACTCAATCCTCGTTATATCGGACCATTCAAAATCACCAGAAGAATTGGCCCGGTAGCTTACCGACTCGATCTACCCCCAGAGCTTAGTAACGTTCATAATACCTTCCACGTATCCAATCTTAAGAAATGTCTGGCTGATGAATCACTCGTGATACCCATGGACGAGCTGGAGATAGACGATAAGCTAAATTTCATTGAGCAACCGGTGGAAATAATGGACCGAGAAGTCAAGAAACTCAAGCACAGTCGAATTCCAATAATAAAGGTCCAATGGAACTCTAAACGAGGTCCTGAGTTTACTTGGGAACGCGAAGATCAATTCCGAGAGAAGTACCCCCAGCTGTTTTCAAAAGTCCAAGCAGAGGAGAACACGAGCTAATTTCGGGACGAAATTCCTTCAACAGGGGGAGACTGTAACAACTGGCCTAAAATATAAGGTATGAAACCCAAAATTTAACTAAATATAAAACTCGAATAATGAAGTAAGAAACTCGAATAAAGTTATATGAATCTCGAATCATATAATCAATAAACTCAAATGGTGTTGTATGAATCTCGATGAAAGAAGTAATAAACTCGAATAATGATATAATGAAACTCGGTTAAGTAAAGATCTAAACTCGAATAACACTTTGATGAAACTCGAATAAAGAAACAATTTTCTCGGATGATGCAGTATAAAACTCGAATGATGAAGATACAAATCTCGATTTCTAAGGGATGAAACTCGAATAAAACTACATAAAACTCGAACAATTAAACAAAGAAACTCGATTAAAGCAGCAAGAAACTCGGGCAATGTTGTATAAAACTCGACTATAGCTATATGAAACTCGAATGACAAAGGCATAAAACTCGATCCAAGTGTGAGAACTCGGGCATAATGTTATAAAACTCGATTGACACTGCAACAAACTCGATTCACACTTGAATCGAGTTTAACATTCCAGAAAATTTTCGAAGTATGTATATATATATATATATATATATATATATATATATATATATATATATATATATATATATATATATATATATATATATCAATATTTATTATTACCACCTTTTCGTGCACACTTTTGTACTTTTATTGATATAAAATATGAAAACCCATACTACTTATCACTCTAAAAAGTAAGTTGTCCTTTAAAGGACAACTAGCTTGTACTTTTGTATTATTTTAATATTAAACTCCATGCAACATACAATCATGAAATCGGTCACACTTATTTTGTCCAATACTCAATCGAAAACACCTTTTCTTTTCATCATTTCATTAAATTTTATTTAGTTTATCATTATTTTTAATAACCCTTTTCCTTCTATAAATAGAAGACAAACCCATTTCACAAAAACACACCAACTCACATATTCTCTCAAGAAAGAAAATCGGCCAATCATATTTAAAGATTTCAAGTGTTCTTCAACTTTTGTAAGTTTTTCTTATTTACTTTATTTTTCCACCTTAAAAATTTATAAAACATGAAAAATTAAATATATTTACTAAAAATATGATATTTTTCATTTACAATTCGGTTTTTCATAATACTCGTGAAAATTTTCCATGCAAAATATATGAATACCCTTTTCATAATGATGCACATGCTCGTATATATATGTATGCATTTTCGTATATATATATATATACATATGTACATATATACGTGAGTATGCATGCATGCAAACCATTTTAGCAATAAATATCCATAAATCGATATTCACGTATAAAATCCCACAAAATTATTCATTCATCACAAGTACATGAAAATAATTACGAAGTACTCAAACACGTATTATGATGATATTGACCCGAACTCGTAAAAATATTAGGACGAGTCTCAACCATTCGAACAAGTGCTTAACTCAGATCCAAAAACATCATCAAAAACCAACAAGGTGAGTCTTCATAGTCCCATTTTTCCATTATTATGTTTTGGGATGAAATACATGCTTCGTTTTTATATGGACACAAAAACTTCTCGATTCTATTATGTATTACATATGTGATCTCCGCCCTTATATCATGAAATCGTTAGTTGCATTTGTTTGCAAGCGCGAATATATTGTGGATAGATCTATTGGGAGTCATGTCCCCCACTCGGGTTAGTGGTTTAGCTAACTGCGGGTGCATATATATTCAACACACGGTATTACGTATGGGAATACTGCTCGGGGCAAACTCATTCTAATTAAGCTTCGGTGACATGATGGTTTATGTAATACATCTCATGGAATTTATGATTTTATAAATTCAACTCATCTGATATGTCCATACAGCTGGTCTTTTCGCGTAAACCTATGAACTCACCAACAATTTTTGTTGACGTATTTTAGTATGTATTTTCAGGTAATTAAGGCAAGTGTGCCTTCGGATACACCAACTTTCAAGCTTCCGCATTTCATGGAGTCGCATGCATATTTCGAAACTAACGGAGATTTGACTACATTATTTTTGGACGCATTAATTATGTATTAGAATCTCTGTATTACGCGAACTTCATTTCTTTCAATTGTAAAACATTATTACATTCTTAAATTTTAATGATGTATTATTTCGAAAACGTCCATATAGTGGTCGTTCGTTATAATTATGGTTACGCTTCCGCACTCGTCACGTCTCGCTGCCAACCAAGGTAGCAGGGTGTGACAGTTTCATTCGAGTTAGATCAAGTTCATTCACTTTGCATTCGAGTTGAAGCAAACTTCATTCGAGTTTCACACAGTTCCAATCGAGTTTGCTGCTTTGTAATTCGAGTTTACTCATTCTTAGTTCTGAGTTTATTCCTTCTTTGATCGAGTTTTATACTTCACTGTTCGAGCTTGACTCTTCTTTATTCGAGTTTGACTCTTCTTTGCCCGAGTTTTACTCTTTGTTGACCGAGTTTGACCATTCATTACCCGAGTTTGGTCTTTCATACTTAGAGTTTGTTTTCAATGTTCATTTCAAAATCATTCCTTATTCCATAAAAAGATATTGGAAGATTCAGTCCTATCAATTCACAATGTCTAAAGATGCACTGGCCATTGGGTTCGGAAACCAAACCTCCGATTCTTTACAGAGGAGAATATGTGCAATGGAGGGAACGGTTCTTAGAATTTATAAGCTTTCACAATTAATCTGAGGAAATGTTCGCCTCACTGACTGAAGGCCCAACCAAATTCTTTGTTACTATTCCTGCAGTTCCAAATGGAAATCCTCTGACACCTGAGAGAACAGAGGAGGTTACAACTGCTAATCTGACTGAGGCTCAAAAGAAAAGAAAGCTAGCAGATAAAACAGCTTGGAAATTTCTACTGATTTCAATTCCAAATGACATTTATATAAGTTTGACAAATACAACCACAGCCAAATCCATCTGGGATGATGTGTGTAAACTTATGAGAGGGTCAGACAAGGCAGCCACAAACAGAGCACGAAATAGTCTGATCACATTTGAGAATTTCAGATCTAGAGAAGGAGAGCTGTTAGAGAGCACTTAGCTGAGATTTGTTAACCTTGTGAGTGAGATGAAGAGAAACGGGGTAACAAAGTTTAATCTGGACATCAATGCTAAACTCCTGAATGTTCTAAATCCAGAGTGAGATAAATACACTATGATTATCCAACAGACTAAAGAGGTTGATGATATGGATTTTCACATGGTGTTTGAGAATCTAAACAACTATCAAGAAGTTGTTTTAAGAAAAGTGTCAGGAAAGAAGCAGGCTGAGAAAGCAACAATAGATCCACTGGCTCTCCTTGTAGATAGAAAGTACAAATACAAGCTGAAAAAGGAGAAGCGTGTTGTTATAAGCAGCAGTTCATCTGATTCAGAATCCATAGATTCAATAGCAGACTCCGAAATTGAGGAAATGAAAAGGCAAATGGCTTTACTGATGAAGGCTTTCCAGAAGAAATTTTATCGCAAGCCAACTAACAATAAAATGAGATACAAGACAGGCTCCAGAAAATATGAGAAGAAAGACAAATATGAAAAATCTGGGGAAAGCAGTGGTAAGAAGCATGATAAATATGAGAAGCCTGAGAAGTCGGCCAAGAAAGACGCTGAGCAGAAGTGTTACAATTGTGGTAAGCCTGGCCACTTTGCAAGAGAATGTAGACTGCCAGTAGTCAAGAACTCAGACTACTATACTCGGAAGGCACTACTGGCTAAGGAAAAGGAGGCTGCAAAGGATTTGATGGCTGAGGATGACCACTGGCTTCAACTGTCTGAGGATGAAGATATTCTGGATGAAGATGCCCATATTTGCCCGAAGTCAGAAGTTTTCAATGAATCTGAGTTGAGTGAATCTGCCATGTTGGCTGAAGATGAAGTCTGGGTAGGTTTGACTGATGATGAAGCTGAAGAGACAAAGGATTATGATTCTGAGAATGAACTGGGAGAGGATGTTGCATTAATGGCCACAGGAGAAGCTGGATGCAACAAAGACCAAGAAGATGACGGGTCAGATTCAGATGCCTCAAATAACTCAGAGACACCTGAGGTACAATCTAATCTTGATTCTGATGATGATAACTCCTGTGAGCTAGAACAAACACTTGCTCAGATGGCTTACATGCTAAAACGGTTTGAAAAATCTTTAAAAGCCGAGAAAAAGAATGTCCATTCTTTGGAAAACAAATTGAGACTCGAACATGCTTTAGTGTTAGAGTTTTCCAAAGATAAGGCATTTGCACTGCAATCTATATCTAACATAGAGAAAAAAGACAATGACATTCAACAGCAAATTGAAAAGCTGAGTAACACTATTTTTGACTTAACAGAAAAACTAAAATTAGCAGAATTAGAATTAGCAAATTATTCTGTAAAGTATAATTCCATCTTTGCTGAAAGGACAAAATTATACAAGAAAATTAAATCATTAGAAGATGAATTTCTCAAAAGAGGTCAAACAGATCAGACTATTCATCTGAATCAACCAAAAGATACCGATTTTTATAATTCTAAAATAGGTATTATTTGCGATAATCCTAAGTATCTAGCAAAAGCTATTTCATGTTCCCTAACTTTGTACGATACTAGATACATGAATTTAGGATCAAAGATGGTATTAAGAGCATCAGATGAGGTAGAATCAGCTGAAGATCTTAAAAGGTTGAGAAAAGACAAAATGCAAAATACTTTGGATTATGACAAACTTAATGAAAGTTATCAGAATCCATGTAAATCAGAGGGGTATATTCAGACATATTCTGACAAAGACTTGTCTGAAAATACTACTTACACCCAAAAGCCATATATCTCGAACTGAATTCTTGAAAAGATTTTAATTATGATCTTGAATTGAAATTTGAAACTTTTGAGACTGAAAAGGCAAAACTTCAGGCTGAGATTAAAGATTTGGAACTAAAACTTAAAAAGCAGCCTGAAATCAAATCTCAACCAGATCAATAATCTTCAATTCAACCTAATTCTATCAATTCTAAAAAAGAGTTTGATCTGTATATGAACTCTGAATTCAACTATTTGGAAGAAATGTTTGTTAAAATTGACGAGTTTATTAAACCACTTCATGACGAACAAGCTGATAAACCTAAAGAACCATTAAGTATTTTGAAAAGAATACCTACAGATTTTAAGGTTGAATCAGTACCATCACCTGTTTTATACAAGAAGGAGAAAGCAAAAGTTTCTTTTGTTACTCCAAAATTTGAGAAAGGTGAATCATCTTAATCTAAGGTAACACTGGTAAAGAAAGCAGATCATTCAAAAGGTAAGAAAGTGTTGCAGATTAAAGCTGATACTAATTCAACTAATTTGTGTTCTTCTATTATGTCAAATAATTCTGTGAAAAGAACATCGAAGCAAATTTGGCGAAAGAATCAAGTGGCAAAGAAAAAGACGAGTTTTAGAAAGGGGTAGAGAGTGAAAGATACAAGTGTTACAGATAGGATTAGATCTGTATATAATTCTGTCTGTAATAAATCTACTGTTAAACAATGTTCCAAATACTCTCGTGCTGAACTGTTTCGTTTAATTCTACCAAATGTCATGCGTTGAATGTTAAATCATTGCATAATTCTGATATGTTTGTATGGATACCAAAGAACAAGGTTCCCAGTCTTAAACAGCAAAGGGATCCAAAGGAACATATTTCAAAATCAGTTCCAAAAAGAACTGTACAAAAATGGATACCCAAAAAGACTGTTAAAAAGTGGGTTCCAAAGACAATGAAATTATCTGTTAATCTACCTGAAGAATTACCACATGATTTACCGAAATCCAAAATACCCAACTATAAGTGGTACCTCTTGTTTTACTTCATCTTGTAGGTAAATCATGTGTGGTACCTTGACTCCGGATGTTCCAAGCATATGACCGGACAGCGAGACACCCTAACAAATTATGTTGACAAATTCTGTGGGACGGTCAGATTTGGAAACGATCTGTTCTGTCTGATCAAAGGCTATGGAAGTCTGGAATATGACAAGATTACTATTTAGAATGTATTTTATGTTGATGGTCTTGGCCACAATCTATTCAGCATTGGAAAACTTTGCGACAAAGGGTTAGAAGTCAATTTCAAGGCGAATAGGTGTAGTATAAGATCTGGCGAAGGGAAGGAAATCCTAGCAGGAACTAGGAAAACAAGTTTGTACTCCATAGACTTAGCCAAATATTAATTTGAAGAAATATGTCTGCTTACTGTCAAAGGCAGCATCAAAGAATCATGGTTGTGGTATCACCGTCTATCTCATTTGAACTTCAAAGAACTGACCAATCTTGCAAAAGGTGGTTTGGTTAAAGGTCTATCGACTCTCTGATTTCAAAAGGAGCAGGTGTGTGCATCATGTGAAAAAGGAAAGATGGTGAGCGCGTCACACAAATCAAAGGTTGAATATTCTTCAACTAGGCCATTGGAGCTACGTCATATGGATTTATGAGGGTACAAAGTATCAACAAGAAGAAATATGTGTTGGTGATCGTAGATGATTATTCAAGATGCACATGGGTTTTCTTCCTGAAATCCAAGTCTGAAGCTACAGAGATAATCATTGACTTCATACGCAAGATACAAGTTAAGTTGCAGCTTTCGATTCAGACCATTAGATCTGATAATGGTACAGAGTTCAAGAACAAGTCCCTCGAGACATTTCTGACTTCTGTTGGGATAACACATCAATTTTCGGCAGCTCGTACTCCACAACAAAACGGAGTAGTTGAAAGACGAAACCGAACATTTGTGGAATCTGCAAGGACGATGCTCGCATATTCAAATTGTTGTTGTTCCTCTGGGCTGAAGCTGTGGCAACTGTGTGTTTCACCGAAAACAGATTCATAATCAATACAAGATTCGAAAAAACACCATATGAGCTGATAAATAAAAGAGTGCCTAATATAAAATTTTCCCATGTCTTTCAATGCAGGTGTTTTATCTTGAACGATAAAGACAACCTGGGAAAATTTAATCAGAAAGCTGATGAAGGCATATTCATTGGATACTCAAAAATATCGATGGCATTCCTAGTCTATAATAAACACACGAAGACCGCCAACGAGAACGTAACGTGAAATTTGATGAAGGAATCGTAATGGCTCCTGAACATGCCAGTTCAGGACCCGAATCTAATCAGACGACTTCTGTAAAGTCACCAGAGCTTAAAGACGATATGAATGATCTAAATAAATTGTTTGAAAACTCTTATGAAGACTATTTTGAAAAGACCAAATCTGATGTTCCTATTTTGGTTCCTGACAGGGTTACTGAAGATCCTGTGTAGTCTCCGATCATTCACATCAACGAATCTCTGAAGATACTGGAGAGGTTTCAACGACTGATGTACACATTATTGCTGAAAGTGTACAACAATTTCAAGCTCCAGAATCTAATGATACTCCCTTGAATTCTAAAAATACAGAATCCCCTACCTCATTTGATATCCCATCAACTTCAGAACCTGCGTCCCGTATTCCTTACCTAGACTTGAATCCCAATCAAGACCAGCTTCAACCTTATCCTCATAGTTTCAAATAGATAAGGGACCACCCACTTGAAAATATCATTGGTGATCCCACTGCTTCTGTTAAAACCCGGAGAGCTACTTTAAATGAATGCCTTTTTTCAAATTTTTTTGAGCAAAATTGAACCAAAAACGGTGAAGGAAGCTCTTCTGGATGCAGACTGGATTATAGCGATGCAAAAGGAACTCAATCAGTTTGAGCGGTTGAAAGTCTGGAGATTGGTGCAAAGACCAAAAGACAAATTCATCATTGGCACGAAGTGGATCTTCAAGAACAAGAAAGATGAACACGGTGTCATCTTGCGGAACAAAGCACGTCTCATGGCAAAAGAATACAGCCAGCAATAGGGAATAGACTATGATGAAACATTTGGCCCCGTTGCCCGGATAGAGGCTATTAGAATGTTTTTAGCTTTTTGCAGCTCAAAAGAATTTCACAGTATATCAAATGGATGTAAAAACTGTGTTTTTGAATGGGGAGTTAATTGATGAAGTATATACATATCAGCCTGAAGGATTTATCGATCCTTCGAAGCCCGGTCATGTATATATTTTAGACAAGTCACTGTATGGCCTTAAACAAGCACCACGAGCTTGGTATGATGCCCTATCAAATTATCTTTTAAAATGTGGCTTCAACAAAGTGCAGTGGACACTACCCTTTTCATTAAACGACAGGGTCCCGATATCATAGTTATTCTGATATATGTAGATGATATAATATTTGGGTCTACTAATCCTGAATTTTGTAAAAGGTTTGCATTTTTAATGTCCCAGAAATTCGAAATGAGCATGATGAGTGAAATATATTTTTTCTTGGGACTACAAGTAAAACAACTGACTGATGGAATTTTCATCAATTAGTTAAGGTATATACAAGACATATTGAAGAAATTTAACATGGTCAATAGTACTCCCATGAAAACACCCATGGCTCCTGGTTCTAAATCTAAACTCGATGAGGACATTTCAGGGTATGTAACTCATTATCGAGAGATAATTGGGTCATTAATGTATTTAATTGCAAGACCTGATATTATTTTGCTACTTCTGTATGTGCTAGATATCAGGCACATCCAAAAGAATCACATTTGGTTGCTGCCAAAAGAATTTTAAGATATCTGAAGGGTGCTCCAAACTTAGGTTTATGGTATCCTAGGGAATTATCATTTACATTGAGTGCCTTTTCTGATGCTGATCATGCAGGTGATAAAATGGATCGTAAGAGCACATCAGGAGCAGTTCAATTCCTTGGTGACAAACCCGTCTGCTGGTCATCCAAGAAAGAACATTGTGTGTCACTATCAACAGCAGAAGCTGATATTGTTATTGTATCATCATGCTGTTCACAAGTGTTGTGGATGAAGAGCCAACTGAGAGACTACAAGTTTACACCTCAGAAGATTCCTATCTATTGTGATTCTCAGAGCGCAATTGCAATAACGTCTAATCCGGTGCAACACTCCAAACCTAAACACATTGACATTCGGTACCATTTAATAAAAGATCATGTTGAAAATGGTAATGTAGAATTATATTTTGTACCGACTGAATATCAACTAGCTGATTTGTTTACCAAAGCGTTAGATGAAAAACACTTTAACTTTTTGGTATACAAATTGGGTATGTTAAATCGGTAGATTTAAATATTCAGTTGTTACACAATATAATTTTAAGGTTACAATTTTTACTTGATTTAATTTTTGTTAATCTCATGTGATTTAAATGTTTTTAATTTTTCTAAGATTGAACAAAATCGGATTGTCATGTGCAGGAGGAGCAAACTGATAATTTTTATCTGATATTTGTATATCTGATAAAAATTTTTTTTATGTCATTGATTGCAAGGGGAGCAAGCTTATCAGATGATATTAATCTGAGGGGGAGCTTAAATGCAAAATTCAAGGGGGAGCAACATTTTATAATTTAGTTCATGTTATTTTTTTAGTTAAATTTTTTTTTTTAAAAGTTCATTATATTTTTGTTATTTTTAGTTCATTTTTTCATGTACACGTTTTTTTTTGTTTTTTTTGTTATTTGTGTGTGTGTTTGTAAAGTTTTTTTGTTAATTGGGCTTAAATGGTTAAAAAGGGAGCGAATGGGCTTATTTGGTTTGAAAATAAATTGGGCCGGTTTCAAGATTTCAAATTTTGGGTATAAATTTGAATTTCAAAACTCAATTTCACTTTTTATAAATCCGTCTACTGTACACTGCCCTTTCTTAAAATTCTCTCGATATTTTTTCTTAATCAAGAAGCAATCACATTCTGAGTGTTGGATTTCAGTTTCAGAAAAAAGATTGTAAGTATTTTTGTTAGATGGTTACTGTTTTGTATTTTTTTCAATAATTTTCTTTCGAGTTTATATGTGTGTGTCACTGTGTGTTCATCTATGTCAGTGTGTGTAAATGGCATATTGAATGTTTGTTCATCAAATGTGAAATTGAAAGTATGTTTGGGTTTATAATGCTCATCTAATCTTGAAAATCAAATATCAAGTCTTAGAACACAACATAGGAAATTTAATTTGTGTTTCAAATTAAAAATTTTTCGAGTTCTAACCTTGCTGAAAATCAGGTTTTAAATGATCAAAATGTGGTTTTTAGACCAAATTCAATAAAGGGAAGTTGTTCAAAATAAAATTTCGAGTAGGAACATGTAAAATTTTAGGTTCAAATGTCCTTGGAAATGATTTTTGAAAAATTCTGAAGTAATTTGGGACTTAGAAATATTTTTCTGATCAAACTCGATCAAAGTGATAATCGACAAACGTTTAGTTATGATCGAGTTTGATAAAGTGATACTCGAGAAAACATTTAGTGTTTATCGAGTTTGAAAAAGATGCTTTCGAGAAAAGTTTAGGTGTCAGTCGAGTTTGAAAGGTTTAAGACTTATAATTTTTTTAGAACTCTCAAACTCGGTTGAAACATTGACCGAGAAAATTCAAGTTTCATTCGAGTTGGGTCAAGACTTGTTCGAGAAAAGTCTTTACTTCATTCGAGTTTGTCATAAAAGGACTTAGGGTTTTACAAGTAATTCCAACTCGACCGAAGGGTCATTCGAGAAAGCCGAAGTATGATTTGAGTTTGATGCAATTTAATCCGAGAAAATTTTAGAGTCATTCGAGGAACTTCATTCTTCATTCGAGTTTATCTTAACTTCATCCGAGTGGACTTCAATTTTATTCGAGTTTACCCATAAGTAATCCGAGTTTGTTTAAGAGTCATTCGAGTTGGTTCACATGTCACCCGAGTATGTTCAAGACTCATTCGAGTTTGTCCCTTCATATTTCGAGTTTGGAGTCAAATTTTAAAATTTTTTCAAAGTGTGGGAATTTTAATTTTTTAGAGAAATTTCACATTTTTCAAGATGAATTTTAAAATCTGTGTTTTATTAACATTGGTCTCTTAACGATTGACCTTGGAGTCCTAACAATAATAATTTATTATTATTGTTTGGAATTCCGTTGCTTTAAACAATGAAACACATATTTTTCTAATTTCTTGTTAAATGTTTTATTTCTCTATCTGTAGGATTAAATTTGTTTACCTGACATATCTAAAATGTTTGCTATTTTTACAGGTATCAAATGGCATCCCAATCCCTCATCCATAATTCCAATTCTTTAGACTTTCACTCTTCGTCAAATCATACTCTTGTATCCAAACCTGTTAAATCCGCATCAGTTACAAGACCATCACCATCATCCCCAGTTCCTGAAACCCAACTTATCAAATCAAAACACTGCCTAGCCTTGTTAGACAACAATCTCCGGTTTGATCCCAATGCCATAAAAGTTAGCCATCCGGTGATTGTCGAAATCCTCAAAGGTCACCATCTCGGTAACCTTTTAAAATATAAGCCTTCTATTCCTCTGGTCTACCTACAACAACTTTGGCACACGATCAAATTTGTGCCAGCTGAAGGAGATCAACACTTTAAGGTCAACATTGACTAATTCAAAGCAAAGATCACACTTGCCAGATTGCGTCATAATCTGTTTCTACCTAGACGCATTGACACTGTTAATTTCCCAGAGCTGGCAGATTTTGAAGACTTTGTTTCTGATGATCAACTGTGCAGAGACCTTATTAGCCTTGGGTACTCTAAACCATATCCCCAGAGTTCCATATTTATAGAAATGGTCTGAATGGCGAATTGTATACTCTGTTTGGTATTATCAACAGATGTATGGCCTCAAAGCACACCATTATAGATAGAGGAAGTATTCACTGTTTATGATTATTTCATGGCATTTCATTCAACAAACATTATGACTTTGCTCAGTGTATTTGGGAAGATTTGAAAGAGGTGGTGCTTGCAAAGACCACTAATAAAGCAAGAAAGTTTGTGCCACTGCAGAGATTCATTCAAATACTGATTAGAGGCATATTGAGGGCAAATGAAAAAATTCCAAAGAGATCAAATATTTAAAAATGTCTAGATTACGTCATGACGAGCATGCACCAAGTTCAGGATGATCCCAATGCAAATATCATGCCAATTCCTGAAGCATTGTTGAAGTATGCAAATGCAAATGCTGAAAGTGTGAGATTATATAGAATTGATCATGCTTTGATAGAAACTCAAGAACCGGGTTTTCTTGCCTAAGGAGACATAGGTGAGCAGGTACATCAACAAGGGGTTGATGTACAGGGAAACCTTACTGAGATTGAGGGTGTTGTGGAGGAAGTAAGGGGAGGTAAGAGTGGATCTGATTCTGAACGTACTTTGTCAAACATTCTAGAAGGAGGAAATGAGGATGAAGATGATGATGAAGATAATAATGATATGGGAGGTGCTGGAGGAATTGAGATATTTCCAATTGTAAGTTTACCTGAAAAAGAGGCTGAGGAAGTGGTGAGTGTGAGGGAGATTCCTACCCAAGAAAGCCGGGAAACCACATATGATGTCAGCTCTCCTGTGAGAGTTAGCATTGAAGAAACCAGTATCCCACTGGTGATTGCACACCCCACTAGCCACTCATCTCCTTCTCAACAAGGAGATGTTTCAGTTTCTCACCGGGACTTAGCACATATACTATCCTGGGATCCTTTGGATACCATGGATATTGAAATAAGTACACAGCTGCCCGAGTGTACATTTCATAATGCACATATCATAGAACCAATTCAAATTAGGACACTTGAGTCGACTTCATGTGTTGAAGTAAGTACAGGAGGATTGAGTGTCCCTGTCAGAACAACTACAGTGTTGGAAGCATATGTTGCTCCTTCACTTGAAGTGGTTGGAAGTCCTGTCGGAGCTACCACAATGCCATCTCTAAGCACAGGCCACACAAAGGTTCTTTTCACAAGTTCAACCGTTGTGACAACTGGAAGTCTTCGTGACCCAGGAGTTAGCCCGTTACCGTTTATTACTGAATCAAAGTTAAATGACGCAATAGCTGGACTCAAATCTTAAATGACAAGTCAATATTCAGATATGATGAATCAAATGGAAAATATTCAAAGATTGCTAAAAGGAAAAGCTACTGCGGAGGTTGTAGAAGAAGATGAGCCATAAATAACAAATAATGAGCTAAGAGACTATTGTTTTGTGCAATTCGATGAGATGAGAGACAGAATGATGGGGTTAGAAAACACCATTGTGAGTGCTCTAGGATCCTTATCGGAAAGACTATCAGTGATTGAGCAGACGTGTAAATCTCAAGCTTCTGGAACAAAAAGAAAGCATGAGGATCATGATGAAGACTCCGATGATGCTCCTCGTGAGGGGGAGAAGAGGAGGAAGCTTGGAGAAACTGAACTATCGATGGTTATGTATACAGGGAAACGGACAGAAGGAGAAGGTATTGGTGAAGTGGGAGCTTCAAAAGAAAAACCAGTTGATGCTCAGAGTGAGCTGGGATTGATTCTTTATGAAGATATTCCAGTTCCTGTGAGTATTCAATCTGGAATCTATAACTTCGAGGAATATGATGATTCAGACAATAATGAGGAAGAAGAAGTGTTAAGAATTGAGGAAGTTGAAAAGGAAGCTGATGTGTCTGATGATGATATTTTTGAATTGACTGACATATCTCTGAGTGTTGAAAGGATTTTAGATGAAGAAGAGTTGGTTCAGGAGATTCGACGAGAAGAACTACCAACACTAACGGTTGAAAAGCCTGCGGTGATGGTAATTGTCAAAGAAGAATTTGATCCATTTCCTGTTGAGGATGTGATGCCCCAATCTGTCAAAGAGCTGGATGAAGTTGAACTTATAGACAAGTTTTTCAAAAGTTATATTTTGGCGGATGAATCTAAACGACAACATCATTTGAGGTTTGCAATTCAGGAAGTTGTTCAGAAAGCGATCAACGATATGCTGAGTTTGCTTGATGAAGATGAATTAAGAAAGAAGAAGATTAAAAAGTTGAATCTGTCTGAAAAACAAAATGCGGACTTCATAAGGAAAATGAATAAGCTTCCATTCTTGGAAGATTATCTGGAGAAGAAAATCTTCTGCAAGAAAAGGACTCCCTGTACATTCTTGAAATTGTTCAGAGTTATTGAGCCAAACATGCCAAATTTGGTGAAATATGCTCATTCTCTGAGAAACAAGTCCCAGAAGATTGAAGATGTAAGAAGTGATTTTAGGATAGTTGATCTTGTTAAGATTGAAAAAGATTGGTTTGTAAAAATCTTCTATCCTACTTTCACTGTGACGAGAGAGGACGGAAAAATGTATATTTTCAGTGAAGCTGGTCTGTTTAATCTCAACTTGGTAGATGTGGAAGATCTCTTTGATGAGCCGTGCCGTAACAAGAAAGAAGAATATTGTCGTTTTGCTCTTAAGGCTTTATTTCACTTCATGCATGCGAAGCTGGTACTTACGTCGGTTCAAGATCTTCAAATAGGAGTTGAGAGATGAATGTGACGAATCAATATCACAGCACCACATGGATTTAACAGACATTTAGATACACTGAAGAGTATCAAGTTATTATGATCAATCATCTGGCTGTTGTGTACAAAGATAAAGATCAAAGGAAAAGAGTCATGAGAGTGGTTGAATTGAACAAGTTTTGTGATGGTACTTTGCAGAAAGTATTGACTGGACTAAAAGGAAATCTGGCTGATACAAAGAGAAAATCAAAGAAAGGAGGTCTTAGTTCAAGTGATAGAAAAATGATAGTAGATTTTATCTCGAAGATTGAAACAAGACTGATGAACAAAAAGAGTAAAAGAAGATTTGAGATGAAGCTTGGGCTCAAAGATTAAGACTGATATTCATTCATAAAATGGGGAGATTGTTAGGAATATCTTTTGTTTATTAAGAATATAAGCCTAGGGTTCTTTTTGTAATATGTCAATAGTTTCATTTATATATAAATAGATAAGTGTATTACTGTAGGTGTACGGTTTTGTACATTGAATTGCACTGATATTATTGTGTTTTGTACGGATTCATCTCCTAGGGTTTTGTGCATTCATCATCCGTATTGTAAGTCCTCATTTGTGGAATCAAATCATTCGGTCAGTGTTTGATCTTAACTGTTCTTATTGTTTTAATCTTGGTTGTGATTGATAATTACTGAATAACATTGTGCTTGAAGATCATTCCTTTCATACTTAACCTATTCATACTTGATTAACCCATTGTGAGCTATGCTCATTTCATTGGCCTCACTAGACTCCAGATTATTATTATTATATTCAAGCGTCTAACTACGTGTTTGTGTGTATAGATTCCGACTTCCAGAATCTTACGGAGTAGGTGGCCGGACTTTAGGCGCCGGTTGGAGTTTCAAAGACTCGGTTCTAATCTGGCTGGCAGTGGCGAGTTAGCGGGCTATGCTCGCGACCTATGCAATTAAGTTGCACAGACTCGACTCTCATCCAGCTGGCAACGACGGGTTAATGGGGGATCCTCGTATCCTATGCCATAGTGGGCTATGCCTACACCACTTTTATTAAAAATATTGCACTTGTCATTTTATAATTATTTTTAATATTACTGTTGCATGTTCTATGTTGCACTCCATATCGATCTAGTAACTCACTCAGAAAAGTTTATTTGCTAAATTCATGTATTACAGGAGGAGTTAGTAAGGGACAAGGAGATTCTCGGGTTTGATCCCAACACTTAGTCGGACAGACTTGAAGCACATTTGGTAACGCTCCAGGTTTATGGTTGAAATTTTGGGGTAGATTACCTACCAAACTAGTAAATGTGCAAATGTATGCACTTGATGTCTCTTGGTTGATAGCAATAATCGTAATTACTTTAACGTATCCTGTAAATTCATCTTATGTCTCAAGTTATGGTTCATATTCAAACAGGATTTTGACCCCGTGCGAACAGGTCATGCCCGATTTTCTTTAAAAACCATGTTAATTATGATTAATCTAATGTAACCCCATTAATTATTATATTATGTTGAAATGAGTGTTTCAGAGTGAATCTTAGTGAGTCATTTCATTGTAACTAGTTTAAGTGAGTCTTAGATTAGTTTAAAGTCTGTTGTTCAATTCTGTTATCAGTTTGGATTATTCCGCAATCCAAACATGTTTGTAACTTTAACAATGTTAATATATACATACAAACATTGAGAAAAAGTGTGTGATAAAGGATAAATTGTATTCACCCCCCCCCCCCCCCCCCCACCCCACCCCAACCCAACAGCTTATCTAAACATACTTGGAAAACCTTTTGGGACCTACACATTTCCAAATATAACCAATAATAAAATAACAAACATTAAGATTAAATAAACAACCATCACAAACAAGGGTCTCAAGGATCGGCTATGTCACATACATAAATAAATCAATAAATCATATAAATAATCTAGAATTCATTTTCATCTTGCCATGAAAATAATTCCAAAAACCAATTAATCTACCTATAATTAAAGTAATCATGTCCAATATCGTTCTTAAATTAAATACAGGGTCGTAAACTCGAAATTTAAAAACACTGTCCAATTTTAGAAACTTTTTCTCGAAAAATTTCAAATTTAATTCCATCTTTGCATTATCTTTTGATTTGTTAGTGTATGGTGTGTAAGGAAGACATTACTACTGCATCATGAATGATTTCATAAAACACTTGAGGGTCACACTGATGAGCACAACTGAGCAGATGCGATCGAACTATTGAATAAATAATATTTGATATTGTTTATGACACGAAATGATAATTGAGATTATATTAATGAGTGATTAATTATATTTCAAAGTACGGGGACTAAAAGTGCAATATTACATATTGTAGTGATTTAATTGTCATTTAATGATAATTAAATAATTATCTAGTCTTTTATTTACTATTAGATATTAAATAAAAAGATGCATTTATTTGGTTTAATATTATCATATGATTATTGGATAATTAGAAGGATAATTATAAACAAATAAATAGAGATAATCATAAATATTTATCTAGTCATTTATATATTACTAGTTGATGAACCCACGTATTACGTGGATACTTTTTAAAAAATAGTTGGTCATGTAATATGTATATAAACTTAAAATTAGCCTATATAAATACGAATTGTTATAAAAAAAAATACAAGAAAAGTATAGTTATTTGTCAAAAATACTATGTATCTATCTTATTAAATATATATAAATAGTAGTTATTTTTATAACATTAAAAAAATATTTCTAAATTAGTGTGTGTATATGTATAATCAATATTAATTTAAATTATATATATATATATATATATATATATATATATATATATATATATATATATATATATATATATATATATATAAAAAAAAATAAATAAAAAAAAAAAAATGATAAAATTATAAAAAAAAAAATATTATTTATTTTTGATATATAATTATATATATATATATATATATATATATATATATATATATATATATATATATATATATATATATATATATATATATATATATATATATATATATGAAGGTTCATTTTATCATGTATATATTTAATTGGCATATTTGATACATACAACTTATACATACATACATGTATGTATGCATAGGTATACATACATATATGTATGCATACATATAGGTATACATACATATATGTATACATACATATATGTATATATATATATATACATAGATATATACATACACATACATATATGTATATATACATACACATACATATATGTATGCATACATATACATACATATATGTATACGTACATATACATACATATATGTATACATACATATATGTATATATCTATACATACATATATGTATATATCTATAGATATAGATACATATATATACATAGATATATACATACATAGATATATAGATATATACATACATAGATATATATAGACATACATACATACATACATACATACATACATACATACATACATACATATATATATATATATATATATATATATATATATATATATATATATATATATATGTATGTATGTATGTATGTATGTATGCATATATATATATATATATATATATATATATATATATATATATATATATATATACACATACATGCATACATACATACATACATACATACATAGATATATATATATATATATATATATAGGGGTGGGTTCAATGGAAAACCACTATGCACGTGAAAACTATGGAAACCTACGCATACCGTCCGATTTGGTGCATTTCATGAAAAACGCGGTGGATGATCGTAAATAAGGTGATGCATCACGCGGGATTTTGATGCATCACGCGGGGAATTTGATGCATTTGTGGTGGTGCAGTGTGGTTTTCACAAGTTTTCAGGTGCATGGTGGTTTTCCATTGAACCTCCCTATATATATATATATATATACATATATATATATATATATATATATATATATATATATATAGATGGGATCATTGCAGAACCTATATTTAGTGTAGAACTGTAGAACCAATATCGTCCATAGATTAGAATAATCTAATGGTCTTGATTAAAAGAGTTAAGTTTGGAATTAGTGAAAAAAAAGATTGGTAATAGTGATATTTTAATTCTTGGAGGGGTAAAAAAGGAAAAGATTGGAAATAGCAAAAAGATTGACATTAGCAAAATAAATATCTTTTTTCTTTAAATTAAAATAACATTAATATTATTAATTTTTAAATCAAAAAAATTATACCATAAAAACGAGAATTTTATACTCTTTAAAACGAGACCGGTCATGATATATTTTTTTTCGAAAAAATTTTACGTGTTATTTTTCGTAAAAAAAAAAAATTACCCAGACCACGATGCAATATATCATGGTGAGATAATGAGATCATTCGATATCGAATGAACACTTTGATATCGTATATTTAACGTCAATGCAACACTGCATATACGCTCATTATTAACAGAGCTAAAATAATAGTCACAATTAGTAGTCAAAGTTGGTGGATTTAACGAGAACGGTTATGATATATATTTTTTATTTTTCGTAAAAAAATTTTTACCCAGACCACGATACAATATATCATGGTGAGATCATGAGATCATTCGATCTCGAATGAACACTTTGATATCGTATATTTAACGTCAATGCAACATTGCATATACGTTCATTACTAACAGAGCCAAAATAATAGTCACAATTAGTAGTCAAAGTTGGTGGATTTAACGAGAACGGTTATGATATATACTTTTTTATTTTTCGTAAAAAAAATTTTACCCAGACCACGATGCAATATATCATGGTGAGATCATGAGATCATTCGATATCGAATGAACACTTTGATACCGTATATTTAACGTCGATGCAACACTGCATATACGTTCATTATTAACAGAGATAAATAATAGTCAAAATTAGTAGTCAAAGTTGGTGGATTTAACGAGAACGGTCATGAATATATTTTTTTGAAAAAAAATTTACGTGTTTATTTTTCGTAAATTTTTTTTACCCATACGACCATTCGATGTCGAATGAACACTTTGATATCGTATATTTAACGTCGATGCAACACTGCATGTCCATTATATATTAAAAGAGTAAAAAAAAAAGTCAAAGTGGACAGTCAAACTTGGTAGGCTGCTATTAATTCAATGTTAATTGTATAATTACCATCTTATCCCTAGTGTTATATTATAATCTAATGGTTTAGATTGGTTCTATGGTTCTGCACTAAATTAAGGTTCTGCAATGATCCCAACCCTATATATATATATATATATATATATATATATATATATATATATATATATATATATATATATATATATATATATATATATATATATATAGCTTAGATAATATATAAAAGATGAATATTATTAAATAGATATATAATTATAAAGATAATTATATAATGTTTAATTAATAAAAATAATTATTAGGATATGTATTATATATTATTAGAGTTTAATTAAATCAAATTTCTTATTTAATTTACACACACATGCACGCACACCATACGGCTATAGGCCTATATATAGAAATTGACATACAATCACATAGACGCATGCACGTTGACATGGAAAACACAAATGTGTTTGTGTTTGTGGTTTTGTGTGGTGTAGCCGTACCAAACACACACATATTAGTGTATAGTTTTGCCCGTTTCTCGTGTGTTTGATTGCATAAATGGCATCGCTTGACCATGTTATCACCGATGGATACTGAAAACATCTGATATTTCAATATCAACATTGCAATTCATGTAATAATCAAACACACAAGATCATAACACAAAATGTCGAATGCTTATATTGAGATGAGAAGAGAATATTACATTTACTGTTCTTGAACTTTCTTTCACAGCACACTTGATTTTGACTTCTTAGTACAAATGAGAATATTCCACAAAACCTGTACACCTACACTAGCGACTACTTTCTATTTATACACAATTCAACTATTGAGTATTTACAAAACACACCCCGAACTTTTACTATAAATTGTTTTCATTTCTATTTTTATTTGTACCCAACAATCTCCCCCTTAGAGATGCAAGCAATTTTACAATTAAAATTCAAATCAAGAACTTCCAAAACTTTTCTCTTTTCTTCTATTTGATCTCTGAACATCTTTGTCTCTCTCTGATCTTCAAATCTCATCTTCTCTGATCTTCTCTTTTATAATAAGTAAACTCTCCCCCTTGAATCATGAATAGCTTTTTATTCTCTTCATTGGTCAACTGAAGACAACATATGATCTTTCATCTTTAAATATTCTGTAGTTCTCACAATTGTCCATAATTGCCTTGAGTTGTTGTTACCATTTTCTTCAAACTACTTAGCAGTTGTCTCTGAAATATATCTTTTATCCCCCTCATGATGATCATAAAAAATATGAACATCATGCAAAATCTTCAGACACGTAGATGCAGTGAAATAACAGTAGCAGAAATACAACAACAATTACAATTACAATTCAAAGATATTACAAATTATCACTCTCCCCCTCAAATGATATCCTCTCTTTCAAATATGTTCACTCCCTTCATTCTAAACAAATTTATCACTCCCCTTCAAATTTATACTCTCTCCTTCCAGATAGAAACAAAGTCAAAGTTTTTCAACTTGACTTGATAAAAATGAAATATATTCATTTGTAAAGTAACGAGCCCAGGTCCACATAAGATTTTTGTTTGCACAATAGACATAATCTATGTGATCTACTATCAGTGCTGGCATGATGTTAACACTAGTAGGATTTCCAAATAGTCATCGTCAAATCCTTTACCATGAAAGAATCACTCTTATTTGTTCCGACTTAGTCACTTTGGACTAGCAGTTTTTAGTCACGCAAACTGTTAGACTTGATGTGTCCTAAACGTGTATATAATCAGCTCTAGACACAATGTGCATCAAACGAAGTCGATGACCAGAGCAAATGTATTCCTTATTTCAATATCAATAATATCCAAATGATATATCGATATAAATGTGCTATATCTCCGTGATTATTAAAACAAAATTCTTTTGAGAGATAACTGAGTGGGGTTAAGTGCCTGCATCACTAGGTCCATGACGTCTTTTTCAATATCAAGTCACATAGGGATTGATAGATTATGTGGTTTACCCAGCAGACACAGTGTAGGTAGAATTATCTTTTCTTCAAATCCTTTCTCAACTCTCAGCTCTCAGCATTTTTCAACTAAGCTCCCTCCAGCTCACTTTTGAGAAATAAACCCAGTCAACGTTATAGAGAAAGCTTGAACTAATGCACCACCATCTCTTTTCAATAGATCCCTCTCATTTACATTTTACATCTGCTTGACCCTGTCAGTATCCCGTGATAACTGATACTTCTCAACTAATAGACCTAAAGAACTCTCACTCACACAAACTATAGATGGTTTGCTCCTTAAGTAGGTCTTCCGGTTCTGGTTAGACCATAGAAGCGATGTTTATATCTATCACACAGTTAGGTGCATAATCGGAGTCAGCAGATAATAATCGTAAGCATTTCAGCTCATGAGATATCAAACAAAGAAATGATTAGGATTTTCAGCTTAGAATGAATTTGGAGAATGATGAGTTGGGAGGTATCAAAATGAAATGTAAAATCTGAAATATGATATGAAATGAATCTGATTTTCATGAAAGAATTAGCTCATGGGAGATTAGGAGAGAATTCAGTATAAATGGGAGAATAATGAAGAGAATCTCAGAAGCAATGAGATTATGAAAAAAATCAAAGAGATTAGATCAATTAAACTCAATGATATACTCAGAGAATTAGAAAATAAGATACTTATAAATTATTATTTTCAACTAAAAAATCTTTTTATGTGTGCACAAAGTATTTTCGTGAAAAATACACACAGATTTGTGAAAAAGATGTCATCGTCAGAGTGCATCTGAAACTCCCCCTGGAAATAAGCACACAAAGTTAGTTAACTCATGGAAAATAAATCAGGAGCAAAATATTATAAAAATAAAACTCCCTCTTTGTCAATTTAGCTTAGAGTTGAATTCAGGGCAGGAATTTCAGAAAGATTTGTCTTTCAGAATCGGGTTCTAATCTGAAGTGATTAGAAGTCTTTGTTGCAGAAGCTCGGGTTTCAGTCTGAAATAACTGAAATCCTTTAGCTCGGATTCTGTACTAAGAAGTACAAAAGCCATTTCCAATGAAGATCGGGTTCTAGTCTGAATTGACTAAAATCCATTTCCAATGACATCCGGGTTCTACACTAATGTTAGTCGAAGCCTGTGTTCTGCAAAAATCAAGATGTCTTTGGTATCCAAACCGATTTGGATCCAGACTTGTTAGCACTTTTGGGTACCACCTCAAAACGGGTTTTGGTACCCACTGAAACTTGGGTTTAGATACCCATTTCAGATTGTATTTCTTATCTTCTCTCTCAAACTCAGAAAGCAAATTTCTTTTTGTATGATGAAATTGAATATCTGATTTACAAAAGAAACTTGAATTTCAACGATCAGAATTTTGCAATCTCTCCTTTTTTGAAAAACTGTCCGGTGCTTGCCTGTTTCTGATAATACTTGGTGTTTTCTGTGAAGAAGTTTTCTGATAAGAATAACCAGTAGTTTCAAAAACTTTTGAAAGCTTTGATTTCAAAGATAAATCTGAATGATCAACTTTATGTTTTAAACAATCTGAAGAAACCTTAACCTCTGATTTATTTGAAGAAGAGGAAAAAATAAATTGTTTCGAAAGATGAAAGATTTGATCTTCTAATTCTTTAATTTTGACAAAATATGAATTTCTTTCATCTTCAAACAATTTAAATTTCGCTTTAAAATTTTGTTCTTTCAGTAAGAACTCACTTCTTTCCTTCTCAAATAAATCTTTAGTTAATGTAAACTTCTTTTCAAGAGCAAAAAATTCTTCAGTTTTGTTTGAAACATAACTTTGATCAGAATTATTTGTCTTTGAAAGTGTTGCTTCAAGATCTTTAACTTCCTTGTAAAAATCAGATTGTTTTGGCAAAAGAAATTTCAGTTGAGCTGTATTCTGAAACTTCTCTTGTTTAGAATCGTCAAGTTCTTTTAATAAATCAGATATTCTCAATTTAAGCATATGAATCTCAGAATTCAATGCTTTCTGGTTTTCTTCAGAATTTAAAACATGTTCTTTCAATCTGTCGACGTCATGTAAAGCAAAAGCTTTATCTGTGTTTAATTGAACAAGAATCTCATAATTGTTCTTACGAATCTGTTTAGATTCAGTAAGTTTGACAATCAGCTCAGAATTTGTAAGATTCAAAAATTGATTATGATCATTTACCATTTTGAATTGCTGATATTGAATCTTCCAAGATCTTTTATGGACAGATGAGTGATTTCTGATAAAACTCTAAAAGATCTATCTGTGAATAATGACTTGTTAAAAAAACAGCTCTGAAGTGACTTTTTGACGTTGATTTTTCAGCTTCTCTACAGATAAATGTCTGTAACTTTTTTCTGGAGTAGAATTAGGCCTCAAAAATTGCTTGAGTCGGTTCTAGAAATCGTAGATCTCGGTTCAAGCTTCGATTTGACGTATGGTAGGCCTTATAACGATGTTCCAGTCAAAAGTTATGGCCAATTTAAGCAGCAAAGGTCAATCTCGGATGCCTATGGATCAATCTCGGATGACTAAGAATAAAACTCGGATGCTTAGTGATCAAACTCGGATGACTAAGAATGAAACACAGATACTTAATGACCAAATTCGATTAACTCTATATCAAACTCGGTTGATAAAGGGTCAAACTCGGATAGTTATGTATCAAACTCGATCAATGCTATATCACTCGAAGGGTGAATGATCAAACTCGATCAATGTATGATGAAACTCGGTCAATGCATGATGAAACTCGATCAATACATAATGAAACTCGGTCAATACATGATGAAACTTGATCAAAGCTTTACTAAACTCGGTCAACACTATATGAAACTCGAATAAAGCTGAACTTTAATGTGACCCGAGATTGATCAGTTTTGAATATTTCTAAGTTCAGATTTCAATTTTTTCAACAAAACTGACGAATTGAAATCAGATTGACAACGAAGGGGCGTTTTTCACACAGATTCACTTTTTGTGAAGTGTTTTTGGCTAATTTCAGATTAAACACCCTAATTTTGACAAAAATATTAAGAACACGACTTTTTTAAAAAAATAGAAAAATTACAATTAAAATATGTGTGTTTTGAGTTAAAATCCGAGACTGATATCAACAGATTCGTCCTTTAAAACTACAGACTCGATTCAAAAATTAGATCAGTTCATCCACAGAATCAAAATCCCAACGAGATTTTCAAACTTTTCAATTCTTCGATGAAGAACAGTTCATTTTTAAAAAAAAATTAGATTCAAAAACACTCAATTCTTGCCATATTAGGCTCTGATACCAACTGATATTTTAATATTCAACAATTCAAACCACAATTACAGAATATGAACAACAATTAAGAACATCAAGATCAACACAATATGTCGAATGTTTAGATTGAGATGAGAAAATTTTACATGAGGTTCCTTGATTTCTTGCACAGCAAGATCCGTATCTCTTCTATATTCTGATTCGTACATCTACAGTAGCACTTGACTACTATTTATACAAAATGACAACATATGAGTATTTACAAAATACCCCCCGAACTTATTACAATCGACTGTTTTCATCTCTATTTATATTTGTACCCAACATTAATTAAGTGAAAAAATTAAGGTTATTTGTTTGGTAGGTCAAATATACACTTTTGAATAAGACAAAGATAGTTTAAGAACTTAAACAATTAGTAAAAAAAATTTAAGGACTTAATAGCGAAAATAAAAAAAGTTGATGAGATTTTTCAATATTAACCCAATATATTTTGACAAAATTACCCTTTTATGTCTTGAAACATACAGCTGGAACTTCACGACTCCACTGTAAGTTGGTACTCTATGGAACCCAACTCTACACACACACACACACACACACACACACACACACACACACACACACACACACACATATATATATATATATATAGAACAGCTGTGGAGCAACGATGAAGCAAATCATTTATGACCATGTCGATGGAGCTGCTGGAAGGGGATGAAATCATTGCAGATGAAATCGCAAGAGATAAAATAATAAAGATGATTAATCAAATTGATTAGAATCTATTTAGGTTAACACAATGAAGATAAGAAAATCGTTGTAGCAGAAGACAATAATGATAAAGTAGCAGAATATTGCTAAAAACATTGTTCGCGGTGAAAGAAAGAGATGAGTGATTATTCCAGAAGAGAGAATCAAGAGAAAAAGAAAGTGAACGATTTCCTTGAACTTAAAGTTTATTCAGTTATTTAATGATAAAATCAATATAATAAAAAATTACAAAAATAATCATGAATAGCAAAATAAAGTAGAGATTATAAAACTAATATAGTGATTAAACCGGTTTTTTCTGAACTTTGAATGGTTTTTTGACAATAATCTAATTCATTTATGTAGGTTACCGTAGGTCGTCAAAAATAAGTGGCTTAACCGGTAAAAATGAAACTTTGAGGGTTAAACCAATAAAAAATGTAACTGTTAGTGCTTTGTACAGCCTAGAGAAAAATAAGTGGTTAAACCGAATAAATCATGAGAGATCAAATGTTTTTTTCAATAATAACCCATAAGTATATAATGATGTCTATACTTTTGATTGTTAGTATAACCGTATCATTAGTCGTTATGTGTGTTAACACAAATATGCCATTATTTAATTTTAGTTTGTTGTATTTGGTATTCAAAATTATATTTTATTGTTAAAAGGTATGTTTTGGGTATCGTTCGAAGTAACGTTAGTTTTAAATTTTGGTTCGGGTTTGTGTATAAAAGGGAATGAGAGACACTAATGGGAAATGGGTCATATCGGATACCCAATATGGATCGAAAAACCCATGGGGACCCGATGAATATCCCGATAGAACCCGAAGGGGAACAGGAACGAAGATAGTTTTGGGTTTCGGGGATGGGACGGGGGGGCTAACCTGCCTCGAGCTGTCAACGTGAGAATACCGGTCTTTGCACTACATCCGCATTTCGTCCACCGCAACAACAAAATTTCAACCAAAATTTTCTCAACCAATTCCATACGTACCATTCTTTCAACCTTCGTTTCAACAAACCATTTTCATTACTCATTCCATAAAATCCACAATCTTCACAACCCAATTCTATACGTACCACAAAACCTACAATTTTTATGACAATTCTCACAAAGTTTTTTTGACCCTTCTCGTCCAATACTTTAAACTGAGATTTCGACCAATTTTTAGGTGGTTACCATGAACCACAATCTGATGACGACGACGAAACTATTCCTGAGACACAAGAAGAATTTGAAGACAACCACGATGAGCCGACACCATTACCGGTTCCCAAAAAAAGTCCTGCAAAACTGACGAAGTGGACGTTTCCTAGAAGAAAAAACTTCGGCGAAAGCATGGATTGATACTTCCGAGGATGAAACAATCGAAAACATTAAAAAACTTGACAAATTTTGGGTGCGAACTATGGTAAATTTTAGAAGAAGATTACCTGGAATGACCCGCAACGTTCATCAACTAAACTAAAAATGCAAGGATGTGTACAAAAATACAAAAAGTTTAACGGTTTTTTTTAACAACAGCTAGAACAACCAAAAACTTGGCGAGAGCGAGTACGACATTTTGAGGAAGACACAAGAACAATTCAAGGAAACCAATAAAAATAGGTCGTTTCCACACGACTCGACATGGAACGTGATTCGCCAACATCCAAATTGGGATAACGTTCTAGGCATAAATGAGTTTGTCCAACCCCAACGTAAAAGATCAAAATCGTCACCGGGATCAATTAATGTTGGAACACCATCGTCGGATGCAACATTCTTAGGTATTCTAGAAGAAGAATACGATGAAGAGCCGAAACCACCACGCCGAAAAAGAAAAAAAAGCGGCATCATCATCAAGTGGGCAACACATATTCAAACAATTCAAATTTTATACAACTTCCCAATGTTGAACACAAGAAATGGCATCATCGGAGACTCAAAGATATAAAAGAAGCATAGCGAGTCGAACATATAAGAATCAAAGAAATGAAAGCGCAATCATACTTGGAGTTGATGAATGAATAACGACGACTAAGAGATTTAGAGTATTTCATAAAACAACACAACCATTTACAAGGTGTCGCATTGCAACTTGTACTACAAACAAAAATAGAAATTTTAAATTTTAGTTTCTTGTAACTTTATTTTTAATTTCTTGTAAATTATAATTTTTTGTTTCGTAATTTTTAATTTCTAGTTTCGTAATTTTTTTATGTAACAGATTAAGTTTTTTTTTAATAAAATTAAAGTTTTAAGTTTTAATTGTTAACTATAAATGAATTTTATTTTTTAGTAAAAAAGTAACAAAGATAGAAGGTTGAAAATGATAAGGCTTAAGGGAGTGGATGCCACGGTTGCCACCCAAAATTGCCGCCACGTCAGCGCCACGTCAGTTTTGCCATTCTTTGCCATTTTGATGCCATTTCGAGGGTGTGGATGCCATTCGTTTTAATTTTTTTTGCATTATTGAAATAAAACATAATATTTAATTAATAATATTAAAATTAAACAATAACATAAAACATTTCATTAATAATATTAAAATTTAACATAATTAAGACATTAAAACTAAAAAAAAAAACATACTTAAAAATACTTAAAAAAAATATTAAAATACTTAATCTACATTAACCATTTTTTTTCTATCTCTTCCTTTCGTTTCATCACGAGCTCGAGTTGTTTTCCGGTCAAATGACTAACGTCTTTGGCATAAAATCGTAGGTCACGAGCTTTTTGTTTTTCGATAAGATCTTGTTTTTTTAAATCCAAATATTCGCCTAAACGATTTTGTAATCCGGCTATATTTGCCGTCATGGAATCAAGATCTTGTGAAGCCGATGTTGGCGTCGTACCGGAACTTGTTGCCGCTTTACCCTTACGTTTTGCCGCGTTCCTTCCAATCGGCCGTGTGGGTGGGGGAACCTCAAACGAGTCGTCATCGTCGTTAAGGTTGATTCCGATATGCGCATCCGACGACATTGTGAACTCGTTAGAGTCCGTTGTTTTTGATCGTTTAGACCCACGTTCGATAAAATCGTCGGCCGTCGCAACACGTTGCCAAGTTGGAGAATCTTTTACGACCGACCACACTTCGATATGTCGAAACGGATACCCATTCGCGTCTTTAAACATTCCAAGTGCTTTTTTTAGAATGTTGGCGTCGTTTTGACCACTTTCCCATTGGATAGAATGAAATATCGCCGAAAATTGTTTAACGACGGCGTTGACATTCCTCCACTTTGTGTATAGTTGATCTTTCGAACGGTAGTCATTTTTCCCCATTTCTTGGTGGAACCTAAACCGAATTCGGTTCCAAAAATCTTTCCTATTTTGGTCGGTACCAGTAATAGGATCTTCAGAAACATCGAGCCAAGCTCGTGCCAACGTCTTCTCTTCTTGGGGGGTCCAATGTTGAGTAGGAGCCCTCGTTGTTGATTTCTTTTTTTTACCTTTCGTAGCCGACTCGGGTTCGGGTTCCACTTCGACTTCGGGTTGTGTTTCCGGAACGACTTCGGGTTCGGGTTCGGCAATATGTTGAGATGGATGGGTGCCAAATGGGGAAAACGTTGGGGAAGGGAGTGGTTGGTACTCCGTGAACGCGTTAAATTGCGAATATTCCGGAGGCATGAAATTTAGTCGAGTAGGCGTGATGCCATACCCTTGACCGAAAACGGGTTGCGGAACCCCCGCAAAGTTCATAAAACCCGTGGGAGAAAATATTGGTTGATCCATTTGCATCGGGATCGGACGATAACCTTGATTTGTCGACGTTGGTGTGTTCGGATTGTTCGTCGAACCGGAACCGGATGCCATTTGAAATTTTGAGAGTGATGAGAATGGAGGTTGATGAGAGTTGGGAGAAAGTTTTTTTAAATTTTGAATGATTTGAATGTGATTGTATTTTAAAAAATTATGTGTATATATATATATATATATATATATATATATATATATATATATATATATATATATATATATATATATATATATATATATATATATATATATATATATATATACACAACGGTCGAAATTTGAAAATGGGGCTCGGCATTTCAATGCCGTTGCCGAGTTGCAGAAGGCCGTTGCCGAGATGGGGGCGCGGTGTTCCGGAGGATGCCGAGCTCGGTACCGAGGGTGCCGAGCACCACTCCCTGAGGCCTAAGTATTTCCAATGTTTTAGAATAAAAATGGTGGAGAAAGCAAATCTGATTTGACGCTAAGGTTTCCAAATTGTGATTTTGAGAGGGGTTGACGTACCCCTCAACCTAATTACATTTCAAAATCAAAACAATAGAAGTCAAAACCCCCCATTCTCTGCTGGCAAACGGTACCGACGACTCACCTACACTAGATCAGCGACGCATCAAACCGACGACTCGTCGTCTGAGGTATTTCTGCTATGTCGATCTCTATCCTTGAACCAGTCATAATTTCAATTTTATATCCCTTTTCCCCAAAATCAGTTCCATCTCTGAAATAGAATATTGAACAAAATCTCACAAATTTAAATGATGAAGAAGAATCCGGATTGCTAGAATATGAAGAACAAGTGGTTTCTGATCACCATAAATATGCATTGGTCCTTCTCTCTGTGAAGTTTTCAATGTTCACCTAGTTAACATTCTTGATTTCACGATTATGACTTAAATGGTAAAAATTAATATTTGTTTCTATGCATCTCAATGATTCATATAAAGATTACCCTACTATTGTTTGAGGATCTATCTTATGAAAATATCAATCTTCTTGTATTCAAGTTTTCTGGATATGTTTTTTGAAGCTACCAAACTTTTTGATGGTTAGTATTTTGTCTTACTTTCTGGCAACATAGTGATATTATTTTTTGTGAATGTAAATCAAGTGCTTCTATGAACAATTAATTGAAGCACTGTAGTTTAGTTTAACTGAAGATTACAATGTGCTTTTCTTAAGTTCTTCCCATTCTGTGGAATGTTAGGCCCTGTTTGTCTAGTGAAATTGTACGAATTGGAATTTAAATTATAGTATATATTATGTTTATTATAAGTTGGGGTATGGAATGATGTTTGAGGTTGACAAAATGTATGAGTTGTATGATGTTATGAATCTTAATTTAAATTACAAATAGTTATAAATGATGAATTCCTTAATTCATAGAATTTGTAGAATGCAGGTCATTATTTTTGTAATCCAAGAGTTCAATCACACTATAAATAAATTCTGATTTTTCAAATTTCAATCTGTAAGTCAAACGAGGCCTTAGCGTTATGAAACAATTGGAAATAGTTAGGGATCAACATCTGCGAAATTAGCAAATGGTATAAGAACCTCATTATGTAGAAATATTTGTCTAAGATTATTTTTAGGTTAAATGGTCATTTAGGCTTTATGTAAGGTAGTAATGATATCAATTCCATGTTATTTTGTGTAACGATTGTTATGGTATAACTACAGACCATATGTAAGTATGGCACGAGTGCACGAGTAGCTTTAGCTTCAAGCTTTTAGTAGCATGAACTTTTTAAAAGAGTTGGAGTTTTTTATCTTTTATAAATGTGTTTGGTAAGTATAAATGTAATTGTAGCTTTTTGTACTAAATGGTATAAAAATATAATTATATTAATCAAAAGTTGTAGGTTTATTTATTTGAAGGGTAAATAAGTAAATTTTGTTCCACCAAAAGCTCAAGCTCCTTTTGAAAGCTACTTCGAGTAGCTTCTCGTGGAAGAGATTTTGAAAGCTTTTAAATTCTAATCAAAAGCTTATGCTCCTATCAACCAAACGAACCTTTTGAGCTTCTAAAAATAAAAAACTAAAATGTGGAGCACTACAACCGGTCTCTAAAAATCAACAACCGGCTTCAATGTGATCATTTAGACCGGTTTCTATGACTTCCACACAACCAGACCCCTCCCTATACAGACCTTCTCCTAAACCGGTCTCTATGGCTATTACAACCAGTTTTAAAGATTCTGTGCGTAAATTATAAAAGTGTTAGACAATGACTTTGTGACATACCCTCGTAAGCCATACTTCTGAATGATAAGAAAGCATGTGAATTATTTCGTTTAGGTGTAAATTATAAAAGAGTTTTTCAGTTATTGATTGTGTATTTTCGATTATGTATATAGTTTCATGATCTAAAGGAAATATAAAAACTTATAATGGCCCAAAATCAATGACTTAAATAGTGACACAAGTAGTGACATAATCAAGTGTCTTGACATAAATAGAGACACATTTTGTGACGTCACTAAAATCAGCAACGCGGGTAGAGACGTAAGTAATGACATTGTTAAAAGACAGTGACATAGATTGTGACAAAAACAATGACATCATTCAGAGATAGTGACTCGGATAGAGAGTAGAGACACACATAATGACATAAATTAGAGTATAATGACGAATATAGCGACACAAGTAATGATATCACACAATAACAATGACACAAATAGCCACATTAAGCAATAATAGTGACACAAACAGTGATACAAATAGTGACAGCGTTAAAAAATAACGACATACATAGCGATGCAAGTAGCAACACTAATCAAGAACGGTGATGTAAACATCGACACAATTAGCGTCAACATTCATTTAAGAACAGTGACATAAAAAATAACTCAACTAGGAAGACCATTCTAGAATAATGACATAGACAATGACTCAACCAGCGATATCACTTAAAATTGCGACACAGATAGTGATAAAACTAGAGATAACATGCATTCAATAACAACAACACTAATAGCAACACAACTAGTGACATCGTTAAAAGCAATGATACTGTTAATGCCTATAGATAATGGCATCTTTAATGAAGTCATTATAGGCGTCAGAATTTTTTGGACACATCATTTAGTGTCACTTAAATCAACACACATTTTTAATTTTCTCATTTTTACGTCACTGACATAAATATGTCTTTAAAAGTGTCACTGTATGCGTTGGTAAAAGCCATTTTTGGTTAGCGACTACTACACAAGAGCCTTAGAAACCCCCTTATAGAGACCGGCACGTCTCAATACCCCCTTGTAGAGACCGGTTTTATAAAACACGACTCAATAATCACCCTTTTAGACCTGTTTTTGCACCCGGTCTCAAAACTCCTTTCTCGCCCCCACACTTCACCCCTTCCAGACCGCTTTGGATACTACCGGTCTTAAAGACCATATTTTAAACCCCCTCTCATTTAAATCCATTCTTTAAACATCTTGGCGCTCAACTTCCCACCATACTAAATTAAAGCTCTTCAAAATTTCTAAATACCCCGCCATTCCCAAATATCCCCTGCCATTCAACAAGATGAATCTGTAGGGATTTTTTAGCTTCATACTCAACAAGGGACGACCTTCTATCTCTCTCACCCTCACTCTCAACGACTCTCTCTCTCTCTCTTAAGAGTGCAGAAGTCTACAAAGGAAGCATCACCTTCATCACAAAGGACATAAGGTTATCCAATCATTACCCTAAACAATTAATTTTAACATCATTTTATGTATATTGTTGATTTTGATTTCTTATGATTTTCTAAAACCTTTTGATTTAATTTAACTCGTCTTCTTAGATTTCGTGTCGCATTACCATAATATGAAACCCTAGACCATATAGTTTTTTGTTTATCTTCGTTTGGTTTTGTTTATCTTCGTTAGGAATCATGTTAAACATTTGTAACCTTGTTCTTGATTTGTTGTTTAGAGCTCGACTCTTTATCTTATTTGTTGAAAACTAGGAGATTTTTCTGACTAGTGTTTAGAAACATTTCTAGTTATGCTTGTATGAAGATTCCTAGTGTAAGCCTCTTATTTGTCTTTAGTGTTAAAAATATATTAACAATGGACACATGTGCTTGTGTCTTGATCTTGGTTTGATTATATATAACCTTGATTCCATTATTTTTTGTTTAGTATATATAACCTTGATTCCATTGTTTTTTGTTTGATTATATAAAACCTTAATGACATTTGGATCTGTAGAATCATAAATTACTAGTCCAACGAGATTCTAGTATCAATGATCAAGTTCTATCGATAATATGTGTTAGTGATAAGATCTTTCCCTGCCATTTAGTTGGTACAATAAATGTGAACTCTTTTATTGATGTAAATAATGAATAATCTAATTTTGCCAAAATGTCTAAGTGTGAAACTCAGATCAGATGAACACATCTCGGATGATCCGAAATTCGGATCATATGAATTTCGGATCATGCGTATTTCGGACCACATACAATCGCGGATGGAAACTTCAAAATTTCACAAGTCATAGACACGAATTCGGATAAGCAGGTCATCCGAATTTCGGATTAAGAGTCATCCGAATTTCGGATGAATAGTACAAAGAAAAATGCCAAGGGTGGATTTCGGGTCAATCGAAAATCGGATATGGTCCGAATTTCAGTTCAATTTACTTAACTTTTCATAATCAAGTTTTAAACAAATACTAACACTGATACACTATTACAATGACATCACAGGATCTTTGTGGTGTTGTTTAACACACACTGATTCACAGCCAATTAACATTATACAAACCACTGTGAGTAATAGATTATTATTCAGACATTTATTGTCTTTGCATTCACTCATTTACCTTTCAATGGCATGTTCATCTTGTTCAATATACATCAATTGGCACGCACATATGACTCATTATTAGATGCACACTCGTACTTGACATGTGACAAACATGTAGCCATCGTTCAATTGAAAGTGCATCTCTTATATCATGCTTGCACTTAATGATTATTACTTCACAATATGATGCGACCTGGACTGGGGTGGACTGGGGCTGACAGCAGGCCACTGTCAGGGACTGATCATCCCAATCACTTTCCTGGTCAGGTTCGGCACATCCCCGATCAGCATTTTGAACTGCCAAACTCCATGCTTGCACTCCATGGTTTTCACATACTACGAGGCTTACACTGCCTGTTTTCACATTAGTTTGTAAAGAAATATTTGTTGAATATATAATTTGTTATCTCACTAATCATTAGCTTACCCGTTGACTTTCCATATTTTCAGGCAAAGGCAAAGGTGTAGCTGGACCTTCCTCCTAGGCATATCATTTCATATCTCAGTGACCTTAGAAGCTATTTTGGTACATGGACGATATATCTTTGGGGCTGGGATTTAATGCTTTGAAAACAATTCAAGATGTTGTAATAGTTAGACTTATCACTGTAGACATATACATTTTTCTTGTTTTAGTGTGGAACTGCTTAAATCTGTGTTAAGTTATCAATCTTAAATTGCATGGTTAATCATTGGGTTGTGTGTTGATCCTGGTGTTGTCAATTATACCATTAATTCATGAGGACGTTTCAGTTTGGTATCAGAGAATTAGTTTGAGGTTTCAAGTGTCCGTGAAGACTTGGACTCAAACTTAGGTTATGATATTAGAATGGACTCCTAGGATATGATTAGAACTAAGATAGGAGTGAGATGCAAACAGGACAAATATAGGGTAACTGTAAACATTAGGACTCAGAAATAAATGTTCTAAATATTATTTGTTATATTTCAGAACATGTCAGGAGACAATATGACTCCTCAGCAGATGTTCCAGATGATGCAAACTCTCATGGGACAGAACAACGAGTTACAGGCCAAAAGAATGGCTGAGCAGACGCAGTCATTCGCCGATCAATTAAGGGCCTGAGACGAGGCCGAGGCCAAGAGAAAGGCTGATAAAAGAAAGAACAAGGAACAACAACAACAAGGCGAGCAAGAGGAAAGACAAGAAGACACTGGTTCTTCTACCAAGGCAAAGGGGTGTAGGTTTAAGGACTTTAAAAGTAACGGGGCAATAACTTTTGATGGGACTGGAGATGCCGTGACGGCACTGGAGTGGATCACCACCACCGAAAGAACTTTTAGAATCAGCGACTGTGCTGAAAAGGACATGGTCCGGTTTGCAACCGCAATGTTTGCAAGCGACGCAGTCATGTGGTGGGATGCTATGATTAATGTGTTGACGATGGAGGCAGTGTCACACATGACGTGGAGCGAGTTCAAGGAAGTATTCTCTCAGCAATATTGTCCGGGCGACGAGAAGCACCGTCTCGAGGCAAAATTTTTTAATCTGACCCAAGGAACAAAGATAGTTCACTCGTCTAGGTTTGTTTGCACCCCATCAAGTTGATACGGAGGAAAGAAAGATATGCCGGTTTGAGGCCGGTTTGGATTACGAAATTCGCCGAACGATGAGCAGCGTTCGGTACACAACCTTTGCTAGTATGTTGGAGGCTGCTCGGAATGTAGAGCAGATTGTGTTGTTATCTGGTTACGTTATGGGGTCAACTGCTTCAGTACCAACTCAACCGTCGCCGCCAAAAAGGAAACGGGAGTCTAGATCATCCCGATCCTCTCCTCAATCCAATCAACCATCTTCTTTGCCAAAGAAGGGAAAGACCTTTACGGCCAATACTGAGATGAGAGACTGCAGGCGGTGCAGGAAAGCGCACTCTGGGGAGTGCAAAACTCAAGATATGTATTGCTTCTGCTGTGGGCAGAAAGGCCATCACTGGGATCATTGTCCTCGAAAAGGCGATGCGTGCTACAACTGCCACAGACTTGGACACTTTGCCAAAGACTGCCCAAGACCCCCAAGAGATCAGAGTGCTCAGCAATCAACAACAAGATCTTCTGGAGCTTCTATTGCTCGCATGGATCAATCTCAAAGGGCTCCAACTAGGGCTCTCCAGATCACAGCTGATGAAGCAAAAGATGACCCAGAGGTGGTCACTGGTACGTTCTTAATTAATGCAATTCCTGCACGCATTCTATTTGATTCTAGAGCCAATCGTTCATTTATCTCCACTTCATTTGCTCGTCAACTTAACATGCCTACATCCAACTTGCAATTTGTGCTTGACATTGAAACTGCTAGCAACATGTTAGTCAAGGCTGACAAAGTATATAGGAATTGTACTTTATTGATAGAGGACACAGTGTTCAATTTAGACTTAATTCCCATGGAGTTCGGGGAATTTGATGTCATTATGGGTATGGACTGGCTTGTCCATAACAAGGCTCAAATTGTATGCAAGAAAAGAATGATTAAGATCACTACCCCTGAGGGACGAGACATTTGTATCTATGGTGACAGACAAAAAGGCGACTTATGCCTTCTTTCAATCGCAAAAGCCCGAAAGCACGTTGCCAAGGGTTGTTCTGCTTATCTAGCCTACGCTGTCGATGCAAAAGCTGAAGTTCAATTTCTCTCTACCGTTCCAATTGTTTCCGAATTTCCAGATGTCTTTCCAGAAGATATCTCGGGATTGCCACCTGATCGTCAAGTGGAATTCCGCATCGATCTCATTCCTGGAGCTGCTCCAATAGCAAAGGCTCCCTACCGATTAGCCCCTGCAGAAATGCAATAAATGATGAAACAGTTACAGGAGCTACTTGACGAATGTTTTATCCGCCCAAGTTCTTCTCCTTCGGGCGCTCCTGTTCTGTTTTTTAAGAAGAAGGATGGCACACTGCGTATATGCATCGACTACCGAGAACTCAACAAGGTCACAATAAAAAACAAGTACCCATTACCCCGAATTGACGATCTCTTCGACCAGTTACGAGGCGCAAGATACTTCTCGAAGATTGATCTTCGATCGGGATATCATCAGCTCAAAATTCACAATGACGATATTCCTAAAACGGCTTTCAGAACTCGTTACGGACACTACGATATTCCTAAAACGGCTTTCACAATGACGATATTCCTAAAACGGCTTCCTGGACGGAACGAGGACTTCGTAGTCTACACCGATGCATCAGGCATGGGTTTGGGAGCAGTGCTGATGCAAAGAGGAAATGTCATAGCATACGCTTCTAGACAGCTCAAACCACACGAGAAAGACTACTCTACTCATGATTTAGAGCTAACTGCTGTGACTTTCGCTCTAAAACTTTGGAGACATAATTTGTACGGGACCAAGTGACAGCTCTATATTGAACAAAAGAGTTTGAAGTATATATTCAGTCAGAAGGATTTGAATATGAGGCAGAAAAGGTCTATGGAACTGATCAAAGATTACGATAGCGAGATCTTATACCATCCGTTGAAGGCCAACGTGGTGGCTGATGCCCTAAGTAGAGAAGCATAGTGCAGGGCGTATTGTTATGTCTTGATTTCTACGATACTGACATCAATAATCATTAATGATGTAAGGGCTGCTCAATTGCAGGCCTTAAAGGAGGAAAATATTAAGAACGAAGACGTTAGATTCCAACTGCCAATAATGCAAGATGATGGACCCGGACTCAAAGGTGTATATGGCAGAGTATGGGTTCCTAAGTTTGGGAATATACGAGATGTAATTCTTGAAGAATCTCACCAATCCAAGTTCTCAATTCACCCTGGAAGCACAAAAATATACAATGACTTAAAAGCCGATTTCTGGTGGCTAGGACCGAAAAGAGACGTTGGTCAATATGTGGAGAAATGCCGAACATGCAGATTAGTCAAAGCTGAACACCAACAACCCTACGGTAGTATGCAACCTCTTCCTATCCCAGAATGGAAGTGGGACCATATTACTATGGACTTCATAACAAAGCTACCCAAGACACGTCGTCAACATGATTCAATTTAGGTCATTGTTGACCGTCTGACTAAATCCGCTCATTTCATACCTATTAGAGAAACCTACTCTTTTGATCGTCTTGCCCAGATCTACATGAATGAAATTGTAGGTGTTCCTAACTCTATTGTTTCTGACCGAGACAGTAGATTCACTTCTAACTTCTGGGCTGCTCTGCAAAACGGTTTCTGGTACTCGAATCGCCATGAGTACTGCATATAGACCCCAGTCTGACGGGCAGAGCGAAAGGACGATTTTGACACTAGAAGACATGCTGAGAGCCTGTGTCATGGATTTGGGTGGTTACTGGGACGATCACCTCACATTGGCTGAATTCTCCTACAACAACAGCTACCAATCAACAATTAAAAAGGCACCATTCGAATTTTTGTACAGAAGGAAGTGTAGGACTCCAACTTGTTGGAGGGAAACAGGAGAAACGCCTGTTGCCGGGTCAGCTCTTTTACAAGAGACCAATGAAAAGATCCAACTGATTCGGCAATACATGAAAACGGCGCAAGATCGACAAAACAACTACCACGATCGCCGTCACAAAGCTATTGAGTTCCAGAAAAATGATTAGGGTATTTAAAGGTATCTCCGATGAAAGGTGTCACAAGATTCGTGAAGCGAGGAAAGCTATCTCCTCGATTTGTAGGACTCTGTCCGATACTTGAAAAAGCTGGAAATCAGTCCTATCATTTAGACTTACCAGAAGAACTATCAGGGAGTTCACCCGGTCTTTCATGTGGGATACTTACGGAAAAGTCTGGTGCCCGAGAGGGAACCATGGACTGATCATTCTGAAATAAAGGTTGACGAACGACTCAGGTTCGTTGATGAGCCGGAGTGCATACTTGAGACCAAAGTCAAGAAACTCCGAAACAAAGAAATCAAGATGGTGTTGGTCAAGTGGAAGCATCACAAGGGAGCTAATCATACTTGGGACTCTGAAGAGGACATAAAGACCAAGTACCCAAGTCTGTTTAGTGCAGCATGACTTCGCGGACGAAGTATAGGCGTGGTGGAGCCCATGCTGTTGCATCCCTAAATTTTAAGCATATGTAAATTACAATTAAAGACTCAATTGTTTGTATTAATGAATCATTATTTCGGTTTAAGCCAATTTCGTTCACAATTTTAAATATGAAAAATGATGAGGAAAAATCCTCATCGTTGTTTATTGAGCAAGCAAACAACAAGGAACTGTCATCGGTAGAAAATACATCAATCATCGATCAACATATTTTAAAAATAACAATGATCATGAGAAATTATCATTGTTGTTTTCTGAGCAAGCATAACCATGAGAAACCGACTTAAAATCGGTTTAAATGAGAAAATACAAAGTTGAGGGGTGTAAAATGCAATTGTGGCAAAATAACAATAAAAAGGGAAGTAACAATTCATTTTGATACTGCACTCTCTCTCTCTCTCCTCTCAACTGTCTCCCTCACTCTCTCACTAAAAAAACCTACGGTTCTTCAAAATCTCAAATCAAGACCATCAAAAGCTTGGAAATTAAAGCTGAAAATCTGGATACAAGTTGCAAATAAGGAACTATAACTACTGTAAACAACAAATCAAGGTAAAGTTTGCTTAAATTTACGAATTTTGGAGTTTTGGGTTCGTTTTTTTTACAAGAACCAAATCAAAGATTTCGGTTTAAGATGTTAATGCATGTTGTATGTTCTTGTGGATATGTTTAAATTGAGTGTTAGTGATGTTGTATACCAAATTTCATGTTCTAATTCACACTCTAAGTATGATTTTGAAATCAAGTGTGTGTTTTAGTATGTGTGTTCATCGATAAGTGATGATAATTGGACAAAATGGACTGATTTGGTATATTTAAGTTGTGTTTCATGTTATAAAGTGTTTAAAAGAGTACAATTAAGTTATATCAATATATTTCAGTCACAAACATGCATAAATGGTCAAAATGAAATTTTGGAAGATAGTAGAAAAACGTCTAAGTGTGAAACTCGGATCAAATGAACACATCTCGGATGATCCGAAATTCGGATCATATGAATTTCGGATCACGCGTATTTCGGACCACATACAATCTCGGATGGAAACTTCAAAATTTCACAAGTCATAGACACAAATTCGGAAAGCAGGTCATCCGAATTTCGGATCAAGAGTCATCCGAATTTCGGATGAATAGTACAAAGAAAAATGCCAATGGTGGATTTCGGGCCATCCGGATTTCGGGTCATCCGAAATACGGATATGGTACGAATTTCAGTTCAATTTACTTAACTTTTCATAATCAAGTTTTAAACAAATACTAACACTCATACACTATTACAATGACATCATAGGATCTTTGTGGTGTTGTTTAACACACACTGATTCAGAGCCAATTAACACTATACAAACCATTGTGAGTAATAGATTATTATTCGAACATTTGTTGTCTTTGCATTCCCTCATTTACGTTTCAATGGCATGTTCATGTTGTTCAATATACATCAATTGGCACCCACATATGATTCATTGTTTTGATGCACACTCGTACTTGACCTGTGACAAACATGTAGCCATCGTTCAATTGAAAGTGCATCGCTTATATCATGCTTGCACTGCATGATTATTACTTCACAATCTGATGCGACCTGGAAAGCGGCTGACAGCAGGCCACTGTCGGGGACTGATCATCCCAATCACTTTCCTGGTCAGGTTCGGCACATCCCCGATCAGCGTTTTGAACTGCCAAACCCCATGCTTGCACTGCATGATTTTCACATACTACGAGGCTTACACTGCCTGTTTTCACATTGGTTTGTAAAGAAATATTTGTTGAATATATAATTTGTTATCTCACTAAGCATTAGCTTACCCGTTGACTTTCAATACTTAACTTTTCATAATCAAGTTTTAAACAAATACTAACATTGATACACTATTACAATGACATCACAGGATCTTTGTGGTGTTGTTTAACACACACTGATTCAGAGCCAGTTAACATTATACAAACCACTGTGAGTAATAGATTATTATTCGGACATTTATTGTCTTTGCATTCACTCATTTACCTTTCAATGACATGTTCATGTTGTTCAATATACATCAATTGGCACTCACATATGATTCATTGTTATGATGCACACTCGTACTTGACATGTGACAAACATGTAGCCAGCGTTCAATTGAAAGTGCATCTCTTATATCATGCTTGCACTGCATGATTATTACTTCACAATCTGATGTGACCTGGACTGGGGCTGACAGCAGGCCACTGTCGGGGACTGATCATCCCAATTACTTTCCTGGTCAGGTTCGGCACATCCCCGATCAGCATTTTGAACTGCCAAACCCCATGCTTGCACTGCATGGTTTTCACATACTACGAGGCTTACACTGCCTGTTTTCACATTAGTTTGTAAAGAAATATTTGTTGAATATATAATTTGTTATCTTACTAAGCATTAGCTTACCCGTTGACTTTCAACATTTTCAGGCAAAGGCAAAGGTGTAGCTGGACCTTCCTCCTAGGCATATCATTTGATATCTTGGTGACCTTAGAAGCTATTTTGGTACATGGACGATATAGCTTTGAGGCTGGGATTTAATGCTTTGAAAACAATTCAAGATGTTGTAATAGTTAGACTTATCACTGTAGACATACACATTTCTTGCTTTAGTGTGGAACTGCTTAAATCTGTGTTAAGTTTTCAATCTTAAATTGCATGATTAATCATAGGGTTGTGTGTTGATCCTGGTGTTCTCAATTATACCATTAATTCATGAGGACGTTTTAGATTTCCACACAACCAGACCCCTTCCTATACAGACCGTCTGTTAAACCAGTCTCTATGGCTATAACAACTGATTTTAAAGCTTCCGTGTGTAAATTATAAAAGTGTTAGACAATGACTTTGTGACACACCCTCATAAGCCATACTTCTGAATGATAAAAAAACATGTGAATTATTTGGTTTAGGTGTAAATTATAAAATAGCTTTTTTCGGTTATTGATTGTGTATTTTCGATTATGTATATAGTTTCTTGATCTAAAGGAAAATATAAAAACTTATAATGACCCAAAATCAATGACTCAAATAGTGACACAAGTAGTGACATAAATCAAGTGTCTTGACATAAATAGAGACACATTTTGTGACATCACTAAAATCAGCAACGCGGGTAGAAACGTAAGTAATGACATTGTTAAAAGACAGTGACATAGATTGTGACAAAAACAATGACATCATTCAAAGATAGTGACTTGAATAGAGAGTAGAGACACACATAATGACATAAATTAGAGTACAATGACAAATATAACGACACAAGTAATGATATCACACAATAACAATGATACCATGGGCGGACCTAGTATGCTAGGTCCGGTGTCACTCGACACCCATAAAATTTTCAAATACTGATTTACGTATGTATCAAAAACTCGAGTGACAGCTAGGATTTTTTTCAGGTGACACCTACGAAAAAGTTATACAAAATCCTATACATAATTTATATATCTTTTTTTTTATTACCTATTTTATTGAAATATTACCGAATTTTAATCGTAAAAAATAAAACAAAAGAGGCAAACTCATATAGATATTAATGGAAGAGGCTTGATTCTTGTATCCCACAATTATTTAATCTCAAACACTCATCTAATTTAATAATTTATAAGTTTTAAAATATTAATTTCTACGTGATTAACAAATTGACTTTACTTTTTTACTGTAACTTTATAGCCTATATGATTAGTATATATTATAGTTTACATTTTGTTGGTTTATCAATCATTGATAATTTAGGTTTTTTTTATTGTTTATAGTTTAAATGATGATTGTTAAACTTACTTGTTAATTCTTAAAGCCATCTTAGGGGCTGTTTGTTTGATTTTTATATTAAGTAGTGTCTAGATTAAGTGACTATCTGGATTAAGTTGACTGTCTGGATAAAAATAATAATGATTTTTTTTGGCTGAATTAACGGTCTGAACGATATAAATATTATAATTAACATTCTACTAAATATAAAGACTACTTATTTTTATTGTTGAATAAAGTTTGAATGAAAATATTTATGTTACTCCGTATTTTAACATAAATATAAAAATTTCACTAACATGTAAACCACAAGTTCACAACAAAAACTATTTAGAGGTAATATGAACAAATAAACCATTTGCAATGTTTGTTGTTTAATAGGGAAAAAGAAAAAAGAAGGGAGGCAATAAATGAAGGGAAGAGTAATCGAGAATTGGGTTTGGAATGAATGGGGAGGACATAACTCCACTGACTTAAAAATGGCTGACCTTGTCTTTTTTTTAATTAAGATTAAGTCTCAAACAGACATGTGAAAAAGACTGACCCAATTAAGTCATGCGGTTAGGTCAGCCCATTAAGTCACAATCAAACACCCCCTTAGTTAATGGACAAACTTTTGAAAGAAATTAACAATCATCCTCCGGATTCGAATTTTCAAACAATAATTAATCTAATACTCCAGCAGAATGGGATCCATCAGAACGAAAACATGTTTCATCTTATCACCCTAATAAAAAAGACGAAATAAGAAAGGTTATATTGGATTAGGGTACCATGTAAATTAATCACATAGTGAAAACTTTGCGCAGGAAATGGTTAGTCGTAAGGCAAATCGTTTTCATCCGAGTTGGTTTGATAAATAAGTTTTAATGGTATTGCACTTTATTAATTAGAAATACTTTTTAATTTTGTCTTGGTCATTAAACTCACATTATTACGTAGCTTTTAGTGACCCGACCCGTCTTAAGAAAAATTTCCAGAAATCTGACCTTTAAACCCTATCTAAAATAGTGACAACGATTAATAAAAATACTGGATCCGCCCCTGAATGACACAAATAGCCACATTAATCAATATAGTGACACATACAGTGATACAAATAGTGACATATAAAAAATAACGACATACATAGCGATGCAAGTAACAACACTAATCAAGAACCGTGATGCAAACATCGACACAATTAGCGTCAACATTCATTTAAGAACAGTGACATAAATAATAACTCAACTAGCAACACCATTCTAGAATAATGACATAGGAGTTGTTTGTTTTTTAATTAGTTAAATGTCTGAAGTCTGAAAACCACGTCTAAAATTAAAAGGAGATCTTAACATCTGAATTAAGAGACTCTTAATTTTAATTAAGACAACTCTCATCCTTTTAAAATTCAGAGGAAAATTCAGAGGTTCAACCCTTAAGTGTGGACCTAAACAAATAAACTTAATTTATTATAGATATGAACTTTAGACTTCAGACATTTTTAAGAGACTTTTAATGGAAAACAAATGAGGCCATAGACAATGACTCAACCAGTGATATCATTTAAATGTTCAGCCGGGTTTGATCCGTTGGGTCGAAATTGTTACCCCTACCTACAATGGTAGGTTAATGGTACAAAATGATAATAAATCATAAGCTAATTATATAAAATGTTAAAGAATTAATTTTAAACTGATAAACAAATTATTCATTGACAATAAGAACAAAACAAAAAAAGAAAAAAGAAAAAGAAAACACCGTCATTCGTATTATATATATATACATTTACGTGATGGTATCGAACAATGGCAATTTCTTTTTTCTTTTTTTTTTTAATTTTAATTTTAAATTTTTCATAATACACCCTTATCTTAATGTTATCTTTTATTTAGCCCTTTTATTTTGATAAATTTTCATTTAATTCTCTTTTAACAATTATTATTACAACATTTTCTTACATACTTAAAATTATGATTTTAATTATACATATGTTTATAGTTGTCTTTTGAAACTAGTATGTTACGTTTAATTGTATAAAAAAACTTTATTATTAAGATGCACAATACAATATTTTGATGAAATTGTTTTATAATTAAAATGTAATTGAAAATTTATATTTTTTTGTTAACTACGATCATATATAGCATTGAACATTACTATTATAACGTTGCAAACTATAATCGATGTATTAGAGACATTACCGTTATGAATTTAATTGATTTGTTCGTAAAACCAACAAATTAAATTGACGACCAACTTAATCAATGTCAAATTTTCAAATTATGGTTATGAATTTTTGATTAATTAATTCTGGTTCCGATCCGATTTAATACGACGTTGTTTGTAATTTTAGCATTGCAAAATCTAGAAAACCAATGATAAGAACCGACTAACAGTAACATTTGTCTTGCTTCTTGAATCTATACGGCTTTTCAGTTTTATTCTTCGATGTTGGTTCAGTTGTGTTTCGTTGTTTGAATTGTTTGAAAAATATTTTTTTATTTGTTTTTACATTTATTTTTCTAATTAATATTTAGACCCCGCAGCAACGCGCGTGTGTTCAATAACAATATCATTTTGCTTGCTTCTTCGATATATATCAGCTTTCGAGTTTCAGTTTTCGATTATGGTTCAATTGTGTTTTGTTATTTGAATTGTTTGAAAGGTATTTATGCATTTTTTTTCAAATTTATTTTTGTAATTAATATTTTAGACCCCGCATGGCCATTCATGAATGGTTGGATTATTTTTTATTTTTAAACTTTTCATAATATAGTCTTATCTCTTAACCATTTTGTTTTAATGAATTTTTGTTTAGGCATTTTTAACGTTTATTATTATAAAATTTTTAAAATTATAATTATAATTATACATATGTTTGAAGTGATATTTGGAAACTATTATGTTATGTTTAACGTATGAAAAAGACTTTATTACTCAAATGCACAATATAATATATTTTAATGAAATTGCTTTATAAGTAAAATATAACTAATATATGTATCTGTCTGTGCATATATCTCTGCTAAATCAAAGACTTGCAAATTATATGATAATCTAAAACTCTATCTTCCCGTAGCGAAACGCGGGTGTCACCTTTATATTAATAAATTTTTGTTTAATCTTCTTTTAACATTTATTATTACAAAAAAATTTACACATTTAAATTAATGATTTTAATTATACATATGTTTGAAGTTATCTTTTGAAACTATTATGTTATATTTAATTGTATGAAAAAACTTTATTATTCAAATTCACAATACAAGATTCTAATGAAATTGATTTATAATTAAAATATAACTAATATATGTATCTGCCTATGCATATACATCTGTTAAACTAAAGACTTGCAAATTATATGAAATTGAAGCGCGGGTGTCACCACCTCGTTCAATTACTAGATTTCTTACTTTCAATGGAATTTATTATATTTGATTCTATATTTATATAATATTATTAATATAGTTTTTAAATTTTGTAGTTATTTCGTATACATTTCAAAAAACATAATCTGTAATAATGACAGGTTATGACCCGTCGCATGGGTAGATAACTAGTTTATATAAAGTGTTAAAGTCATACAAATGTATGCTAATTTACAGAAATTATCGATATGACTTTCGGATGATACTTGTATTTTGATTTTATTGTTGATATTGTACATTTGGTGACTAGTTACCGGTTTCATCGGTAAAACTCTATTTTTTTAATATATTAATTTTGGGATAAAGTCACACAAATGTATGCTACTTTATAGAATTTATCAATATGACTAATGTAATTTTTGTACCCGGATGATACTTGTACTTGGATTTTATTGTTGATATGGTACATTTGGTGACTGGTGGTTACATTTTTTAAATCGATTTCGATTTCGTTCAAGCGTATTGTGTTATTGGGTGTTTGGTGGTTAACATTTTGAAATCAAATGTACAACAAGTTTGGGATTAGGTTCAAGCATCAATTTCGATTTCATTTACTGTATTGATTTCACTTTATTGGTTTCGATTTTGAACGATTGGGTTTCGGAATCACAAAATTTATGGTTCAAAATCTACTCGATTTCTTAGCTAAATGTTTCAATCTCAATTCCGATTTTAATTTTGTTATGTTTAAGGTTCTAGATTCGGATTCAAATATGAGTTTTTATGTCCATGTTTTAGGTCTTTTAGTTTCAAGTTGAACATTCTAGAAAAGAATAAATAACAACAACAAAAACAACAATAATAAAGTAAGTGACATGTCATAAAATGATGTTATGTCATCGTTTGAATAAACAAAAATCGTCATGTCAACATACTTACCGGTCATAGGTATCATATCGACAGCCACCTTTGAGTATAAGTACAATCCGGTTAAAAGAAATAAGTAAGTTAGTCATATCGATTATTTCAGTAAAGTAACATACATTTGTATGACTAATGTAAGTGTCATGTCATAAAAAAATATGTCATGTCATCGTTTACAAGTACCATCCAGTTAAATGAAAAAAGTAAATTAGTCATATAGATAATTTAAGTAAAGTAACATACATTTGTATGACTTTAATCCTATATAAAAAATATCAATCAAAAGATTTGGTCCTAATCACGCGATTGAGGTATTCTCCAAGAGCCCAAATGGGAAATATGTTTCGGTATGATGAGTAACATATCATACAGTTCTTGTTAAAGACCCCTATAATTTCCTGAAAGCAAAGTAATTAAATTTGATTAAAGCAAAATAAACAAGAATGTAGAATCACAAAGCACAAACACAAACATATATATAAAGTTACCTGTTGTGGAAAATCTCCATTATCCATTTGGTGATCAATGAGTACTTTTGCAGCGCGATGTAGTGGTATTTTATCCCTCTTACTCTAAACACCATGATCAATGTATATATGTATAAGTTTAAATCATATATAAACATGACTACTTTAAAAATGTATGTATAACCTACTTGTTCTGCTTCAATGAGAGCTAGCAAAGCCCATGAAGTGTTTGTGATGTGCGATTTGTTCCCTGCGATATTTGTGTATATCTTTCGCTGACATGAAATGTAGCTCTCTCCCCATCCCCCAGAATAAAGTTGCCTCGAGAGTAAGAAATTACACGCTTTTCTAATGCAACAACTACTTTCATATGTCTTACCTGCTGCAACCAATCCTTTGATTCCAAACCATGTTCCATAAGTGTAGCAAATTCCCCATGATCCATACCTATACATTGATCACAATCCTAAGCGGTCTCATTAGGAATGCCAATGAAATAATTAAACTATGATAATGAGAGAATTGAAGAACAATTAATTAACCATGAACCATCATGTAATTGTGAGTTTTCAATAAATGTTATTGCTTTATCGATGCATGCTCCTATTTCCTTCCTCTGGTAGTTTGGATAGAGTTTTGTGAACGATTTTAAGGCTTGTACCACGGCCGATGTACATTCTACATACCTAAATTGCAAGTATATGTATATTTTTGGTAAGTATAACACAATCTACTTATAACATATACAATATTCATGACTTGAAAGCATTAAGCAAAGCAAGCATGAGGGCATACGGGTAATCGACAATGATATCTCCAAATGTTTCGGCTGGATTAAACACCTACAAATGTTAAAACAAACCTCTGTAAGTCTTCAAATATAATTCACATTTTTAAAAACAAGAAAAGGGACCTGTAAATTGTATATACATACAAACCTCTAACCATGTGTAGGACCTCATGAGCTCATACGACGAAAATCCACCATTTCCATTCTACAACAAGAACATCAATTAGAAAGAATGATAATTTTTCAAATTTCATGTGATTGCAAGATTTATTTGAGTAGTTATTTTTCATATGATTAATATCTTATTTCTCAAAACTGAATCGATTAAGGCTTATGGGAGTACCCGTCTTTCCCAAATTTCATCTTACTAGTCACCTGAGTGCCACATTAGTTTTTATCACTTCATCTCCTTGATCTTTCTATCTCGGATTTACTTATCATTCTATCCAAATACTCATTATTTATTAAAATGTAGAGAGTTAGAGAGGGAGGAAGAGAGAGAGATAGAGAGAGAGAGAGAAAGAGAAAGAGGGAGGGAGGAGCCGGGGTGAGGGAGAGCGTGCCGGGGGTGGGGGTGGGATGGTGTTCCCGCCAGGGCCATCACAGGTGGCATCCCGAATTCATTTCGGCTTTAATATACCAGACGCCTTGAATATATTGTTTCTTAAAACATTGTATAACAATCTAAACCTCATAGGTATATTGTAGTACATTGTTCAAATTTTATAGATACATTGGATACAAAAAAACCCTTAGTGGACTTTAAGTACATCAATACAATTGAGCTTGATCAATCGATATTAAACACTAATATTCTATTTTATCCTATCTAATAAATCATTACCACACACACACACACATATTTTACCTGAAGAGTTAAAAGTAAATGAACAGCTTCATATAAACATTGTGGTGCTATTGGTTCTCCAACAATGTTAGGTGACATTTGTGACAGCATCACAACCGTCTGCACACCATATCATCAAGATGCAATAAGATAAAAGAAAATAACTAGTGTGACAGAAGATGCATAACATCATGTCAACAGTTCCATGATCATCATCGTGATCGTCATCAACAACAATGACAATAAGCACTAAAGATTCAATTTAGAGATACATGAAGTCACATACCTTCAAAGCTTCTGCAGTGGTATCTGATATTGCCCAACCATTATCCTGAGTAGACATTGGCCATCCACCTTGTGATAAATGACGATACCAGGACTGAATATTACCAGAGCTATTTTCTCTAATCTTCACAAACAACGAAAAAAGTAATTATCACGACTTACATATACTCAAGTTAAATATGGAAAACACATGTAAGATATACTTGCGAATTTTTAATAAAGTTGTGTGCTTTTGAAAGCACAAAACCATAATCCTCTACAAGATTGGTTGCTAGTATTGCTTGAACGGAAAAAACAGAATCCCACAATTGCGGTCCATTGTATCCCTGAGATCTTAGAAATTAGAAACAGTTAGAGTGAGAGTAAAATGTGTAAATATTTTCTGTAGAGATTGAAGTTTATAAAAATAAAAAGAAATGATATGGTGGATAAAAATTAACCTTCATCTTCATGCCGTCTTCAGCTATCCAAAGATAGTCTTTTATCCTAGAGAAATGTAGTTTATTTACCGGTGATTTTGGATCCTCTACCCAACAACATAACATATTGAGCACCTGTTTTAATCATATAATGGTGGTCATTTTCAGGTTCAAGCTCAAGAAAACTATGAGAAAAATATTTCTAGTTAATGAACATGCCAAAAGGAATAGCAAAAGCTCCTATTTGTATCAAACTTATCAAGTTTGAATGATTTTAATGAACAATCAATCAAAAACTCGATTTATTAGATAATTGTTACAAATTCTAACTAAATAACATAGGTAATCCGATACGAATTTGATTAAATCAAGTGTAGTTGAAACTTATTACATATTATTTATACAAGGGATCTTTGTGCGAAAAACCTTCAAGTCAGACCATTTTTATTATTAAAACCCTCTACCATTTTTCATTACACAGAAACCCCCCAACCGGAAAAAATCTCACAGGATTGAGATATTACCGGTTGTAACCGATTGAAAGTCACATCCACCGTCTACAAGTCATTAGTGACCACCGAAATTTCATCAAAAAGTAAATTTCAACAAAAAAAATAGATTTGAACAAAGAAATATGAATTTGAATCATAAAACAAAGACAAGTAAGTTAGCTGGAATGAAGATTTGCGAGAGACCTCATTTTGGTAAAGTCTTTGTCAGTTGGAGTTATTTTGTGCTATGAAAAATAATTGAGAGTTTTAAACACAAAAAATGGTCCAACTAGAGAGTTTTTTTGCACAAATATCCTTTTATATAATTGGTCCATGTAAAAAATGTGATTTCATATTAGAACCATGATAAATAATTGAATTATTCATGTTTTTACCTTATTCACAGGTCCAATGCAAATATAGCGAGTGTTTTCATCCTCATAATGTATATGTTGCATTACAGTCTTCAATGCCTTATTTCTAAGCTTTGAGAATGGCCATTGCATCAAAAGAGGTTCAAAAATCTTGTTCAAACCACCCCATAAAATGTCTTGTATTATGGGATGAGGGTAATACAAATCTTCCTACAACAACAAAAACCGAAAAAAAACTAGTAAATACTTGATCAAATCCTAAACATCTATAAGTTGTGAGTCTCTAACCCTTGTATAAGTGATCAACTATTGTTCCTTGTATATATTTGTGTTTACTTGTGTATCGGTTTTTGTTGGTGTTTTATGATCCTTACATTTTCTACATTTGCCTCTAGTAACATCTGTCTTTCAAAAAATATCCTAAACATCTATAAGAAAAGCTAAATTATAAGTTACCTTGGCACATTGATTTCTAGCCAAATCCCAATTAACTTGATGATAAAGAGTCTCATACAACTCTCTTCTTAGTGATAAAACAATGGAACTGATTGGCCCGACAAACCTTTTACCATATAAATACGACATTGGCAGGTATACCATCCTTGTGTGACACCACATTCTTCCTGTATCATTGAATTGAAGAAAATATGTAAATGTTTATTTTGTCGACATTTATCATATAAAACACAATACTCGAAAAACTAAATAATTAATCAAACCTGGATGTAAAGGAAAAAAGTATGGGAGAAGCCACATTTCTGGTGGTAAAGGATTGTTTCCCTTCCAGTCATACACCCCAAGTACCTAACATAGAATGAACATACGTCTCAATGAGTCTTAAACCCACACATGTATTTCGGTCAAGAATATTCATATAACCGAAAACATAATTTTAATCGAGTACGTCTTTATCGCATTATGTTGGTATTGAAACTTGTCTAATCTATATTTTAGAGAAGTTAGATCAACAACATTTAAGGGTAATGAATGAGACAATTATCTAAGATATAATTTGACTATTGATAACCATGTTTCTTACTGGTTTTAAAAGTATGTTTTCTAAAACTAGAATTCACTAAATTTAGCATGTTCATTTTACTTGTAATTATCAGTCTGAGTTTTAAAGTTACAAGTCTTACAGAGAGCCACAATTTGCCCCACGAAGGTATGTGTGTGACACTACCATGCTCAAGAATCCAGTTTCTTGCTTTGGTCATGGCTCCTAAACAACCACCGTCCATTCTTTCTCCAAGTAATCTTAAGGTCACATAGTTTAAAGCCGTACAAAGCATAGTACTATGCCCTTCTATGTGTAAACCCCATCCTCCATCAACATTCTACAAGCCAAAAAAATGAAGTTGAAAATTTTCGACATGAATATTACATTTTTAAGAAAGAAATTATGTCAAACTTTTTTGTTTACCTGGTGATTATAAATATAACGACGGATTTCTCTTTGGTGTTCAATGGACAAAACTGCATCCTTCTCTCCCATCACGTGCAATCCAATGATCTATGATAAAATTATACATAAGTTTGTTTCCAATTTCTGTAACCATTTTTCTTTTGGTGAACAGTAACAGAATTCACATGGAAAACAAGAAAAAAAATATGATGCTCTTATACGTAGCCTTACTCTATTTTGTAAACAAGAAAAAAGTATGATTCTATATATACATAGCAATGTAAATTTACTTAATTATCTTTTCCCAACGAGTATGTTGTTTTGGTATCAAGAGTTCTTTTCATTATGATAGTGTTTATACATTGCTTCATTATTTAATAAAAACCAAAATATAATTAATCAGCGTTATTTTTCAAAAAATATTTAGAT
>JAANYP010005558.1:215000-237018 GCA_020465985.1 Centrapalus pauciflorus
TGCCATTAATTCGTAATTACCAAGCCAGGAAGAAGAAACAAAGGACCACCAAAATCAGCAGGCCAACTCCCATCCTTTCCTTGAAGACTTGAGTAGAATCTCAATGCTTTCTTCAAAGTCTTTACTACGATTTCTTCATCATCTTCGTCCCGTACGTCTAATAATTTCGGTTCAATACAACTTTCGCTAGCAAACTGCATTTAATACGTTAAACACGAGAGCTTGAGCTAAGACATGATTAACTAATTATCAATTATAATTTAATCATTATATAATCAATTAATTACCTGGAATCTCATCAGAAGATCAGAACTATGCTTCACAATCAACCTGTTTCTAGTAAATTCTTCACGAAAGTTGTCGATTCGAGATCTCTCCTCAGGAGTCCCTGCGTGTGGATCGAATTCCCAAAACTGCCTACCAATATGATGATTTACGGTTCGAACACATGAATCTTCTTCGCCTTGTGACAGTTTAAGCTTCCACATTATTTATTTCCTTCACTTATCAGAATCAGGTTGAGAGATTTGCATGCAACACAAGTGAGGATGGAGGTTGCCAAGTTGGTTATGACATGAATGTTACACGTTATATACTAGCTAGAATATATATATGTATATATATAGTTAATGATTTAGGTACCACCTTTAAAAAACTTGAAATTTATTTCTTAAAAAAACATGTTTTAATTAACATTATAAAGATGATATGTAAATTTCACATACATTCACATCGATCACCTAACTCCTTAAAAGTCATCTGAACATACACTTACATAAATTTGCATACATGTGAACGTACATTTATATGAAGCATGATTTCGGGCACTTAGAGTGTGTCAAATGTGCGTGAAATTTATATATCATTTTTGTAATATAGTGTTAATTAAAACATGTTTATGAATTTTTTTTTTCAAAAAAATATATTTTTACGTGTGGTAACTTCTGGTGCGATGCATAATATGTAGTATTCACTTGAACCTATATATATATACACACATTTATAAGTATGAATTAGTGCTTAGAAAAATATATAGCTATTTGTGTAAATCAGATAAATTTTAGTTTCCAACCAAAGTCCATGTTGAGTGAGGATGTTTTGTTAAGAATCGCTAGAAACTAACGTTTGGTAGGATGAAATGAAATCGTTTATGTTTTAATAATTTATAATAACACATAAATGAAGGTTTACATAAAAAGTAAAAGAAAAACTATAAAATTTTTATTTTGTTTTCATATTTTTTATTCTCTTTAAGACAAATGAATTTATAGTAAACTAAAAGATCTGGTTCTTTTTGTTGAGAATTAAACCTCACATAGTTAAAAGAGCTTATATATCTCGTTTGCGAACTTTTTAATACATGTGTGAGGTCACATAGCATTTCGTTTAAATTTGAAAATTATCGAAAATATGTTAAAGTTGTTTAAACATTTTAGTTATAAATTTTAAAATGATATTTTTTATAAAGATGACTTTTTTTTTTTCAGAAAAACAAATGAACGAACATGTTTTTATTAAAAGCGAAAACCGAGAACGCCTCTGTTTAAACGACTCATAAAGGTCATATTTTTAAACATAACAACAAACGCAAATAGGGTGACAATTTTTCTAATACACCGTTTTATAAATTTTCATTTTAAAAAAAGTATGTTTTATTTTTTACAATTGGTCCATCACACTGTTCGGCTCTTTTGGCCTTTTGGGTCAAAATTGTCACCCCTCACTGAGGTGGTAGAATTCAAGATCCCATTTAACTCGTAAAATGAAATTTGAATGATTTAAACTCAAATTATATTATATACTTAGTTTATTGGTTGAAATTTGAAATTACGTCTGAAGTTGGACAACGATCAATTATGAAATACTAAAAGTTTAAAATTTATTTTAATTAGCTAGCTAAATATGAAAATTTTCTTCAACTATTAATTTTGATTTAATTCCAATTAAAATGTAATATAATTAAATTTTAATTACTTTAAATTATATTTCATGAGCTAAAAGACGAAGTCTTACCACAACAAATATCATATTTGGATATCTATACTATTAAAAGAGTAACTAAATGCCACATGACATCCTCTCATTTAATTTGCCACATGGCATCCTCTCATTTAATTTGCCACATGGCACTCTCTCATTTAATTTGTCACATGTCGCTCTCTCCTTTTGCCACGTCATCTATTGATTTTATTTTTAAAATTTAAAACAAATCAAATCTATGTAAATCTAATATGGATTAATTTAATAATTAACTAACTAAAAGTAAGCAAACTTTATTATTTATATAGTTATCATATAACTAAAATTAAGCAAAATTTATTATTCATATAATTATTATATTATATATATATATATATATATATATATATATATATATATATATATATATATATATATATATATATATCAATTTCTAAAATTAACCCATGTAGTACATGGGTAATAACCTAGTATACTATAAAAAAGGAAAACAAATTTTATGTGTGATAGTGATACTATAGTGATAGCGATGAGATGGATTGTACGAATGTCGCAAATGTAAAAGAAAACAAACGTGGCGTCTATCAAACCGACAGTAGAGTGGTGGTTTTTGTTTTATTCAATAAAGTTTTTTTTTTTCTTTTAACACTTTTTAATTAATAATAATAATATAATTTGAATTTAAAAATTTTATACAGTTCGATTCACGTGAGTAAAAACTAATTATCAAATAGTATTTCTACCCGTGCGATCCAGGGTTATATAGTGCGTTTAAAAGGATTATGAATGTTTTATAATAACACTGTACGATTATAAATACTTAATAAATTAAGTTTTTTAAAAACAACTGTAACATCTTGATATTTAACCTGGTACGTGAGATTATTTTAGTGGATATTTAATTTATTATTATTGTGTTGGTCGAATAATATCCCGAATAGTGGATTATACGTGTCAGGATTGAGTTATACGTGGCATCCGAGTATTATTTTAGCGGATTATTAATAATTATGAGATCATGAAACTAAATGGATTACATTAATATTAATAGTGAAAATGTGATATCGGGTTCGGGTTATTGGGTCCGAAACCTGCTAAATATGGGAAGTATATATGAAGGGTTTGGTTTGAATGTTGTTTCTTCTTGGGTTAATTACGTCGAAAGGTAATTTATTGTTACTGTTTTTTTAATTTGGGTAACGTACTAAAAAAATTTTATTTGAGGTAACATACTTTCCAAATCAAGTCAATAAAGGTAATCGTATCGGATTGAAAGATAAAAATAACTGACGAGACAGTTTCTGTATCCAGCCATCAGTTTTTTTAATTTCTAATATTGCTTAATTATTTTTAAATTTGCTCAAATAGCAAGGTATTATCAAAAAGTCATTTTAAAATGCACAAAATAGTGCACATCATATAACAATTAAACTGTCAATTCTGTAAAAAAAATCTGACTGGACAAAGAAACTGTCACGTCAGCAATTTTTACCTTTTAATCCGATATGGTTACCTTGATTGACTTGATTGGAAAGTATGTTACCTTAATTAGAAAAAAATTAGTATCTTACCCAAATTGAAAAAACTGTAACAGTATGTTACCTTTTGACGCTACTAACCCTTTCTTCTTTCCCTTTTTGGCAAAATTCAGAAATAAGTGAAGTGTGTGCTGTGTGTGTGTGTCTCGGCTGGAGCTATAGAAGCAAAGTCACATGAATTGAATTGGGTGTTGAATTCCTTTCCTTTCTTGGTGTTCTTGAGGTCCAAGAGGTAAGGTGCTTCAGAATGGTGAAATAAATTGTGTTAGATATGTGTTGAAATTGTGGATATGGCCATCTAGCATATATATATATATATATATATATATATATATATATATATATATATATATATATATATATATATATATATATATATATATATATATATATATATATATATATATATATATATATATATATATATGTATATATATATATATATATATATATATGTATATGTATACATATCATATATATATATATACATGTATATGTATACATATCATATATATATATATACATGTATATGTATACATATCATATATATATATATATACATGTATATGTATACATATCATATATATATATATATACATGTATATGTATACATATCATATATATATATATACATGTATATGTATACATATCATATATATATATACATGTATATGTATACATATCATATATATATATACATGTATATGTATACATATCATATATATATATACATGTATATGTATACATACATATATATATACATGTATATAGATACATACATATATGTGACGTCCTTGATAAATTAATGATATATTTGTAGCAATCACCAGGATCGACAAACAACCCAATGAATAATCATGATAATTGAAATTGAATACTTAAATTAGAATTAAGCAAATCCACACTAAAGCAATAGAATACATGTCTACAGTGATAAAAGTCTAACTATTACATCAACATAATTTGTTTTAGAAGTAGAAATCCCAGCCCAAAGCTATTACATTCAAGTACCAATAGCTACTAAGGTCTCCGGGATATTGATTTGATATGCTTAAGTAGATGGTCCAGCTACACTCTTGCCTTTGCCTGTAAACAATGTGAGTCAACAGTAAGCTAAATGCTTAGTGAGATAACAGATTATGCATACAACAAATATTTCTTTACAAACAATGTTTAACCATGGGCAGTGTAAGCCCCATGTATGTGAAAACGGCAGTGTAAGCCTCAATGTGTGTGTAAATGTAACATCCCTAATTTGAGCCTGGTACGTGGATTTAATTTATTGGCTCATTTATTTATTATCATTGCGTGTTCCAATTAAATTCCGTTTCGTGGATTCAACGTGTCAAGGTTGAGTGATACGTGTCCCCGAGCTAATAATTAGCGGATTAATTATCTCCTTGAGATCGTGGATTTAATTGGGTTCTAATGATATAATTTGTGAAAAAGTGATACCGGGTTCGGATTTAGTGGGTTCGGAACCGGAAAAAGGATAAAACGTATATATGTGTTGAGTCCCCTTTTCTTCTTCTTCCTTATCCATTTGAGAGCTTACCCTAAAGTGTGTGTGTGTGAATTGTGTGGAGTTCCAGCAGAATTGAAGCTGAGAAGTGAAGCCAGAAATTGAAGCTAAAGTGTAATACCTTGATCATCTTCATCATCTTTTGTGTTCTTGAAGCTTCAAAGGTAAGAGCTATGGGTTTTAATGGTTAAATTCTTGATGGATTCATGTGATATGTTGAGGAAATCGTTTCTGTAGTATATGGGGTGTTTACATATGAGTCTTTTGTATTTTCCTTGCTGAAAATCGAGTTTGGAGGGGTTGAAAACCCCTGGTTCGGCTATGGAGTCCGAAGGGAAGATTCTGCTGTCTGGCAAAAGCGCGGCGCGCAAATGGGAAAAGCGCGGCGCGTAAATCAGTCTGCTAGAGAATTTTGGTTTAGTTTTATAAAAGAGTTGTGGGTTGTTAATTGGTCGGATTCCTTCGGGATATTATTGAATTGAATTATTTGGGATTTTGGGTCTCGATAGGAGTTCCGAAAAAGGGTTTCGGGGATCGATTGTCCGTTCGGGAATATGTTTCGGGATTAGTTTAATTGTGATAATTGTGTTGGATTGAGTTATGTTTGATTGAATTGCGTGGCTATCGAGTTTGTGATAACATGTGAGACCCGTGATGTGTTCAGGTGCTAGCCGATCACGTGCCGAGCCGCATTGAGAGTTCGGGTTTCGATTGCTTTCGGGTATCGGTGAGTACTCGATTTCTTTTTAAACGCACGTGCATTCTTTCGAGTCGTCTATGTGGTTGTGATGTATATGTGTATGAGGCTGTGATAGCGCGCAGGTATGAGTATCTCTACCCTATACGTGCTATATGTGTTTGAATTGCAGGTGTCCGCGATATGTGATCGCGCAGGCTGACTGTCCCAAACCAGTCATGAGATATGAGGCTGTATATATACGGCAGTGATATTGCCAGGTCGCTCCTGTGCCTATTGAGTAGCTAACCGCTGCTGTGTGCGGCCTGTTAGCTGGGGAACGTGGTCCCCTTTTTGAGCAGAGATATGTGCTATGCATCGAGTTGCATATGTGTGCTGAGATATATGTGTTATGTATGTTATGTGTGCTTACCTGCAGTGTCTAACCCTCGCGTACTCACGAGCTGTCCAGCTTATGTTTTCGAGTCTTCTGTGTGTCAGGTAGTCATACCGTGGGGTCACAGCCACAGCCGCAGCAGCCGAAGTAGAGATTGGGACAGTTAGAGTTGCGTGCGTTGACTGTCTTGTTGATATTAGTTTTGGAACTGTTGTATTTGATCTACTTATGTATGTTAACAGTAATCAGTTACGTCTATGTATCAGTGTCAGTTTATGAGACAATGTATGACTTCGTGATAAAGTTTTAATTAGCAGTGTTTTCCGCTAATCCTGTGACATGAGTAACTTGAGATACTTGCGTTATTGCCACCTGTGTATTGTATTGACGTGGCATTTGTGTGAGAATTGTGGGTGTTACAGCTTGGTATCAGAGCTTGAGGTTTCAGTATTGAGTATCAGTGGATGCTTGTGCTCTTACCGTGTTCAGATCCGTGGGATTCTTCCCTGAGACTGAGTTTAGCGGAATTAACTGACCTAGCTTATTGTATAACGCTGGGTGATCGATCTGTTATCTTACCTTTGTGATATGTGCAGGTAGTTATGGCAGATCATGGCGAGGGTTCAGGGCCAGAGAGACCTGTGGGAGACGAGTATGTCCGCCGGTCAGAGATGTTATCAGTATTGATCGAGTTCTACAGAGAGAGGGATAGAGAGAGAGCAGCAGCGACAGAGAGCTGATCCGCCGCCAGTTACTAGTGTTGAGACAGTGGTTGGGGCATCTTCTTCTTCTGTGCGAGGTGGGTCCTTTAAGGACTTTATGGCGGGAGCCCCACCTCAGTTCCGAGGCGGTGGTGAGCCGGGTGCGGCTATGGCTTGGGAGAGAGAGATAGAGGCCGCATTTCGCGTTGCCCATGTCGATCCTCGTGATATGGTCGGCTATGCGGCTTATCAGCTAAAGGGAGGGGCTTCACAGTGGTGGAAGTCCATTGAGTCATCCATGACTACAGCTGCAGCGTATGCTATGACATGGGATCAGTTCTGTGCTATCTTCGAGTTACAGTATATTCCCCGGGATGAGCGCCGGGAAATGGAGCGTCGTTTTCTACATCTTCAGCAGGGCAGCATGTCGGTTCAGCAGTATGTGGATAGATTTAATGAGTATGCCCAGTTTGCACCTCAGCACGTGGATACAGAGGTCCGTAAGGCCGATGCCTTTATCGATGGGTTGAGATCTGATATTCGAGAGTTTGTTGGACTTCACGACACTCCTACGTTTGCGAGAGCCTTAGAGTTGGCTCGTGTCAGAGAGAGAGAGATCGAGAGACAGAGGGGTCAGCCTCCGACCCAGAGACAGAGGACAGAGACGTTTGAGCAGTCTCGTAGCTACTACCGAGAGCCCCAGGATTTTCAGAGAGAGAGACAGCCTGAGCAGCAGCAGGTTCAGGGGCAGGGTTCGGGATTTCGTCGAGACAGAGACAGAGGCAGAGACCGGAGGTCCAGGAGGTCTGGGCAGTATCAGGGGTCGGGGACAGCCAGTCAGAGTCAGGGGCAGACTTCCCGATATAGCGCTCCCAGTCAGAGTCAGAGCAGCGTGGGACAGGGGTCCCAGCCATCCGGGAGTCGGGCAGACAGTTCAGCTGGAGAGAGAGACTGTCCGAGGTGTCGCCGTCGCCATTCTGGTCCTTGCACATCAGAGCAGCCCCGTTGCTACCGCTGTGGTCAGTATGGCCATACATCTTTTACTTGTACATCGAGGGATTCCCTGTGCTTCCGCTGTGGGAGGCCAGGTCATATTGTGAGGGATTGTCCGGATGCGCCGCCAGCAGTGCAGGGAGCGAGCACCAGCGGTGCCAGAGCCGAGCCGTCATCTTCGAGCCGTCGTGAGTCAGCACCCAGAGGCAGGGGTAGAGTATTTCAGGCTACGGCAGAGGAGGCCCGCGAGTCTACCGATGTGGTATCTGGTACGTACATTCTGAACGGGCTTAGTGCTCGTATTTTGTTTGATTCTGGAGCAGATCGCTCGTATGTGTCTGTTGTGTTCTGTGCATATTTTTCTGTGCCTCCTACTATTTTATCTGTGCCGTTAGTCGTTGAGAGAGTAGACGGTAGTACTGCTTTAGTGAGTCGGGTATACAGAGATTGTGTCCTTGAGATAGATGCTCACCGGTTTTCGATCGATCTACTGCCGATAGAGATTAGCAGTTTCGATGTGATAGTGGGTATGGACTGGATGACAGCCAGGCAGGCCGATATCTTGTGCGCGAAGAAGATGATCCGGATACCCATTTCAGACAGTGAGACAGTGACAGTATATGGCGAGAGGCGCCGAGGCGAGATCGGTATTGTGTCGATGGCAAGAGCTCAGAGATATGTTGCGAAGGGGTGCGAGACCTTTCTGGCTTATGTTGTTGACGCCAGATTAGAAAAGAAGACCTTAGCGGATATACCCGTAGTTCGAGAGTTCCCTGAGGTATTCCCAGAGGAGTTACCTGGGTTACCGCCAAATCGACAGGTCGAGTTCCGTATCGATCTTATTCCTGGAGCGGTGCCTATTGCGAAGACGCCTTATAGGCTGGCACCTACTGAGATGAGAGAGATGATGTCGCAGCTTCAGGAGTTGCTGGATCGTGGATTTATCCGTCCGAGTTCGTCCCCGTGGGGAGCTCCCGTGCTATTTGTGAAGAAGAAGGACTGTTCTATGCAGATGTGTATCGATTATCGAGAGTTGAATAAAGTGACAGTGAAGAACCGTTATCCGCTTCCACGTATTGACGATTTGTTTGATCAGCTACAGGGTTCGAGCTTCTTTTCAAAGATAGATCTGAGATCGGGTTATCATCAGCTGAGAGTTAGAGATGAGGATGTGCCGAAGACTGCGTTTCGGACAAGATACGGCCATTATGAGTTCCTAGTCATGCCCTTCGGACTGACTAACGCACCCGCGGCATTCATGGATCTGATGAACAGGGTGTGTAGATCTATGTTGGATCGGTTCGTGATAGTGTTCATCGACGACATCCTGATTTACTCGAGGAGTGCCGAGGACCACGAGCAGCACTTGCGAGAGGTTTTATCTGTGCTGCGAGAGGAGCGACTTTATGCGAAGTTCTCCAAGTGTGAGTTCTGGTTGCGCGAGGTCCAGTTTTTGGGGCATGTTGTGAGCACCGAGGGTATTTCAGTGGACCCGGCAAAGATAGAGGCAGTGATGAGTTGGGAGCCGCCGAAGACTGTGCCTGAGATTCGTAGCTTTTTGGGCCTAGCCGGGTATTACCGCCGCTTCATTCAGGACTTTTCGAGGATTGCCAGGCCGTTGACGAGATTGACACGGCAGTCCGTTCCTTTCGTGTGGTCTGATGAGCAGGAGTCGGCTTTCAGAGAATTGAAATCCCGGTTATGTCAGGCACCAGTGTTAGCATTGCCCGAGGGTACAGAGGATTTTGTGGTCTACTGTGATGCGTCAGGTACCGGTTTGGGTTGTGTTCTGATGCAGCGAGGCAAGGTGATTGCGTATGCGTCGCGACAGCTGAAGACCTACGAGGAAAATCATACCGTGCACGACCTTGAGTTGGACGCGATAGTGTTCGCGTTGAAGATATGGCGTCATTATCTGTACGGTTCGCGATTTGTAGTGTATACCGATCATAAGAGTCTTCAGTATCTGTTCAGTCAGAAAGAGCTAAATATGAGACAGCGGCGCAGCCTTGAGTTATTGAAAGATTATGACTGCGAGATCCAGTACCATCCTGGTAGGGCCAATGTGGTGGCCGATGCGTTGAGCCGTAAGGCGTGCGGTCAGACAGTGGTTTCCCGAGCAGCGAGGCTCGAGGTCACCTCGACTCTTGTGGAGAGTCTGAGGCATGCTCAGTTTGAGGGATTGCGGGCCGAGAATGTGAAAAGAGAGCGTCTTTCAGGGCAGCTTGAGACGTTGAGCAGAGATAGTAGAGGTTTGTGGGCGTTTCGTGATCGTGTTTGGGTTCCGAGAGTCGGTAATCTGCGGCAGTTGATTTTAGATGAGTCGCACCGTTCGAGATTGTCTATCCACCCCGGGAGCACCAAAATGTACAGAGACTTGCGCGAGTTCTATTGGTGGCCAGGGATGAAATGAGACGTGGGCCGATACGTCGAGGAGTGTATGACTTGTCTGCGAGTCAAGGCCGAGCATCAGAAGCCTCACGGGCACTTGCAGCCTCTAGAGATCCCTGAGTGGAAGTGGTATCATATCACGATGGACTTCATCGTTAGACTTCCGCGCACCGTTCGAGGCAACGATATGATCTGGGTGATTGTAGATAGGTTGACTAAGAGTGCTCATTTCTTGGCGGTGAGAGGCACCATCACTATGGATCAGTTAGCTCGGTTATACATCAGCGAGATAGTTTCGAGGCACGGCGTTCCGATGTCGATTACGTCTGATAGAGATACGCGGTTTACTTCGAGGTTCTGGCAGAGCTTTCAGCGCGAATTGGGGACGAGAGTTCAGTTGAGTACCGCGTACAGACCTCAGACAAACGGGCAGACAGAGCGGACGAATCAGACTCTCGAGGATATGCTCCGAGCTTGTGCGATTGATTTCAGTGGTAGTTGGGACGTTCACTTGTCGTTAGTCGAGTTTGCGTATAACAACAGCTACCATTCCTCCATCAAGATGGCTCCATTCGAGGCACTGTATGGGCGTAAGTGCCTAACCCCGGTGTGTTGGGGCGAGGTCGGTGAGCGACCTATCAGTGGGCCCGAGTTGTTACAAGAAACGAGCGATAAAGTGGCAGTCATCCGAGAGCATATGAGAGTGGCGCAGAGCCGGCAAAAGAGTTATGCCGATCGTCGTCTGAATGAGCTCGAGTTCAGTGTTGGAGACCGCGTTATGCTGAAAGTATCGCCGTGGAAAGGAGTTATTAGATTCAGACATCGAGGTAAGCTGAGTCCGCGATACATCGGTCCGTTTGAGATCATCGCCAGAGTCCGAGATAAGGCTTATAGATTGAGACTGCCTCCCGAGCTGGCCGGAGTCCACGATACGTTTCATGTGAGCCACCTGAGAAAGTGTCTGGCCAAAGATGATCAGTTTGTGCCGTTATCCGAGATCACCGTGGATTCTCATCTGAGGTATGTTGAGCAGCCTGAGGCGATTACTGATCGAAAGGTGAAGAGATTGCGGAATAAAGAGATCGCGCTAGTACTCGTTCAGTGGAGGCATCATAAGGGTACTAGTGCCACCTGGGAGCCCGAGGCCGAGATAAGGAGCCGGTATCCGCAGCTATTCCAGAGTCCGAGCTAGATTCCGGGACGGAATCTTTTTAAGAGGAGAGGATTTGTAACATCCCTAATTTGAGCCTGGTACGTGGATTTAATTTATTGGCTCATTTATTTATTATCATTGCGTGTTCCAATTGAATTCCGTTTCGTGGATTCAACGTGTCAAGGTTGAGTGATACGTGTCCCCGAGCTAATAATTAGCGGATTAATTATCTCCTTGAGATCGTGGATTTAATTGGGTTCTAATGATATAATTTGTGAAAAAGTGATACCGGGTTCGGATTTAGTGGGTTCGGAACCGGAAAAAGGATAAAACGTATATATGTGTTGAGTCCCCTTTTCTTCTTCTTCCTTATCCATTTGAGAGCTTACCCTAAAGTGTGTGTGTGTGAATTGTGTGGAGTTCCAGCAGAATTGAAGCTGAGAAGTGAAGCCAGAAATTGAAGCTAAAGTGTAATACCTTGATCATCTTCATCATCTTTTGTGTTCTTGAAGCTTCAAAGGTAAGAGCTATGGGTTTTAATGGTTAAATTCTTGATGGATTCATGTGATATGTTGAAGAAATCGTTTCTGTAGTATATGGGGTGTTTACATATGAGTCTTTTGTATTTTCCTTGCTGAAAATCGAGTTTGGAGGGGTTGAAAACCCCTGGTTCGGCTATGGAGTCCGAAGGGCAGATTCTGCTGTCTGGCAAAAGCGCGGCGCGCAAATGGGAAAAGCGCGGCGCGTAAATCGGTCTGCTAGAGAATTTTGGTTTAGTTTTATAAAAGAGTTGTGGGTCGTTAGTTGGTCGGATTCCTTCGGGATATTATTGAATTGAATTATTTGGGATTTTGGGTCACGATAGGAGTTCCGAAAAAGGGTTTCGGGGATCGATTGTCCGTTCGGGAATATGTTTCGGGATTAGTTTAATTGTGATAATTGTGTTGGATTGAGTTATGTTTGATTGAATTGCGTGGCTATCGAGTTTGTGATAACATGTGAGACCCGTGATGTGTTCAGGTGCTAGCCGATCACGTGCCGAGCCGCATTGAGAGTTCGGGTTTCGATTGCTTTCGGGTATCGGTGAGTACTCGAGTTCTTTTTAAACGCACGTGCATTCTTTCGAGTCGTCTATGTGGTTGTGATGTATATGTGTATGAGGCTGTGATAGCGCGCAGGTATGAGTATCTCTACCCTATACGTGCTATATGTGTTTGAATTGCAGGTGTCCGCGATATGTGATCGCGCAGGCTGACTGTCCCAAACCAGTCATGAGATATGAGGCTGTATATATACGGCAGTGATATTGCCAGGTCGCTCCTGTGCCTATTGAGTAGCTAACCGCTGCTGTGTGCGGCCTGTTAGCTGGGGAACGTGGTCCCCTTTTTGAGCAGAGATATGTGCTATGCATCGAGTTGCATATGTGTGCTGAGATATATGTGTTGTGTATGTTATGTGTGCTTACCTGCAGTGTCTAACCCTCGCGTACTCACGAGCTGTCCAGCTTATGTTTTCGAGTCTTCTGTGTGTCAGGCAGTCATACCGTGGGGTCACAGCCACAGCCGCAGCAGCCGAAGTAGAGATTGGGACAGTTAGAGTTGCGTGCGTTGACTGTCTTGTTGATATTAGTTTTGGAACTGTTGTATCTGATCTACTTATGTATGTTAACAGTAATCAGTTACGTCTATGTATCAGTGTCAGTTTATGAGACAATGTATGACTTCGTGATAAAGTTTTAATTAGCAGTGTTTTCCGCTAATCCTGTGACATGAGTAACTTGAGATACTTGCGTTATTGCCACCTGTGTATTGTATTGACGTGGCATTTGTGTGAGAATTGTGGGTGTTACAGTAAACCATGCATTGCTAGCATGGGGTTGGCAGTTCAAATGCTGATCGGGGATGTGCCGAACCTGATGGGATACGAGTGGGATGATCAGTCCCCGACAGTGGCCTGCTGTCAGCCCCAGTCCAGGTCGCATCAGATTATGAAGTAATGATCATGCAGTGCAAGCATGATGTAAATAGATGCACTTTCAAATGAACGCAAGCTACATGTGTGTTACATGTCAAGTACGAGTGTGCATCATAACAACAAATCATTTCATGAGTGCCAAATGAAGTATATGAACAACGTGAACATGCCATTGAATGTATAAACCTGAATGCAAAAACAATAAATGTTCGAATGACAATCTGTTACTCACAGTGATTGGTATAATGCGACTTGTCTCTGAATCAATGTGTTTTTTGATAACACCACAATGATCTGTAATGTAAGTGTAATAGTGATTCTGTGTCAGTAATTGCTTAAATATTGTATTCTGTAATATTAAATGTAATTGGGTTCTGATTTCGGACCACATCCGAATTCGGATGGTCCGAATCACTATGTGTCCGAAATGGGTGTTGGGGTCCGAATTGGGACATGTCCGAAATGTACATGGATCCGAAATGGGTATGGGGATCCGAATTGGGTAAGTATCCGAAATTAGCTAGTGGTCCGAAATTGAGTATGATCCGAAATTGGGGTAGCATCCGAAATTGTGGTTGGTCCGGATTGAGTAGAACCGAAATGGGGGTTTGGTCCGAAATAGGATGATCCGAAATATGTGTTGGTCCGAAATGGGTATAGTCCGAAGTTCCTATGGTCCGAAATCACTATCGATCCGAATTGGGGAGAGGTCCGAATTCGGATATAGGTCCGAACCGAGTTCTTACTTAATAAAATTTTCCAGATTTTCCAGATTTACGTTTTTGACCATTTTGCATGTTTCTGAGTCTAATATTGCAAATGTGAACTTATATACACTATATCAACTTATAACATGTCATATTGTACCAAAATAACCCATTTAAGTCCATTTTTTCTACATATCTTCGAAGAACACACACTAAAAACACACACATAATTTCAGAAATCGTACTTAGGAGTGGAATCTGATTCTGAAATTTGGTACACTATATTATACATGCTCGATTTACACATTTCATCAATAAATTCTAACATGCAACAACATTTGCATCATCAATCTTATGATTCGGTTTTTACAAAAACCGACCCCAAATCATCACAAATTCGAAATATAGAGAGATGTTTACCTCAATTCGTTTGTTGTAATACTTATAGTTCCTTATTTGCAACTTGTTTCCAACTTTTGCGCTTGAAATCGTTGATTCTTGTGTGTGTTCTTGGATGGAGCCGAGAGGAAGAGAGAGTAGAGAGAGAGAACCGATTTTTAGAGAGAGAGTGTAGTGAGAGAAGATGTTGGTGAAAATGAAGGGTTTCTCTCTTTTATTCCTATTTTTGACCCATTTGCATAACACACCCCCCCAACTTTGTATTTTCATATTTTAACTGATAATATTATCAAAGTTAACTTAAATTGATATAATCATCCAATAACATAACAATTAAGTCCAAATAAATTGCAAATTACATAATCTTAAATTTTGGGATGTTACAGCATGGGCTCCACCACGCCTATACTTCGTCCGCGAAGTCATGCTGCGCTAAACAAACTTGGGTACTTAGTCTTCATGTCCTCTTCTGATTCCCAAGTATGATTAGCTCCCCGATGATGCTTCCACTTGACCAGCACCATCCTGATCTCTTTGTTCCGTAGCTTTTTGACTTTTGTCTCCAAAATGCACTCCGGTTCATCAACGAACCTTAGCCGTTCGTCAATCTTAATGTCCGAATGATCAGTCCATGGTTCCCTTTCGGGCACCAGACTCTTCCTTAAGTACCCAACGTGAAATACCGGGTGAACACCTGATAATTCTTCCGGCAAGTCCAAATGATAGGACTGATTCCCAACTCTTTCTAGTATTTTGAAGGGTCCTATGAATCGAGGCGATAGCTTTCCTCGCTTTACGAATCTTGTAATTCCCTTCATTGGAGAAACCTTCAAGTAGACCCAATCATCTTTTTGAAATTCTATCGCTTTGTGTCGGCAATCATGATAGTTCTTTTGCCGATCTTGTGCTGTTTTCATGTACTGCCGTATGAGTTGGATCTTTTCATTTGTTTCTTGTAGCAAAGCAGGACCGGCTATTGGAGTTTCTCCTGTTTCCCTCCAACAGGTTGGAGTCCTACATTTTCTTCCGTATAGAGACTCGAATGGTGCCATCTTGATAGTGGAATGGTAACTATTGTTGTAGGAGAATTCAACCAATGGGAGGTGATCGTCCCAGTTACCACCCAAATCCATGACACAGGCTCTGAGCATGTCTTCGAGAGTTAGGATTGTTCTTTCACTTTGCCCATCAGATTGAGGTCTATAGGCAGTACTCATTGCGATACGAGTACCAAGACCGTTTTGTAGAGCAGTCCAGAAATTAGAAGTGAATCTACTATCTCGGTCGGAGACAATAGACTTAGGCACACCATGCCTAATAACGATTTCGTTAACGTAGATTTGGGCAAGGCGGTCCAGTGAGTAGGTTTCTCGGATTGGTATGAAGTGAGCAGATTTGGTTAATCGGTCAACAATGACCCAAATGGCGTCATGTTGACGACGAGTCTTAGGTAGCTTGGTTACGAAATCCATGGTAATATGGTCCCACTTCCATTCTGGGATAGGAAGAGGTTGCATACTACCATAGGGTTGTTGGTGCTCGGCTTTGACTAGACGACACGTTCTGCACCTTTCAACATACTGACCGACATCTCTTTTCAATCCTGGCCACCAGAAGTCGGCTTTCAAGTCGTTGTACATTTTTGTGCTGCCAGGATGAATTGAGAATTTAGATTGATGAGCCTCCTCGAGAATTACATCTCTCATGTTCCCGAACTTGGGAACCCAAACTCTGCCATAAATACCCTTTAATCCAATTCCATCATCTTGCATTAATGGCAACTGAATTCTGATATCTTCGTCTTTAACATTCTCTTCTTTTAGGGCCTGTAACTGAGCAGCCCTAACATTATCTATAATAGTTGAGGTCAAAATTGTAGAAGTCAAGGCATAGCAATATGCCTTGCAGTATGCTTTTCGACTTAGAGCATCGGCCACTACGTTGGCCTTCCCTGGATGATAGAGAATCTCACAGTCGTAATCTTTTATCAGCTCCATTGACCTTCTTTGCCTCATATTCAAGTCCTTCTGACTGAATATGTATTTCAAACTCTTGTGGTCGGTGAAGAGCTGACACTTGGTTCCATACAAGTAGTGTCTCCATAACTTGAGAGCGAAAGTCACAGCAGTCAGCTCTAGATCATGGGTAGAGTAATCTTTCTCATGTGGTTTGAGCTGTCTGGAAGCGTATGCTATGACGTTTCCTCTTTGCATCAGAACAGCGCCTAAACTCGTGCCTGATGCATCTGTATAGACAACAAAGTCTTCGTTCCCTTCAGGCAGGGCTAACACCGGTGCTTCACTTAGTAATTTCTTCAGATTGTCAAATGCCGCTTGTTGTTCTTCTTTCCAAAAGAAAGTAACATTCTTGCGAGTAAGCTTTGTTAGCGGAACGGCGATCTTTGAGAAATCTTTGATGAATCGGCGGTAGTAACCAGCCAATCCCAGAAAACTCCGAATCTCTGAGGCGTTGCGGGGTGATTCCCAGTTCTGGATAGCTTCGATCTTTGCAGGATCAACAGCAATCCCAGCACCAGATATCACGTGCCCCAAGAATTGGATCTGAATTGATTGTTTAAGAGGTACAGGTTAATAAAATAATTTATGATTGAGTATAAGGATCATGAAATTGTTTGGAATGTTGAGACGTACCTGCCTCAACCAGAATTCACACTTAGAGAATTTGGCATAAAGTCGCTCTTTGCGTAGCAACTCTAGCAATTCTCTCAGATGTGCAGCATGATCCTCTTCGGTCTTTGAATATATGAGAATCTCATCGATGAACACGATGACAGATTTGTCGAGCATTGGTCGGCAGACTCGATTCATGAGATCCATGAAAGCAGCCGGCGCATTTGTAAGACCGAATGGCATTACCAGAAACTCGTAGTGTCCGTAACGAGTTCTGAAAGCCGTCTTTGGAATATCATCCGGGTGTACTTTGAGTTGGTGATAACCCGAACGAAGATCAATCTTCGAGAAGTAGCTTGCGCCTTGTAACTGGTCGAAGAGATCATCAATCCGGGGCAACGGGTATTTGTTTTTGATTGTGACTTTGTTGAGTTCTCGATAGTCGATGCACATTCGCAATGTGCCATCTTTCTTTTTGACAAACAGAACAGGAGCACCCCAAGGAGATGAACTTGGGCGGATAAAACCTTTGTCAAGTAGCTCCTGTAACTGCTTCATCATTTCCTGCATTTCAGCAGGGGCTAGACGGTAAGGAGCCTTTGCTATTGGAGCAGCTCCAGGAATGAGGTCAATGCGGAATTCCACTTGGCGATCAGGTGGCAATCCCGAGATATCTTCTGGAAAGACATCTGGAAATTCAGAAACAACGGGAACGGTAGAAGGAGATAGAACTTCAGCCTTTGCATCGACAGCGTAGGCTAAGTAAGCTGAACAACCCTTGGCAACGTGCTTTCGGGCTTTTGCAATTGAAATAAGGCATAAGTCGCCTTTGTGTCTATCACCATAAATGCATATGTCTCGGCCCTCTGGAGGGGTAATCTTGATCATTCTTTTCTTGCAAACGATTTGGGCCTCATTATGAACCAACCAGTCCATGCCTACTATGATATCGAATTCCCCGAACTCCATGGGAATTAGATCTATGTTGAACACTACATCCTCTACAAGTAATGTGCAATTCCTATAAACCTTGTCTGCTTTAACTAACATGTTGCTAGCAGTCTCTATGTCAAGTACAAATTGCAGTTTGGAAGTTGGCATGTTAAATTGACGAGCAAATGAAGTGGAGACAAACGAACGATTTGCTCCGGAATCAAACAGTATACGTGCAGGAATTGAGTTAACATAGAACGTACCAGTGACCACCTCCGGGCCATCCTTTGCTTCTTCAGCTGTGATTTGGAACGCCCTTGTTGGAGCCCTTTAAGATTGATCCCTGCGAGCCGTGGAAGCTACAGAAGATCTTGCTGTTGATTGTGGAGCATTCTGATCTCGTGGGGGTTTCGGGCAGTCCCTTGAGAAATGGCCAAGTCTGTGGCAGTTGTAGCATGCATCATCTTTTCGAGGACAATGCTCCCAGTGATGGCCTTTCTGCCCACAGCAGAAGCAATACATGTCCTGAGTCTTGCACTCCCCAGAGTGCGCTTTTCTGCATCGCCTGCAGTCTCTCATTTCTGAACTGGCCGAAAAGGCCCTTCCTTTCTGTTGGTACATCCCGTGTGACGATAGCAGTCTAAGTTATCTTACATTGTGATTTTGCATATGTTTGGTATATATATATTATATATGATTGATGTTTATCAGTGTTTGTATGTTTGAACTTGATGTAACGTATTACAAGAAGTTCAAACATAAAACTCAAAGATAAAATCAATCATAAGGTAATATTATAAGTTTCATCACTTAAGTGTTTAAGTGTATTGGCTAGATTCGAATAGGTTAAGGAAGGCATTCGAATCTGTGATAGATTCGAATGTATCCATAGATTCGAATATAGGTTAGATTCGAATCTGTCAGATTCGAATAGGGCCTTAGGCCAGATTCGAGGTTGGCCCACAACAGACTCGAATCAGGGTCTATAATTAGGGATAGACTCGAATGATTAGCAGACCTTTGGCAGAATTCGTGAGGAATTAAGCAATAGGCGATCTCGAGTTTATCAGCTAGGTGAGTCCCGTTTCGGAGAGAATTAGTACGTAGGATCGTTCGTGTGTCGTTCGTTCAGCGTCTAATAGTCTCCGTGTTTCCGTTGGTTGAGAGTTGTCCGTCTAACCGTCAACGAGGATTCCGCACTCGTTAACGGATCCGCGTCTAGATAGATCTTGCATTGGTAGACCTTACAAGTGGTATCAGAGCCTACGGAGTGTTCGTGGTGTTCTTCGTGTTCATCAGATACATTCTAGGTTTCTTGACGCTAGTTGGACGGTTTTTCTCTCAAAAACGTGTTTTTGAGCTTAGCAAATTCATATTCGGGAAACACTTTGTGGTTTTTCACGTTTTTGGTCGAAATCATTATATCTCGTTTGAAAAATAGTGATTTAATCCGTAAAACGTCAAAAAATCAAAGTGTTAGCCGTTTTTCGAGTTTGCGGCGCTCGAATCTATAGGGGTAATTAGGGTTTTACTTTATTTTCGAGTCTAACCAAAATACGCTTCTTACGAGTCAATTTTCAGTCAGTTTCGAGTCTGTGTTATTTCGAATCTGTTACTACATTCGAATTGGATCTCGAGTCTATATTGTTTCGAGTTTGTTTCGAGTTGGTTACTGTTTCGAGTCTGTGCTTCGATTCTGCTGAATTTCGATTCTATTGTGCCTTCGATTCTAAGGGTCTTCGAGTCTAAGGGGTCCTTCGAATCTGTCATATCTTCAAATCTAAGGAATTGTTCGAATCTGCCATAATTTCGAATCTAATTGAATTAAGATACTTAATCGAATTTAATACCAAATAAATTGGAATCTAATTACATTCGAATCTATCTAGATTCGAAAGAGTTAATCCACATTAGTTTCGAATTAAATTAATTAAGTCTAAATTCAATTTGTTTCAGAAAAGATGTCAAACCTTCAGAAATTCCTTGAAATGGATCACGAAGTTGGGAAGGCCAATGCACCACCTAAGCTGATGAAAGTTGAGGATTACTACTGGTGGAAGGACAGATTTACGGATTTTGTACGATTCAACGATATGCGCATGTGGGTGTGCATTGATGAAGGGTACATTCCACCAGTTTCTGAGGTTGAAGGCCGTCAAAAGGTCTTGTCATATCAAATGATGAAAGAAGATGACAAGAAACTGTTTGAAGCTGAAAACAAGGCTTTCTCTATTATCCGAATGGCGTTACCTCAAGATATCTTGCACACATTTCGGACTCAGAGGACGTCGAAAGAACTTTGGGAGTCTCTCCAGAAAAGGTGTGAGGGTAATCCACGGGTACGTAGAAAGCGTACAGAGCTGTTGACCCAACAGTTTGCAATTTTCAAGGCTCTTAAGGATGAACAATTAGATGATATTATCACACGATTCTATCATCTGATAACAGAGCTAGAAAGTCATGGCATTGAGTACTCGGACAGTGACAAGAACAATAAGCTTCTTGATGCCCTACCAGCCAAATGGGCTATGTACGTGGCAATGATTAAGCTGAATGAAGATAAATACTATGCTCAATCACTGGATGACATCGTGGGAACGTTGAGGGCATATCACTTCGAAATGATAAAAGCTGAGACTGATTACGAGCAAGTCCAAAATCCGGCTATGTATTTTGGAAAGACATCAAAATCATCAGTGACAGCTGATCAGAAGAGTGCTACAGCGTTTTTCACCGGAGAAACGTCATCGCCACCAGAGTCCGAAGACTCACTGAATCGTGCGTTCTTAGGGTTAGGAAGATCGGAAGAACCGCAACCTCAAGTCCAACAGGCATCGACCAGTCAGAGCTATTCGAAGATGCCAATGAGCGCAAAGTCGGCGGAAGAACATCTGAATCTACTTGCTTCGTTTGTGGCCGCATACGGAAATTGCGTTCAAGGGAAGATCAATGATCCGGCTCTTTGGGATGAAGACTACGATCAGGTCGACCCTGATGACTTAGAGGAAATGGATCTGAAATGGCAACTGGCCATGGTAACCCAGAGGGTTAAGAGATTCATAAAGAGAACTGGAAGAAATCTACAGATGAATAACAAGGGGATAGGATTTGATAAGTCCAAGGTGAAATGCTATAACTGTCAAGGACTTGGACACTTCGCCAGGGAGTGTCAAAGACCGAAGGTAGAGACATACCAGGGGCAGAGTCAGCATCAAGGACAGTACCAAAGTCAGTCCCAACAGAGATACCTTCCGAGTTCCTCATCTAGTCAAGCCAATCTAGCGGGTCTAATATCCAATGTCACATCCGACAGACAGCTAGATGGTTCCTATGACTGGAGTTCACATCCGGAGTCCAATGCTAGAGCTTTCATGGCTGAAGTTACGGAGAATGGTTGTGACGAAGATGAGCAGACCACAAGGGAAAACAGTCCGATGTGGGTAGAGAAAGCGAATGATCAGACCGTGCTGGAGTTTGCTGCTCAGATGGCCAACGTGGAATCTGATAACTCTAAGGTTAGTCTTTCTATTTCTCTATTTCGTGAATTATGTGCTTTATGTGTTAGTTCTAATGATAGGTTAAATCTAGTTTTAGACTCACATAAGACCATAGCTGCTCAAAATGAAAATTTAAAAATTGAAAATGCTAGCCTAAATGATATAAAACAAGATTTAAAAGAAAAGCTTAAGGCTGATGCTCAAGACGTAATCGTTATAAAAGACAAACTGAGTGAGCAGTGTGTTAGGATAGAACTTATGTATGAGCACGTAGAGGCCTTGACCAAAAGTCTGAAAGACAAGGACATAGAGCTAGCCGAGACCAAGGTTAAGGTAGCAGAGGCAAATAGCAAGCTGGAAAAGTTTAGGAATTCGAGCCTAAACCTAGGGAAAGTCTTAGATGCCCAAAGACAGTCTAAGAAGCCTGTAGGTCTAGGTTTTCACGAAATTCCTCCACCTTTCAATGATAACTATGTGCCTCAGCCTCAGGAGAAAACTGACAACTCAGTAGTTTTAGAGGACCTACC
>JAANYP010005559.1:0-15213 GCA_020465985.1 Centrapalus pauciflorus
CCACGTATCACTTTTATTGTGTGTGCGTATGTGTGTGTGTATGTATGTGTGTGTGTGTGTATATATATATATATATATTAATAGAATCAAGTTCATCAGCGTACCTATGAGAATCCAACGTACCCTAATGTGAATGATCATTTACATATATTTTTTTTGAATAGACATGTATAAGACAAATTTTTAAGACTTCTTTTCAAAATAAGTAACATCATAAATCTTGTGAATGGTAAGAAAAAGATCATGTGAATGGTGTGAATGACCATTCACATAAATATGCATTGAGCATTCACATAATTTTTAAGGACATAAAAAGTGTGAATGTATATGAAATTCATATATCATGTGTATAACATTAAATTAAATATGGTTATGTGAAAAAAAAATTTTAAAAAGTTTTTTAAGGTCGGTACCTTCGGGTGCACTTGATTTCAAGAGGTAGTTATTTGAATGTGACTCTATATATGTGTGTGTGTGTGTGTGTGTGTGTGTGTGTGTGTGTGTGTGTGTGTGTATATAGTTAGGTTCAAATAAGTAACTCTCGAAATCAAGTGCACCCGAAGGTACCAACCTTAAAAGACCTTTTTAAATTTTTTTTTCACATAATCATGTTCAATTTAATGTTATACGCATGATATACGAATTTAGCATAGATTCACACTTTCTGTGTCCTTAAAATTTATATGAATGCTCAATGCATATTTATGTGAATGGTCATCTATGTGAATGATCATTCATGTGAATGTTAATGGTGTAAATGACCATTCACATGATCTTTTTTTACCATTCACAAGATTTATGATGTTGCTCATTTTGAAAAAAAATCTTATAATATTGTCTTATACATGTTTATTCGAAAAAAATATATGTGAATGATCATTCACATTAGGGTACGCTGAAATCTTATAGGTATGCTGATAAACCTGATTCTATATATGTATGTGTGTGTGTGTGTGTGTGTGTGTGTGTGTGTGTGTGTATATATATATATATATATATATATATAGGGAAGGGTTCTTTTAAGAACCATAAATATTATGAGAACTTAAGAATGGATAAATAGAATCGATGGTTGATATATATTGGATGGTAATTTTGTAATTATTTAGAACTTTGATAGTGAGGAATCTTGAAAAGTTGTGAAAAAGGTATTTTTGGAAGAAAAAAAATCTGTTTTTTCTCTTTTGCTCTCTTACTTTTTTTTCATTTTTATTTTATTTTTCTTTCATGAGAATTGATTTTTATGGTAAAAAAATGTTTTTTATAAGAAAAAATATTTTTTTCTATATAGAAATTTATTTAATTGCTAAAAAATTAACGTATTTTATATAAAAAATATTATGTCTCTATATAGAATGTTTATATAGAATATTTTTTTTCCATATATAATATGTTAACGAACATATTCTATGTATAATCTACGTAGAATGACATGCAATCCACGTAGAATGTCGTGTAAAATGTCAAGTATCATATATTCTACGTAGATTACATGATAAAATATGTCAAAAACACAATGAAACAAAAAAAGAAGATTTCATTTAGACATTTTATCAAACAATTGGTATGCAACTGATATAAAATATACCAAAAAGACATTGACAAGTAATGTTAATCTACATAAAAAGATATAGAAATGTATAAAAAACATAAAAATATATGAAATATATAAGAAACATAACATTCTACATTGATTATGTGCGATTTTTTACAACTAGTCTTGTATAATATTCTATGTAGATTATCAAGTAATCTACATAGATTATCATGTAAAACATCTAATAACTATTACATTCATAATAAATCTAATATCTTACAAATAACTTTCATTACAAAACATGGAAAATGAATCTGTTATATTCTATGTAAAGTATCAACAAACATATTCTATGTGCAATCTACGTATAATGCCATGCAATCTACGTAGAATGACATGCAATCTACGTAGAATGACATGCAATCTACATAGAATGTCGTGTAGAATGTCAAGTATCATATATTCTACGTAGATTACATGATAAAATATACCAAAAACACATTGAAACAAAAAAAAAAAGATTTCATTTAGACATTTTATCAAACACTTGGTATGCAACTGATATAAAATATACAAAAAAACGCATTGAATAGTAATGTTAATTTGCATAAAAAGATATAGAAATGTATAATGAACATAAAAATATATGAAATATATAAGAAACATAACATTCTACATAAATTATGAATAGTAATGTTAATTTACATAAAAAAGTATAGAATTATGTAACATTCTATATAGACACATGATATTTTTATATAGAATACGTTAATTTTTAATAATTAAATAATTTTCTATATAGAAAAAAATATTTTTTTTGGAAAAAACTTACTATTAAAATCAATTTTCATAAAAGAAAAAGAAAGTGAGAATGAAAAAAAAGTAAGAGAGAGAAAGTGAAAAAAAGATGCATACAATAAAAAGGTGTAGAGAGAAAGATAATATTTTTTAATTCCAAAAATACTATTTTCCAATGGCTCTAAAATGTTCTAAGTTCTTACAATCTTTGAGGTTCTTAGAATGTCATGCAATCTATGTACAATCTACTATGAATCTATCATATTCTATGTAGAGCATGGACGAACGTATTCTATGTACAATCTACGTAGAATGTCATGTAATCTACGTAGAATGACATGCAATCTACGTAGAATGTAATGCAATCTACATGATAAAATATACCAAAAATACATTGAAACAAAAAAAAAAAAAGATTTCATTTAGACATAAATTATGTGTGATTTTTTACAAGTAGTCTTGTATTATATTCTATGTAGATTATCATGTAAAACATCTAATAATTACAGTCACAAAAATGACCTATGGTCACGGTTTTGTCCAAACTGCCTAGCCACAGTTTTTGTTATTGACGTGACTAAAGGGTCATGTATGATATTGTATTATTATGATAGCCACAGTTTATCTCAATAACTGTGACCATTGCAAATCACATTCAAACCTTAAGCCACGGTTTAACATAAGGATCGTGACAAAGACTTGTCACGGTTGCCACATTGTTAACAAATGTCATCGTTTGTCACAGTTATTTGTTTGATGTCTATAATAATCTTGTGATGGTTATTAAATGTGACGATAAAAAATGTATATGGTCACGGAAATCTCTTTCGGTGACCAAAGAGACACCCTGAAGTCTAATTGTATGAGTCTAAATTATATGGTGGAATTAGTACATGAAAAAATTGTGACAGAAGGCTAACTTATATGGTCACGAAATCGCTTTGTGTGACCAAAGGGTGGAGTTCATTAGCCACGTTTGGTAAAAGAAAAACATTGTGACTATAAGTGTTTAATGGTCATGATTGACTTCATTAAGTGTGTCCAAAAGTAAACAATTGTCATGAAATAAGAAAATTATTGTGACTATAAGTATTTTATAGTCACGGTTTAGTTTCTTATGTGTGTGTAAAAGTATTTTATATTCATGATGAAAGAGAAAAATGTGACTAAGTATTTTTTTGTCACGATTTAATTTCTTTTATGTATATAAAAGTAATTAATGATCACAGTTTAAGAAAAAAAAATATCACCATAATTATGTTTCGGTCACAGTTTAAGACACACAAGCATGTGACTATTAATATTTAAAAGTGACAGATTAAGTTTTTATGTGTGTCTAAATGTAAACAATAGTAATAGTAAAATGAAAAAGATATGACTATAAGTACATTCAAGTCACGATTTAATTTGTTTTGTGACTAAAAGCTATCAATCTCACATTAAAAAAAATAATATAAGGGGTTTTTTTTTTGTCACGGATTAAGCAAATTTGTGACTATTAATATTTAAAGGTGACGGTTTATTGTTTTTATGTAACTAAAAATAAACAATGGTCATGACAAAAAAATGTTGTGACTATATTTTTCTAATGATCATGGTTTAGTTTATTTCTTATTAGTGTGTAAAAATAATAGTTTTCATGATAAAAGAAAAAAACAGTGACTATAAGTACTTTATGGTCACACGAAGAATTGGTTTGTGTGACTAAATGTAATCGGTGGTCATGGTTTAGGTAAAAAAAAATGTCCCTATAAGTATTTTATCGTCACAGTTTAATATATTATTGTGTCTGAAACTAAACATTAACCATGATAAAAGAACAAAAATGTATTTATAAGTATTTTATGGTCACAATTTATTTTGTTTTGTGTGGTTAAAGGTTATCAATTGTCATCGTTAAAAAAAAACTTGTTAATATGAGTATTTTGTGGTCATGGTTATTTGTGTTATGTATGTCAAAAACTAAACATTAACCATGATAAAAGAAAAAATATCGTGATTACAAGTAGTTTATGATTACGACTTATTTTTTTATCAATTGATAAATATTATTAATTGTCATAATAAAAGCAGCAAAATGTGGCTATAACTACTTTATGGTCACGATTTAGTTAGTTTTGTGTGGTTAAAGGTTATTAATTGTCACAGTTTAAGAAAAACTTATCACTATTAGTATTTTTGTGGTCATGGTTAAATGTTTTATATGTGTCAAAAAATAAAACATTAATTATGATTAAAGAAAACAACCATGACTACAAGAAGTTTATGGTCATGTCTTATTTTGTTTTATGTGACTAAAAGTAATTAATTGTCATAATAAAAGAGGCAAAGTGTAGCTATAAGTTTTTTATGGTCATAATTTAGTTTGTTTTGTATGGTTACAGTTATCAATTGTCACAGTTTAAAAAACAACGTGTCAGTATAAATATTTTATGGTCATTATTAAATGTCTTATATGTGTCAAAAACTAAATATTAATCACGATAAAAGAAAACAAACCATGACTACAAGTAGTTTATGGTTACGTCTTATTTTAATATACGTGGCTAAAAGTAATTAATTGTAATAATTAAAGGAAAAGAATGTGAGTATATGTATTTTATGGTCACACTTTATTTTATTTTGTATGACTAAAAGGAATCAACGATCACCGTTTACGAAACAACATGATACTATAAATATTTTATGGTCATTATTATAAATGTTATGTGTGTCTAAAAGTAAACAACAATAACGATAAAAGAAAACAATAACGATAAAAGAAAACATATGTGGCTGTAACTTATTGACACGGTTTAATTTTTTACACGTGTCTAAAAGGAACAATAGTGGTTTTAAAAGAAATATAATGTGACAACAAGTATTTGATGGTCACCAAAGGGCCTTTGGCCTGGTGGTAAGAGGGTGGAGATACAAGTGAGAGGTCACGGGTTCGACTCCCGTCAGAGATAAGTTGATATTTAGGTGGTGAAAGTAAGTCTTGTGGTAAATGAGTAGTTTAAAAGTAGGAGTAGGAATATGATAGTTTGCCGTTAAAAAAAGTATTTAACGGTCACAGATTGTATTGTTGCAACCAATCGTCGCATTTTAATAAATTATGTGTGTCTAAGTGTACCCTACGGTCACGGTTTTATTGTTTATGCATGTCTAAATGTACCAATGGTCACACCACTTAATAGTTTATGTGCGTTAAAATATTACCAATTGTCACGGTTTCATTCATGCGGTGTGTTTAAATGTCTCAAATAGTTACGGTTTAACTGATTATGTGTGTATAAATTTATCCAATGGTCACGATTAAATATTTGTGCGTCTTTAAATATACCAGGTGGCCACGGTTTATTTGTTTATACGTGTCTGTAAGAATGTTAACGCCACTGATTAATATTGTTTATGTGTGTCTGAATGTATCCAACTGTCATGGTGTTAAAATAAATTGTGACTAAAAGTATTTTATGGTCACGGTTACTAAAAAATATAGACCACAACTATATAGAAATTGTTTCCATATAGCCACGGTTTTATGCTATGGCCACGGTTTTACATGTGATTTAGTCACGAATATTAAATGTAGCCATAAGGTACCAAAAGTGATGCGACCTTTGGTCACGATTTGTATGAAAAATAAAATTGTGGCCAAAGGTCTATGGCCACGTTTTTTAACGTGACGGAAGACATATTTTGTACTAGTTTAATATTACAATCATTATAAATCTAATATCTTACAAATAGTCTTCATTATAAAACATGGAAAATGCATATGTCATATTCTATGTATAGTATCAACGAACATATTCTATGTACAATCTACATAGAATGTCATGCAATCTACGCATGCAATCTACGTAGAATGACATGCAATCTACGTAGAATGTTACGCAATCTACGTAGAATGTCGTGTAGAATGTCAAGTATCATATATAATTTACGTAGATTAAATGATAAAATATACCAAAAACACATTGAAACAAAAAAATAAGATTTCATTTAGACATTTTATCAAACACTTGGTATGCAACTGATATAAAATATACCAAAAACACAATGAAATATAATGTTAATCTACATAAAAAGATATAGAAATGCATAATAAATATAAAAATATATGAAATATATAAAAAAAAACATAATATTCTACATAGATTATGAATAATATATAGAATTATATTACATTCTACATAGACACATAATATTTTTGTATATAGAATACATTAATTTTTTAGCAATTAAATAATTTTCTATGTAGAAAAAAATATATTTTTGTTATAAAAAATATTTTTTAATATTAAAATCAATTATGATAAAAGAAAAAGAAATGAAAATGAAAAAAAAGTAAGAGAGAGAAAGTGAAAAAGAGATGCATACAATACAAAAGGTGGAGAGAGAAAGATAATATTTTTTTATTTCAAAAATACCTTTTTGATCCAAGAGCTCTAAAAGGATCCTAGGTTCTCACAATCTTTGAGGTTCTTAAAAGAACCTCTTCCTATATATATATATATATGGTTGGAATCATTGCAGAACCTTAATTTAGTGTAGAATTATGGAACCAATCTAAACTATTGAATTATAATATAACACTAGGGATAAGATGCTAATTATGCAATTAATATTGAATTAATAATAGCCCACCAAGTTTGAGTGCCCACTTTGACCATTTCTTACTCTTTTAATATCAAATGTACATGCAGTGTTGCATATGTGTGATATAGTATCACTTCGACGTTGAATATGTGATATAAACTGTAATTCAACATTGCATTATCTTTATATAATATATTGAATGTCGTCTGGTTAAAAAAAAAAAATTTACGAAAAATAAACACGCAAAATTTTTTCGAAAAAAAAATACATCATTACCGTTCTCGTTAAATCCACTAACTATGACTACTAGTTTTGACCATTATTTTGGCTCTGCTAATATTGAATGTATATGCAGTGTTGCATCCACGTTGAATATATTATATCAAATGTTCATTCGACATTGAATGATCTCGTCATGCTATGTTGTATCGTGGTTTAGGTAAAAAAATTTTTTTACGAAAAATAAACACGTAAATTTTTTCGAAAAAATAATATCATGACCGGTCTCGTTTTAAATGGTATAAAATTCTCGTTTTTATGGTATAATTTTTTTGATTTAAAAATTAATCATTTTAATTTAAGGAAAAAAGATATTTATTTTGCTAATGTCAATCTTTTTGCTATTTCCAATATTTTCATTATTTACCCTGAATTAAAATATCACTAGTACCAATCTTTTTTTAAGTAATTCCAAACTTGACTCTTTCAAATCAAGACCATTAGATTAATTTAATCAATGGACGATATTGGTTCTACAGTTCTACACTAAATTTAGATTCTATAATGATCCTCATATATATATATATATATATATATATATATATATATATATATATATATATATATATATATATGTATATAGATTTAGGTTCAAGTGAGTACCACTCATTATGCAGCGCACCAGAAGGTACCACCCTTAAAATTAATTTTTTTGAAATTTTTTTTCATGAACATGTTTTAATTAACATTATGAAGATCATATGTGAATTTCACGCAAATCCGAACACTGTAAGTGCATGAAATCACGCATCACATAAATGCACGTTCACATACATCCAAATATATGTATGTGTGAGTTAACATCATTTTTTCGAGCTTGGAGATGTGAATGTATGTGAAATTTACATATGACCTTCATAACGTTAACTAAAACATGTTTATGAAATTTTTTTTTTTAAAGGTGGTACCTTCTTGTGCGTTGCATAATGAGTAGTACTTCCACGAACCATATTCTATACACACACACACACACACACACACACACACACACACACACACACACATATATATATATATATATATATATATATATATATATATAGAGTTTAGTTTAATAGCTTTAATATAAAAATATAATATATATCTTATGATCTTAATAATTATTTTTATTATTTAAACATTATATAATTATCTCTTAATTATATATCTATTAAATGATATTTATCTTTTATATATTATCAAACAATATATAAATGACTAGATAATTATTTATAACTATCTCTATATATTTGTGTATAATTATCCATCTACTTATTAGATGATAGTATCAATTCAAATAAATACATCTTTATTTAATATCTAATAATAAATAAAAGACTAGATAATTATTTAATTATCATCCAATGACAATTAAATCACTACAATATCTAATATTGTACATTTAGTCCTCGTACTTTGAGATATAATTAATTACCCATTAATTTAATCTCAATGATAATCTCGTGTCATAAACAATATCCAATATTATTTATTCAATTGTTTGATTGCATCTGCTCAGTTGTGTTCATTGGCGTGACCCTCAAGTGTTTTATGAAATCATCCATGATGCAGTATTGATGTCATCTTTACACAACATACACTAACATACTCCCATTTGTGTAAGTTGACACATTGTCCTGCAGCATGCGCCTAAAGGAGGTCATGACTAGACACTTTAGGCAACCAATGTCATAAAAACTCTGACTCCCATTCGGACATTCTTGTTGAAACAACATTTCAAAAAGAAACTTAGGTTATATCCCATGCATCGCGATATTTCAATGTGAGAGCTATGCATGGATTTGATCAACCGTAGCAAACACGATTATGTTTCTCGACTCCCTGATCTCATACTGAACTGTAACAGACAGAGTAGAACACATCAGTTCTGTCCGAACACGACCATGCATTTCTGTCAGTATCACTAGTACAAAATTGACCTATGGTCACGGTTTTGTCTGAACTGATAGGTCACGGTTTTACTTATTGACGTGGTTAAAGGGTCATTTATGAATTTATAATATTGTTTTAGCCACATTTTAGCTAACAACTGTGACTATTGCAAACCTTATTCACACCTTTAGTCACGGTATAAAATAAGTATCATGACAAGTACTTGTCATGGTCTTAATGCTATGGCCAAATGTCATCATTTGTCATGGTTTTTTGTTTCATACCTATATTAATTTTGTGATGACTAACAACTGTGACGATAAATATGTATATGGTCACAGAAATATATTTCTGTGACCAAAGGTACACCACCAAGTCTATATTGAACGTGAGTAAATCATATAATATAATTAGTCACATATATAAGTTGTAACATAAAGCTAAGATATGGTCACGAAATCCCTTTGTGACCAAAAGGTATAATATGTTAGCCACATATCTTTAAAAAAAAAATCTATAACTATAAGTATTCTAAGGTCACGATTTAGTTGAATAAGTGTGTCTAAAAATAAACATTTATCATGATATAAGAAAAGTATTGTGACTATAAATATTTTACGATTATGGTTTAGTTTTTTATGAGTGTCTAAAAGTAAGTTCATGACATGTACTTGTCATGGTCTACACACTATGGCCAAATGTCATTGTTTGTCACGGTTTTTTGTTTCATACCTATATTAATTTTGTGATGAATAATAATTGTGACGATAAATATGTATATGGTCACAGAATTATGCTTCTGTGACCAAAGGTACACTACCAAGTCTACATTGAACGTGAGTAAATCATAGAATACAATTAGTTACATAAATAAGCTGTAACAAAAAGCTAAGATATATGGTAACGAAAATCCCTCTGTGACGAAAAGGTATAATATAAGTATTCTAAGGTCACAATTCAGTTGAATAAGCGTGTCTAAAAGTAAACAACTGTCATGATAAAAGAAAAATATCGTGACTATAAATATTTTATGGTCAATGTTTACTTTCTTATGAGTTTATAAAAGTAAATAATATTTATCATTAAAGAAAAAAGTCGTGTGTATAAATATTTTCTGATCACGATTTATGATGTGTTGTGTGGTTAAAAGTTATTACTGGTCAAGGTTTAATAAATAAAATATGTCACTATAATTATATTTTGGTCACAGTTTAAGAAAAAATAAACATGTGACTATTAATATTTAAAGGTGACATACTCATTTCTTTTATGTGTCTAAAAGTAAATAATAGTCATGGTAAAAGAGAAAGAGATGTGTCTATAAGTATTTTATGGTCAGGATTTAATTTATTATTCGTGGCTAAAATTAAGCAATGGTCACTATTTAAGAAAAAATTTGTCAATATAAGTAGTTTCTGGTCACGGTTTAAGAATAAGAAACATATGACTATTAGTATTTAAATGTGATAGTTTATTTGTTTTTGACATTTGTCTAAAAGTAATGATAGTCATAATAAAATAAAAACTCTATGATGATATAAATATCTGATGATCAAATTTTAGTTTCATTTGAGTGTTTAAAAAAAAACATTCATGATAAAAGAAAAAAAGCTATGACGTTAAGTATTTTATGATCACGGTATAACTGGTTTTGATTAGCTTAAATAAACCAGTGGTTACTCTTTTAGAAAAAAATATCACTATAAGTATTTTTTAATAAAAATTTAAGAAAACCAAATATGTGACTATTAGTATTTAAAGGTGACAATTTACTTTTGTATATGTGTCTAAAAGTAACAATGGTCATTATAAAAGAAAGAAGTTGTAACTGTAAGTATTTTATGGTCACGGTTAAATTTTTTTGTGTAGCTAAAAGTAATTAGTGGACACTTTTTAAGAAATATTTTTTTACTATAATAATTTATGATTACAGTTTAAAAAAACAAACATATAACAATTAGTATTTAAAATGTGACAATTTAATTTTTTCCTATGTCTAAAAGTAAATATTGGTTATGGTAAAATAAAATATGTCTGGTCACATGTTATTCATCATTTTTAATGTTAGTGATCCTATTTTTAAAATATATAAATATCTTTCTTAACAATCATGTGTCTCTTATGTGAAAAAATCATAAAGAGTTTATATATTTTAAAACACAACTTTTTAAGGAAAAACTAATATATACTTGATTGAGTATCATTCCAATTATTTTAGATAAATAACTACAACAAAAATGACATGTTTATAACTTCCTATCACCATTCAAATCATATCCAAAATACATATACTATCATAGCTTATAAAAAACGACATGACTCGACTTATCTACTTCAACAACTACCCAATTATTTTACTTGTTTAATCATAATTATAATATACATCATCAATTGTTCATCAATTTTGAGATCTTATTTAAATAGATCAAATCATCGTATTTAAAAAAAAATCGGCATGACCCAGCTACTTCAACATCATTCTATTTCACCTGTTTAATCACAATTATAATACAAATCATCTATTTTTATCACCTTTCAAATCCTACTAAAAACATATGAGTCCATCATAATAACATAAAAAAAGTTGTATTATTCAAGCCAAACTAAAACAAAATTTTGAGTTTATCAAATCTTGATGAGTTTGTTGTCGAACTTGACGAATATTATAGCAACCCGCATGAGTCTTGGGCAATCATGATACCAACAACACTCTGCACATAAAAAATGAAACTGATTGTCAATTACAAATATCAAGTAATCCTAAACTCAGGATTCTACAATCGTAAAGTTATTTCAAAGTCTTGACAAAAATCAATAAGCAACTAAAAAGTCTGCTAAGCGATTGATGATAATAACATCATCAATGAATAAAATTGTCCAATAAGTACAATATCAGACTATAAAAGCTCTACAACTAGTTCAAAATGAAAGAAATAGTTGATAAACTATCTTAATATATACAATATCTCAAGGCATAAGTCGATACAGCACATTGTATCCATCTTTTACTATGTTTATCGAGTGTATTATAGGCACCTATTATAAATAAACTATTGGTGGAATGTTGTTCCATTTTTGGGTCATGTATCCATCTTTTACTATCATTCTCTCTATCCACATTGCATCATATGTCAAAGTAACCAAAAAAGAACAACTGGTGTTCATTTCTGTATCTTTCCAAAATCAAGTTTTAGTCTTTCCACAATCAAGTTTTAGTCTTGCATTTTGCTATTATTTGTAGATTTCACAATATCTGTTTTGTTATACATTTTATTGTATCTTTTCACCATGTGCACTAGAGTTTTAGTAGCTGGAAGATCGGTCAAACCTATGACTTTAACGCATTTTTATATACTAAGGCGAGTCAAAAAAAGAAATGAATTATTTAAGGCACGTTTAGTTTTTTTGTTTTTTAATCTTCATTGTAGATAGATGCCTTCAAAATCACCCCTCCCTTCGATTGTTTTCAAGGTCTTACTCTAACACTCCCAATATCCCATTGACGAAAATAAAAAAAGCATGAAGATAATAAACTAACCTTTCTATTAATTGATCTTGGTAATATCAGAAGACACAATCCCTGCACGTGCAAGAGCATCTGTCATTTGAAAAGTGAAAGCAAATTAAGTAAATCAACAAATAATTAAATCTATGAAAACTAAAAACCAATATAAGTCGTCACAACTTTTTTGAACCCATGCATCAAGACACATAGTGGGTGTTGCCACATGTTTGACATAAATTAAAGAACAAAAAAAATGTTAAGCAATTCAAATATCAAGTAAACATGCATTTTCTGATTAATAGTGACAAAAATGATAAACAAATACCTAGCCACACACGTGTTGAGCAACCAGCATATGTTTCATTTGGAGTTACGTATAATTATACCGCGACAGTCTGACCGAAAGTAATCGTTGCGAGATTCATTACCCAATTCAAGTGGATCTACACACGGTAATACATTATCGTTCTGTGAGAAAATTACAGTACTAAATTCCTCATCGACATCGTCATACGCATCTCTATAATTTTGGGGAGGCATCGTGAACACAATCGACTTTTTCTTGTCCAGTTGGTCTTTCACATAAAACACTTGTCTTGCTTGTGATGCCAAAATGAACGGATCATCCTTGTGCCCTAATCTATTTAGTTCAACTAAGGTGTAGCCAAGACTATCTGTTTTGACCCCCTTTTTATTGTCAACCCAATCACACTTGAACAAATGAATTTTTTTGATATGATAATCTAGTACCCATATCTCTTGTAACACGCCATAGTAAAAGTTCTGGTCATACGTTACACCTTCTCCAGAAATATGCATATCAGTCGCGTGTACGGTAACACCACTGTTTTGGTTAACTTTACCTTCTCGTGATTTTGTACGAAATAGATATCCATTGATGTGATATATATCGTACCTCATAATGTTGGTGTGAGGTCCATGTGAAACCCACCTTAACATCTCTGAAATACTCATATCTCTCTCTCGACCTAAGTCTCATTATGAGGATAAGTTTCATCGCTAACAATGACAATTTTATGTAATTTTCTCATAAAATAACTTTAAGTTGAAGAAAAAATTTACCTCCTTTCGTAACCACCGACCAAACGTTTTACTGTGTTGTTTCTCCAGCCAAGCTTGTCGTTGACAAGGATGTTGTTTTTTTAAAAAGACCATGTGTCGCCTGTAAGTAAATTGATGAACATTATAGTTAGTATAAAATAGTGTACGGTTCAAAAAAACAATGAACATATAAGTACCACTTACTCGATATACGGCTCAACTTCAGGTGTGTTCTGCATTACGTAGAAATGTGCTTTCATTAAAAGTTCTGAAGATACTTCAATCAGATTACCAGCTGATAGTGGTTTTCCTTCCGCAAAAAAATAATCTTTACCATTCCCAGGGAATACCAATAGTCTTTATGGTTTTTTTGTATTCACTTAAGTACTCAATTGTCTCCTCTGCGACATTCTCTTCAGCAATGCATCCTTCTGGTTTATTTTTGTTTCGCACGTGCCCTTTAATAACCTTCATACATCTTTCAAATGGATACATCCATCGGAAGCATACCGGACCACATAATTTTACTTCCCTCGTTAGGTGAACGGTTAAATGAACCATAATATCAAAAAATGAAGGAGGAAAGTATTTCTCAAGCAAACATAATGTAACACACAGATCTTCTTGCAACCTATCAAGCTCTTCCACATTGATTTCTTTGCTACATATGGATTTGAAAAAAAAACAAAACCTGATAATAGCATATCTTGTGGGTTTTGGCATAATCGATCGTATTGCAATGGGCAAAAATTGTTGCATTAGCATGTGATAGTCATGTGACTTAAGTCCGATTAGCTTCCTCTCCTTTGCGCTCACAAGGCTTGAGAAATTTGAACAATACCCTTGTGGCACCCTTAACTCAGATAGTGTTTCAAAAAACTTATCCTTTTCCTCCTTCGTGAAGGTGTAGCAAGCTGCAGGAAGCATTGTCCTATTGTCCTGCAGTGTCTCTGCAGTGTCTCTGGTACCAACTCTGGTCTTAAACCAAAATGCTTCAGATCCATTCGAGCATGCAATCCATCTTTCGTCTTTCCAGGAACATGTAGCAATGTTCCAACAAGACTCTCACCCACATTCTTTTCGATATGCATGAAATCTAAACAGTGTTGGACACAATTATATTGCCAATACTTAAGACTTCGATACCATATGTTGTATTTCTTCCAATAGGCGGTTTCATTTTTTCCCCCGACTGACGTACGAGCTTCTTTTGATGTTTTTCTTTTTCTCGTCATCTTCCCTCCTCTTCCGGTGGGGGTCAACGTTTGCAGGATCTCTAATTCATTTCCCTTATGTCCCTTGCCCCATATATTTGTAATAGATTTCACCTCATTATATATTTCTTCCCCGGTCATAGGATATGGAGCATTTTCTAACTCCTGTTTCCCGTTGAACGCTTTTTTCTACCTTCTGAATGGATGGTTATATGGAAGATATCGTCTATGACCAACATAACTTTGTTTGGCAGAGTATGGAAGTCTAACACTCTCAGTTTGTTTCCGACACACCACACAACCTTTGTATCCACTATAGGGGCAACCACATAGTGTACCAAGAGCAGGGTAATCATTTATCG
>JAANYP010005562.1:0-299342 GCA_020465985.1 Centrapalus pauciflorus
TATAGACAAAACCTGGATGTTGTTCATTTTCAAAACCTGGAGGCTGCTTGACATAAACTTCTTCTTGCAGCTTCCCATTCAAAAATGCACTCTTCACATCCATTTGAAATACCTTAATGCTCTTATGAGCAGCGTAGGCTAGATACAAACGAATTGCTTCTAGCCTGGCCACAGGAGCTAATGTTTCATCATAGTCAATTCCTTCCTCCTGTCTGTAGCCCTGAGCAACCAGTCTTGCCTTATTTCTAATGACATGACCTTGCTCATCCATTTTATTCCGGAAGACCCATTTAGTGCCAATTATAGTTTTACCTTTAGGAGCAGGGACCAGCTTCCATACATTGTTTCTCTCAAACTGATTGAGTTCTTCTTGCATGGCAGTGATCCAATTGGCATCTTTTAATGCTTCATCAACCTTCTTTGGCTCCATCAGTGAAACAAAACTAGAGAACATACAAAAGTTCCTTAAGCTGTCCCACCGTGTTTGTATCCCTTTATTGATGTCACCAATTATTTGATCATTGGGGTGACACCTGATCCACTTAGGATCATTTTTCAATGATGATTCACCTGAGTTGTTAACATTTTCAGCAGGTCTTGTTGAACAGCTCTCAAGATTTTCAGACACACTGTTATCTTGAGCCTGTTCACTTGTTGAACATGTCTGACCACTGTTGAACATATCAGCAGAGGAACTGGGAAAATCAGCATTGATAGGTTCTGGACATGCAGTTGTAATTAAGTCAGTACATTTATTCACACAGGGTGTATTGACATAATCATCATCATGTCCATCATGATTAACAGGTTCCACATTGGGTGTGTTTGTCGCTGGACGCTTTTGAGTCCTCTTCATTGTTTGAAGCTCATATCATCAAAGTAAGTTCTCCTGAAACTGATTCAGGAACAGCTTTGGTGGCCGGCATTCTTGGACTCCTTCACAAAGGTGACATTGATAGATTCTCTATCACCTTTCTTTTGTTGTTGCTCACTCTGTAGGCTTTTGGAGATAGCAGAGTAGCCCACATAAACACACCTTTCCTCCGCTTTAGATCAAACTTTGGCCGCTGCGTCCCTTTGATTCAGGTAATGAAACAGGGAATCCAAACAATGGAAATAAACTGACTTGGCTTCCTCCCTTTGAGCAGCTCATAGGGAGTCTTGTTTAACCTTTTCACCACTAAGGATCTGTTTTGGGTGAAGCAGGCAATGTTAACAGCTTCAGCCCAAAATGATGAAGGTAAACCTGATGCACACAGCATGGTTCTGGCAGCTTCAATGAGAGTTCGGTTTCTCCTTTCAGCAACTCCATTTTGTTGAGGAGTTCTTACCGCTGAAAAGTTTTGAGTGATTCCTTTCTCTTCACAGAAGTCTTCAAGAGTACTGTTTCTGAACTCAGTACCATGATCACTTCTAAGCTGCTTTACTTGGGCAGAGTTCAGCATTTCCATCTTTTTGACAAATCCAATAATCTCTCTAGCAGCCTCTCCTTTGCTCTTTAGAAAGATCACCCATGTTTACCTGGAGAACTCATCAACCATTACAAGAGTGTATCTTCTTCCTCCTAGACTTGGGACATTAACAGGTCCAAACAAGTCCATATGGATTAAGAAGAGTGGAGTATCAATAGAGAAATTATGTTTGGATTTTTAAAAGATGTTTTTTCGCTTGCCTTTCTACAAGCTGTGCATAATCTATCTTTAGCAAAAGTCATAGAAGGCAAACCTGTCACCAACTCTTTCTTACAGAGTTTGTTGATGTTCTTGAAGTTCAGATGTGACAGTCTTCTGTGCCATAGCCAGTTTAGATCAGCATTTGTTCTTGTGAGAAAACAGGTTTCAGTTGTGGGGTCAACAGAATGCATATCCACAACATATACACCTTTCTTTCGTTGAGCACATAGCACCAACTTTGCCTTGGGATCCACTTATGTAACCCAGGTGCTATCAAAGTTAACCTTGTAGCCGGCATAACACAGCTGAACTTCATGCGACCAGGTTATGTTTTTAGCCAATCACATAGGCCTGCTCTTTTGAACACCTTGCAGCACTCAGCTTAAGCGTTCCATATCCCTCAGTGGATCCCTGTGTACATTTTCACCACAGGATTTGGCCCCTTTTCAGGCCAGAGTTCACTCAGCAATTCTTTACAACCCGTATGTGCCCTGAGCAGCCACTGTCCAAGTACCAAAAAAACCTGGGAAGGTTGTTTTTCCTGCAGAGTATAAGAGAAGTATTAGGCCATTTTGAGGGGAATCGCATCACAGAGATAGTTCTCCTACTTCTCAACATTTGTTGATGGACTTGAATATCCACACTAATATTCCCATTTGAATGGTATCAGCGTGAATACCACTTTCAGTGACTGTGACATTTCCCAACACTGCTGTAACAGCTGTGGTGGAAACAGCAGAGTCAACAGGCCTCATGTCCTCAGATTCAGGACAATCCTTGGCCAGATGTGTCTTCTTCCCACATTTGTAACATTTTCTCTTTTTAGGGTTTTTGGAAGAAGATCTTTCAGAAACACATTCTGAGTTATTTTTGTTGATTCTCTCAGCAGTTTTAGCAGTTTTATTACTTTTTGTTGAATCAACAGCTTGAGTGGATAGTTCAATAGCCACAGCTTTGGCTGCCTCTTCTTTCCTCTTTTTAGGAGGACAGATGTCAAAGACAGGGAGCTTGATTGGCTTTTGAGCTTCCACAGGTTTGGGAAACTTATTCCCAATTATCTCAGTTTGAGCAATGGCTTTGCCTTTGCCCCTACTGGATTGTGATTTATGATGCCTATGCAGCATAATTCACTTTGTCGGGTTTTTGAAAAGCTTATTCTTTTTAAGACCAGTTTACCACTATGATTTGAAAACTTATTTGAAATCACAGGCAGTTTTTGTTTTCAACATGAGACTTACCCTTTTGTAACGGCTGCTTACTTTTTGAAACTTGTTTTCAAAGGTGTTTAGCATCAAAGGATTACATGCTTTTTATCATCAACTTTGGGACTCAGAACCTGTTTTCTCAACAGGTTTAGTATCCACACTTCAGTTTGAACATGTGTTTCATTTCGTTTGCTTGTGTGAAACAGGCAGAGCACTTAGAAGGCTGACTTGATGGAGAACAAATTCCAATATCAGCTTTAGAACTAATTCACACAAGCTGTCTGTGTTTTGAGGCCTGACAAACCTATTTGTTGAGATTATTTACGCAGTCACATTTTGAATTAATGTGTTTGGAGTTCACAAAGAGTGATAATCTTTCTTTCAGATTATTGATCTCAAACAATTGGAAGCGCTGTGTCAAGATCCCCTCCAAGATAGGCGTGGATTTGTGCAGGAATCTGTTGACTTATATAAGGGCGCTTTTTGTGCAGATTGGCACCAGAAGTCAACTATCTTTTGAAGCTTAGCATGCTTTATATCTGTTTCTCTCTTTTCTTCCAGTAAAATAGAGTTGATGTGTTTTAATTCATCAAGCTCAGTTTCCAACTTATGGAAACTGTCCAGTTTACTAGATTTAGTTTTAAGATCAGTTTTAAGCTTAGAGATTTCAGATAGTAAAGCATCATGCTTCTCAACAGCAGCTTTTAGATCAACAAGCATATATTCAAACATTTTAACTTTTTCTTCAGAACTGTAAGCCATAAAATTTTGTACCTTATACATCATAGTAGGATCCAGTTCTCTAAGCTGCTGAAAGCTTCAGCTTCATAGCCATATCCTGTTTGAAACTGCTTGTTGGGGGACATTCAGTGTAGCCATCAGACATTGATATTGTCCTTCTCATCAGACGATGAATCAGATTCCTCACATCACAAGTCTGCCCAAGAGTCCCTTTTGGCGGTTGGGAACCCACTGAGTTGTTCCAACTTCCCAGCTTAGCCATGGCCATAAGGTACTAACCAAAACCATCATCCTTGTTTGGTCTGTATTGGTTGTGGATGACTGACCAACAGCTTTTGACACAGGGTCCAGCAGCTATATGAACCAGTTTGCCACATTTTGAAACACCAGCCTTGGATTATCAAATGCCTTCTTTTTGGCCAGCACCCTGAATTTCCTTGCAAGCATGTTTCTTCCAACCTTTCTTGTTGAACCTTTGACAATGCATAGCTATCATTTGCTCATCACTAGTTCAGCAGACCTGCATTATCTTCTTCACCTGCACGTCCTCCTTGTCATCACCTGTTGATCATTTTGAGTGAACACATCACTCACCTGATTTACAGGCTTCTCACATTAGCCACAAAGGCGGCACCTTTTTGGACATTTCCAAGGCATTTCCTTTTGTTGCCTTATTGTTCATCATCACAGTAAGGATCCATACAGATTACTAGATCCATACTCTGATAGTACCTGAGTTTCCTTAGAATTGTTGAGAAGTGTTTCCACCATCTTCAGGTAGAAGTCCAGAATTATTCACCAGGGTGAGACTGTCTAGTGATCCCAACAACTTGAGATCATTCACTAAAGCTAACTGGTAGGTTCAGTGAGAGTCTCCTTTGGTTTAGCAAAGAAAAGTTCATACTGTCTAACAAGATTGTTGATCCTGTTTCCAGTGTGGAGTGTGTGTCCATCAAGACAGTACACAAAGTATCCCACATTTCTTTTTGCTGTCTTCATCTTTCTCAACCTGTTTGAACACATCATCAGGAAGAGAAATGACCAGATTGTTTCTCTGGCCTTTGCACTCCAGAGCCACTAGTCTCTGGTCTTTATCAGACCATTGAGCTTTAGCTTTTCGCAAAGGTCCTGATTCAGGAGCAGCTCCTTCAACCGCTGGAGTTATAGTAGTAACAGAGGTTGGCACATAGGACCTCCATCATATCTCTGGCAAGTTGTACATCAGATTCTCTAAAATAGAGCATCATTCTGCACTTCCAACCAGAGAAGTTTTTGATGATTAAATTTTGGAGGTTTTGCCCATAGAGCATTGTCATAGAAGAAGAATTTGCAGCACTGTTGTCCATGGAAACTTGGGAGAATGAGAGATCTAGAATGACACACACTCTAAACTGCTCTGATACCAGTTGTAGGTCCCGAGAGGTTCCCAAAGTATATAGCTTTAAGCTGTAGAGTGAGGGGGGGGGGGGTGAATACAGCTATTTAAAAACTACACACTATTTTTTCAATGTTTGTATGTATTATCAACAATTTGTTAATTACAAATAAGCTTGAATGCGGAATAGTTCAAGCTGAGATGACAGATACAACAGTATGTTCACTAGTCTAAGACAAACTCAACCTAGTACACAATGAATACACTCACTAAGAAGCACTCACTGTGTTTACAAGACTTAAGGGAACAACTTATGTAAAACAGCTTAGACACACAGACACTGATTTACACAGAAGGCTTGCATGCATGAAAATCACACTTGCACGTTCACTCTTGGTTTCAGCACTTAGCTTTCTTTACACTTCTTTCTGTCCTTAGAAGCTTCCTTTTATACCCACTCAGAGGATCTAAGAGAAACATCTTCATTGGACGAAATGAAAAAGGAGAAGTCTTGTTGAAAAGACAACATAACCTTTTCTGCACTTTTCTGAAAAGCAGACTTGTCTTCACATGTGCAGAACTTTTTGTCTTTTCACTTTGTCTACTGTTGCATTGCCTTTAACCAATTTAGGAATGTCAACTTTGCGTCTTTCTTCCTTGTAAAGACCTATTTTGATATAAGAAAAAGGTCTGTCACCCTTTTTCAAATAACCTTTTGTCTTCATGTTACAGAACAGCGTGGGCAGGCTGAGCCGTTCTGTTTTCCACATTGTCTTCGACTTTGTAAACTGATCTTGTAGTCAAAAACAATACATGATAACTTGGAAACATATTCCATAAAGTGTTTAGCCTGTTCACAAAGAACAGGTTCTGTTCACAAAGAACAGAACACTTTAAAATTGCCCAAGCTGCTCAACAGTGTAGAGCAGCGTAGACAGTTTATGTCCAGCCTGTTCAGCAGACAGAGCAGCTTGGACAAACTGTCTTAGTTGCAACACATGTGTTGGTACATTCCGTGCCCGTGTGACGATAGCAGTCTAAGTTATCTTACATTGTGATTTTGCATATGTTTGGTATATATATATTATATATGATTGATGTTTATCAGTGTTTGTATGTTTGAACTTGATGTAACGTATTACAAGAAGTTCAAACATAAAACTCAAAGATAAAATCAATCATAAGGTAATATTATAAGTTTCATCACTTAAGTGTTTAAGTGTATTGACTAGATTCGAATAGGTTAAGGAAGGCATTCGAATCTGTGATAGATTCGAATGTATCCTTAGATTCGAATAGGTTAGATTCGAATCTGTCAGATGGACAGATTCGAATGAGGCCTTAGGCCAGATTCGAGGTTGGCCCACAACAGACTCGAATCAGGGTCTATAATTAGGGATAGACTCGAATGATTAGTAGACCTTTGGCAGAATTCGTGAGGAATTAAGCAATAGGCGATCTCGAGTTTATCAGCTAGGTGAGTCCCGTTTCGGAGAGAATTAGTACGTAGGATCGTTCGTGTGTCGTTCGTTCAGCGTCTAATAGTCTCCGTGTTTCCGTTGGTTGAGAGTTGTCCGTCTAACCGTCAACGAGGATTCCGCACTCGTTAACGGATCCGCGTCTAGATAGATCTTGCATTGGTAGACCTTACAACATGCAACATATAGAACAACTTTAGACTGATATTGCAAATCATTTTCAGGTTTCAATAAGACATATAACAGGCCTTAAATTCAACCTTCAAATGCATCAACAGGTTTGATTATAAATCTCCCCCTCAGATGTAGAACAGGTTTGACTGAGGCCTTTTTGTGCCTAACAGTTTTTAAAAACTGAAAAATCATGTTCTAATAGTCAAATTTCAATATACAAAAAATAAAAAATTAACTTGATTTTTTTGAAAAAATAACATGGAGGGACGAAAACGCAAAAACACTAAAAACATGTTGGTTTTTTTTCATAATAAACCAAAAATGTTATAACTAAAACCCTAATATATTCTTAATCTTAAGTCAAAGATGTAACATCCTTAAAGTTTGACAAAATGTCACGTCATATAAATATCATAAATGACAATATCACATAATATTCACAATGAAACACGTCATGGCTTTACAGGTTCACTGAAATTTTAAAACCTTAATATACATACCAAACAGACTCTGACGTATCTAGTACAAACCAATTAAAGTCGTCAATACATCACTAGTACCATACAAAAGATATAAGGTGATCACATACTAACAAAAGAAGTAGGAATCCTCGAAGAAACTGCTATTTCCTACTTCTGCTTTGGCGGCTGCGGACCTGTCTTCTGACCCCCTGATATACACATTTAGACTCGAAAATGTAAGATGGATGTTTGTGAGTACACAATGGTTAGACTCAGTAGAAAAAGCACACTCAATAGCACAATCCAAAACTCAATGCTCAGCGCGTGCAATGCTTATGCTCAGGGTAACAGATGCTTTAAATTTGGGACACAACCTCAAGATATGAAACGTCAACCACATTAGCATGCGCAAGCGTGGATTAGTCGCGTACGGGGCTAGCTACACATAAAATGCTCCAATATAGTGGTTTCCCGTCAGATTTTCTCAAGATATTCACAAGAGAAGCTGAAAGAAGCTTACGCATGCTTGTTGATAATGCTAATGCAGTGCTCATGCTCATGTGCTTGTGTACAATTAAGATGCTAATGTTATGGATGCTCTATGCTCAATAATGCTTTGGGGAGTAGATAGATCGTGTAACAGAGTTATCAGAGAAACACATGCCTTGGTGTTAACACTGTTGCTCATGAAAGCTGAAGGAATGCCAATAACACTTAAAGTAACAACATAGGTCCCAAATTTACATATAATACGTATACGCATGACTAACTACAACTAACAGGTGATGAATATGTTCAATATATGCTAAGGAATGCTCAAGATTGCTCAATGGGTGCTCAATCTGCTCAGATTACACAAATGGATCAGAGTGATTTCGAGGCTCAACTTAGGCTTTAAATGCTCAGTCTCAGCTAGAACATAGGTTCTTTAGGCTTAAATGCTCGGAAATGATCACTGTCAAATAAGAATGCTCAATTATGCTCTGCTAAATAAATTATAAAGTATACTGCTCAAATGTGCTCATAATTGTTCATTCTTAGTTCAAAAAGGCTTAAAGATGAAATTTCCAACTTTCCCTTTAGGACTCGAGTTCGACATGCCTCATTTCAATAACTAGGGTGAAAATTGGCTAACTCCAATTTTGACTTCTTCATACTTGAGCTCGAGTCTATTGGACTCGAGTTTGACTTGGCTCATTTCCATAACTTGGCTGAAAATTGGCTAACTCCAATTTCAACTTCTTCATAAACTCGAGTTCGACCGTTCCCAAAACTTTTCAAATTATCAAGGCTTTGTATCAACAAAGTAAACTTTTCACCTTTAGAAGCCTCGAAACTTACTTGCATTGAACTCGAAATCTCGAGTCTATTGGAATCGAATTTTGAGTCTTAAGGACTCGAGGCTGAATTTTCATTTAACATAATTTCGAGTATAGTGAACTCGAACTCAGAAGGACTCAAAATTTTCATAATTTATTTCCAAAATGGAAAGTTCCTAGAATTCAAAATATATAATAATTAGACTTTTAGCTTAAATTTACCATTTATAAACCCTTACAAACTTCTCACAATTCATTTACACAACTTGCATGTCAAATCCAAACTTATAAATGCTTAAATCGTTCATTTTAACACAAACTCACCAAGAACACACACACTAAAACACACACTAAGCTCATAATCATGTCTGCACTTCGGAGTTGCTTCAGATCTTTCTTAAAATATTCATTCAATGAATGACTAAAAAGGTATCTACCTAATCCAATTATAATGTTTCTTACTTTGCAATTGTACATAAGAAAAGCAATGAATAGGCTTCAATCCTCGAATATAAAATGATATAATACACATGCAACAACATTTAATCACCATTTCTTAACATACTTTCGGTTTTATCCAAAACCGAACCATAACCTCTTAAATTCTTTAAATTAGACAACTTACCTTGAATTTTTGCTTGAAACCATTAGATAATACAACAATATCACGATCTAAACAAGTTTCCAACTTGTTTTTCTTCAAATCTTGGTCAAATTGTAGAGAGAGAGAGAGAGAGAGAGAGAGAGTAAAAGGGAACTTGAATGCTTGAAAATGAAGGGTTTTATTCCCTTTTCCCCCCATTTCATACCAATTTCCAGATAATACACCTTTGGTCCCTCAAATTACATGTTATTTTATTGCACTACATATTAAATGACAACATCATAATTCTAAACATAATTTTAAACATTATCCATAATAACCTCATAATAATTCAACTCGATAATTTAGCAACCAATGTGTTTATAATTAAATCTCCTTTATTCTTACAATTAACTATCTAATAATTTAAGCCTAACAGCTAGGATGTTACACACATAACACATGGTAGTCTTATGCAGCTCAACATCCACTTGTATGCACCTCACTCATCACTGATGTATCCATCATGGAGTATGAGATCCAGAAGCACAACTAGTTAGGTTTAGTTTGCCCAAACAATCATATCACAGGTGTGAAGGCCAGATGTTATCAGACTACTCAGAGTAGTTATTAGCAAATATAACACGGCACATGAGTGACCAGACGATAATCACTACCATATATGGAAACATGATCCTGGACTTATTTAGGGGTAGTCAGCCTGTGCGATAACGTACCACTAGCAACTTGAGAATGGATCTCATCTCATAATCTCACCCCTTTCTCTCTACATGTATACACATAACACAATAATAAGGAAAAGATAGCAACATACCTGGGTGCAACTTCCATTTCTCATATCACAAGCACATATAACAAATAACATGAAAAGAGTCATAACAAAAGTTTGTCTATATAAAAAAACCTTATGTACTAACCTGGATATTAACAAACTAACTGTTAGGCACAAAAAGGCCTCAATCAAACCTATTCAATATCATAGGGGGAGATTATAAATCAAACCTGTTTGATACACTTAAAATGTATAATTTAAGGTCTGTTAATGCCTCATTGAAACCTGATAACTGATTTGCAATATTAGTCAAAGTTGCTCACCCTGTTACATTAATTGTAACTTAGGCAGATTGCCCAAGCTGTCCTATTCTGTTGGACAGTCTGGACATAAACTGTCTACGCTGCTCATGTCTGTTGAGAAGATTGGACCAAAACTAAGTATTATGTTCTCTGTGAACGGAACCTGTTCTTTGTGAACAGGTTATACACTTTATGAAATTTGTTTCCATGTCATCATGTATTGTCTTGGACGAAAAGATAAGTTTGCAAGTCGAAGACAAAGTGAAAAATCAGAAGATGCTTACACTGCCCAAACTGTTCTGATACATGAAGACAAAGTGGATATTTGAAATGGGTGACAGACCATTTCTTATATCAAAATGGCTATAAAAGAAAAGGAAAAGATTAAAGTTGACATTCCTCTTTAATGTAAAGCAATCTGTAACAGAGACAAAATGAAAAAGACAAAGATTCTGCTACATAGGGACAAATGCTGTTTTGTCAGAATGTGCAGAGAAGCAGTTTGGTCTTTTTGGAAAGGCACTCCACTACCTCTGCATCCAATGAGGGAGTTTCACCACTATTCTCTGAGAGAGTATAAAAGGAAGCTTCTAAGGAATGTGAGATAACCAAGAGAGAGATATCAAGAACGTGCAAAGAATTGTGTTTTCATGCATGCAAAGTCTGCATAGAAAAGAATAGTTGAGTGTGTCCAACCTGTTATTGTTCAAGATGTATGTCTGTCTTGAAAATTCAGTGAGTACATCTTAGTGAGTGAATTCTTTGTAACTAGTCTGAGTGTGTCTGAGATTAGTTGGCTATCTTTTGTTCTGTCATCTCAGTTTCAATCATTTCGCAGTTCAAACTTGTTTGTAATTAACACTTGTTGATATATACATACAAACATTGAGAAAAGTGTGTTGAAATTTTAAATAGCTGTATTCACCCTCCTCTACAGCATACAACAATATACTTGGGAAACCTTTTGGGACCTACAACTGGTATCAGAGCAAGTTTAGAGTGTGTGTTAACTCTAAGATATCTTACATCTCCCTATTTCCCACCATGCACAACAATTCTGCAAACTCCTCCTCTTACTATGACAATGGGTCAATGGAAAAACCTCCCAAGTTCAATCATCAAAACTTCTATGGCTGGAAGTGTAGAATGATGCTCTATTTAGAGAATCTGGATGTACAACTACCGGAGATAGTGATAGAAGGTCCCTATGTGCCAACTTCTGTCACTACTATAACTCTTGCTGCTGAAGGAGATGTTCCTGAAATCAGGACCATTACGAAGGCAAAAGCTCAATGGTCTGATGAAGACAAACGTTTGGTTGGCCTTGATGCAAAGGCCAGGAACAACCTTGTAATCTCTCTTCCTGATGATGTGTTCAAACAGGTTGAGAAGATGAAGACTGCAAAAGAAATGTGGGATACTCTGTGTACCATCTATGATGGCCCCACAATCACATTGGATAACAAGATCGATAATCTTGTTAGACAATATGAACTGTTCTTTGCAAAGCCAAAGGAGACTCTCATTGAAACCTAAACCAAGTTCACTGCCTTAATAAATGATCTCAAAGCTGTTGGGATCACTAAAGACAGCTTAACTTTGGTGAACAAGTTTCTGGACATACTGCCTAAGGAATGGAATTACTTCTCTACTATCCTAAGAAACTCAGGCACCATCAGAGGCATGGATCTTGTAAATCTTTATTGATCCTTGTTAAATGATGAACAATCTAGGCAACAGAAGAGAAATGCCTTGGAAATGTCCAAAAGAGGTGCTGCCTTAGTGGCCAGCGTAAGACAACCTGTTAATCAAGTGTGTGATGTGTTCACACAAGCTGATCAACAGACTGATGATGAAATGGAGAAAATGTCTGAAGAAGAGGACTGTGAAGATCATACTGAATTTGATGATGAGCAAATGATTGCCATGCTTGTCAGAAAATTTAATAACAAGAGGTTTGGTGGTAAAATGCTGCAAAAGAAATCAGGTGCCTTCAAGAAGAAGGCATTTGACAAAACTAAGGCTGAGTGCTTTAAATGTGGCAAAACAGGCCATATAGCTGCTGACTGTGTGTCTAAAGCTGTTGGCCCTTCCTCCAAACCATACAAGACAAACAAAGATGATGGCTACAGGGTTAAGTACCTAATGACCATGGCAAAGCTGAAAAACTTAGAAGACTCTGTGGCTTCTAACAAGCAGAAGGGACTTATGGCCGAAACCTGGAAGGAGTCTGATTCATCATCTGATGAAGAAGACAACAACTGTCTGATGACCAATACTGATGCCCCATCAACAAGCAATTTCAAGCAGGACCTGGCTGAAGCTGAAGCTCTAAGCACTTTAGAGAACTGGAATCCCACAATGATGTATAAGGTACAAAATTTTAAGGATTACAACTTTGAAGAAAAATTCAAAATGTTTGATTATTTACTTGTTGATTTAAAAGCTGCTGTTGAGAAGCATGATGCTTTGAAGTCTAAAATCTCTTAGTTAAAATCTGATCTTGAAATAAGAACTAATGAATTGAACAGTTTTCATGAGTTGAAAACTGAACTTGATGAAGTAAAACACATCAACATCATTTTATTAGAAGAAAAGAGAGAAACAGACTCAAAGCATGCGAAGCTTCAAAAGATTGTTGACTCTTGGTGTCATTCAGCTAAGAGAGTCAGCCATTGTATCAATCAGCAGATTCCTGCTCAAATCCAAGCCTATTTTGGAGGAGATCTTGATACAGCAGCTTCTATTGTTGAGATCAATAATATGGAATAAGACTTATCATCTATTGGTGAGCTTCCAAATTCTTTTATCCAAAAAGTAAATGGAAAGCTGGTCTCAACAAACAAGTTTGTCAGGCCTCAAGGCACTGACAGTTTATGTGAAAAAGCTACAAAGGCTGATGATGGAATGTGTTCTCCATCAAATCAGCGTGCTAAGTGTCTAGCCAGTTCACATAGATAAAAGAAGGGAAAACAAGTTAAAACTGTAGCTTTGGGCACTAAACCCGTCAACCAGACAGGTTCTGGATATAAAGCTGATGGGAAGATACCTGTTAACTCTTTTAATGCTGAACATTTTGAGAAAAAGTTTTCAAAAGGTAAGCAGCATGCTTTCAATAGGGGTAAGTCTCATGTTGGAAGCAAATCTGTTGTGATTTCAAATAACTTTTTAAATCATAGTGGAAAACTGGTTATAAATGAAGGAAAATCTTTTGCTAAAACTAGAAGTAATGACCATGTTGATAGGCAACAGTCATCACATCTCAGTAAAGGCAAAGGCAAAGCCATTGCTCAACCTGAGAAAGCTGGAAATAAGTTTCCCAAACCTATAGAAGGACAAAAGACAATCAAACTACCTGTGTTTGATCTCTGCCCTCCCAAAAAGAGGAAAGAGGACACAGACAAAGCTGTTGCTGTTGTACCTTCCACCCAAGCTGTTGGTTCTTCTAAAACAAGTGAGACTTTGCTAAAACCTGTTGAGAAAACCAACAAAGATAAACCAGAATGTTTTTCTGGTAGTGCTTCTTCCAAAAAGTCTAAAAAGACTGTCCTGAAATTGAGGACATAAGGCCTGCTGACACTGCTAGCTCCAACATTCCAAAAACCAGCAGTGTTGGAAGTAACATTGTCATTGAGGAGAGTATCTCAGCTGATACAATCCAAATTGAGAATATTAGTGTAGATCTCAGTGGTCCATCAATAAATGTTGATGAAGAAGGAGAACTCATCCTTCTGATGAGTTCCCCTAAAAATTAATATTTTCCCATGACACTCTGCGGGTTAAACAACAAAGCCAAGTTTGGTACTTGGACAGCGGCTGCTCAGGCCACATGACAGGTTGCAAAGATTTGCTGAGTGATCTTAAGCCTGAAAAAGGCCCAAAGGTCACCTTTGGTGACAATGTTCAGGGATCCACAAAAGGATATGGAATGCTTCAAGCTGGTGCTGCAATATTCAACAGAGTAGTCTATGTGTCTGGGCTAAAACATAACCTTTAGCATTAGTCAATTGTGTGATGCTGGCTACAAGGTTAACTTTGATGAGCACCTGAGATACATACTAGATCCCCAAGGCAAAGTTGTGTTCTGTGCACAAAGAAAGAAAGGTGTATATGTTGTAGATATGAACTCTGCTGATCCAACATCTGAAACCTGTTTCATCTTAAGGAGTAATGCAGACCTCAACTGGTTATGGCACAAAAGGCTATCACACCTGAACTTTAAGAATATCAACAAACTCTATAAGAAAGAGTTGGTAACAGGTTTTCCTTCTATAACTTAGGTTAAGGATAAACCCTGCACTGCTTGTGAAAAGGGTAAGCAAAGAAAAACATCTTTTAAATCAAACATAATTTCTCTATGGATACACTTCTCTTCTTAATCCATATGGACTTGTTTGGACCTGTCAGTGTCCCAAGTCTAGGAGGTAGAAGATGCACTCTAGTAACGGTTGATGAGTTCTCTAGGTTTACATGGGTGATCTTCCAAAAGACCAAATGAGAGGCTACCAGAGAGATTATTAGATTTATGAAAAAGAAGGAAGTTCTGAACTATACCCAAGTCAAGCAGCTTAGAAGTGATCATGGTACTGAATTCAAAAATAGTACTCTTGAGGACTTCTGTGAGGAAAGAGGGATCTCTCAAAACTTTTCAGCTATAAGGACTCCATAACAAAATGGAGTTGCTGAAAGGAGGAATAGAACCCTCATTGAAGCTGCTAGAACCATGTTGTGTGCATCAGGTTTGTCTTCATCTTTTTGGGTTGAAGCTGTCAACATTGCCTGCTTCACTCAAAACAGATGCTTAGTGGTGAAAAGGTTCAACAAGACTCCATATGAGTTAATTAAAGGGAGAATGCCAAATATAAGCTATTTCCATGTGTTTGGATGTCCCTTCTTCATCCTGAATTAAAAAGACCAGCTGGGCAAATTTGGACCCAAAGCTGATGAAGGTGTGTTTGTTGGATACTCAGCTGTTTCTAAAGCCTACAGAGTATACAACTACAATAGAAAGGTGATAGATGAATCTATAAATGTCACCTTTGAGGAGTCTAAGGATGCTTCTACCAAAGCAGTTCCTAAATCAGTTTCTGGAGAGTTCAGCTTTGATGATCTTATGCATTCCATTGATGAGGAAAAGGACTCAAAAGCTTCCACATAACCCAGAGTTGAACTTGTTAACCAAAATGAGCATGATGATGATTATATTGGTACACCCTGTGTGAATAAGTGTACTGATATAGTTTATGCACCATGTCCAGAGCCAATCAATGCTGATTTCCCTGGATCCCCTGCTGATGTGTTCAACAATAATGATTCATTCTGAATAGGTGAACAGGCTCAAGACATCAGTGAGTTTGAAAATCATGAAAGTTGTTCTGCAAGACCTGATGAGAATGAAACCGATAGAGGAGAATCTTCATTGAAACATGATCTTAAGTGGATCAGGTGTCACCCCAATGATTAAATAATTGGTGACATCAACAAAGGGGTGCAAACAAGATGGGGCAGCTTAGGAAACTTTTGTATGTTTTCTAGTTTTGTGTCCCTAATAGAGCCAAAGAAAGTGGATGATGCACTGAAAGATGCCAATTGGATCACTGCCATGCAAGAAGAGCTCAATCAGTTTGAGAGAAACAAAGTATGAAAGCTGGTCCCTGTTCCTAAAGGTAAAACAATAATTGGCAGCAAGTGGGTTTTCAGAAATAAAATGGATGAGAAAGGTCATGTTATTAGAAATAAAGCAAGACTGGTTGCTCAAGGCTATAGGCAAGAAGAAGGCATAGACTAGGATGAAACATTTGCTCTAGTGGCCAGGTTAGAGGTAATTCGTTTGTTTCTAGCCTATGCTGCCCATAAGAGCATGAAGGTATTTCAAATGGATGTCAAGAGTGCATTTTTGAATGGTAAGCTGCAAGTAGAGGTATATGTCAAGCAGCCTCTAGGTTTTGAAAGTGAACAACATCCAGGTTTTGTCTATAATTTGGACAAAGCTCTCTATGGTCTGAAACAAGCCCCTAGAGCCTGGTGTGACACTCTTACTGATTTCTTTATGAGCAATGGTTATTCCAGAGGTAAATTGGATACCACATTGTTCATAAAGAAGGTGAAAACTGATATTATGCTTGTTTAAATTTATGTGGATGACATAATTTTTGGTTCTACTAATGAACTGTTATGCCAGAACTTTTCACTGCTCATGAAATCAAAATATGACATGAGCATGATGGGTGAACGTACTTTCTTTTTAGGATTACAGGTTAGACAAACCTCAAATGAAATTTTCATAAATCAAAGAAATTATACGTTGGATCTTTTGAAAAAGTTTAAATTTGATCAATTTTCTCCTATCAAAACCCCAATGGAAACCAATATAAAGTTGGATGCTGATGCCTGTGGCAAAGCTGTTTCAGTAACAGCTTACTGAGGCATGATTGTGAGCTTGTTATACTAAACAACTAGTAGACCAAATATTATGTTTGCTACTTGTTTATGTGTCAGGTTTCAAGCTGATCCAAAGGAATTACATCTAGCTGCTGTGAAAAGGATTTTAGATACCTGAAGGGTACACCAGGTTTGGGTCAGTGGTATCCCAAAGACTCCAGCCTTGAACTAATAGGTTATTCAGATTCTGATTTTGCAGGTTGCAGGCTAGATAGAAAGAGCACAACGGGTGGATGTCAACTCCTTGGTGGAAAGTTGATCAGTTGGTTCAGCAAGAAGCAGAATTCTGTTTCTACTTCTACTGCTGAAGTTGAGTACATTGCTTCTGGAAGCTGCTGTGGGCAGATTCTAAGGATGCAACATCAGCTTGAGGATTATGGCCTTGTATATAGGAAAACTCTTATTCTGTGTGACAATACGAGTGCCATAGCTATCTCCAACAATCCAATTTTCCACTCTAGAACAAAGCATATTGAGTTCAGACATCACTTCATAAGGGATCACATCCAAAAAGGTAATGTGGAGGTAAGTTTTGTTTCCACTGAAAAACAACTTGCAGACATTTTCACCAAACCTCTTGATTAAAACATGTTCAATTACCTTGTAAGCAATTTGGGTATGTTAAATAAAATTGACTAAGTGTCATTGATGTTCAAAAGTCACTTGTTCAAGTCTATCAAAATTTTACAGAACAACTTGGAAAGAACATGTTTCACTTGTTCTGTACTTAGTCAGTTTTTGAAAATTTGGACAGCTTGGACATATAACAGGCTGGACAAAATAAGTTTTAAACTCTAGACTATTCTGTTGTACAAACTCTCAACCTGCTCACTCTGTTACTTTGTTAGACAAGGAAATGCCCTGTAACCAGTTTAACTATTGAATAAGTTTCACAATGAAACCTGTTCTTATATAGCTGCACAGGTTTCATGAACATCTTACAGAATGATCAGTGCTTGATGAAACCTGTTCATCACAGGTTTGGACAACAATTTAGAACATCAGTTTTTGTTTAACATTTCTTCACACTTATGTTATTTAAATTAAGTATTTATTTATCTTAATTACCTGCGGATAATGTGTGTTACGTGTGTTAGTGGTTAAAAAGGTCAAGTTGGTCAGACAACCGTGCTGACCTGGCAAACCGTTCTGTTTTCCGTTAGTAACATTTCAAATCAACAAACCTTTCTCTCTCCCACTCACTCACATTCAAATCCTATAAATACCCAACTCACTGTTTCGTCATCTTATTCTTCGTTACTACTACCATACTCTCTGAAAAACCCTAAAAAGACTTAGTGTCCAAACTCGAGCATCTACTCTACTCTCCTACATGGCTTCCCAAAATAACCTTTTTCTCCCTGTGTTTGTTGGTGATGATGTTGAGAAACATCCCTTTGTCAACACCATGTTCACAATCAAACCCACCAACTACATGGCAAGGTGGATATTCCTGAATATGAGGAACCTGGTACAACAAGAACAACATCCAACTGCTGTAAGATATCTAAGGTTTTTGAGCCTCATCTTCAAGCACATTTGTGTGACCATCTGTACAACTTTACCTCTCTTGACTATTGTTGTGTTTCCTGTAATAGGAAATAGGTAGTCTATACCCCAGTACTTGAAAATGAACCTTGTCTGTCAACACCAATGAGGAGGTTGCTTGGTGTTTTGGAAGGACCTTCTACTCAGAAGGTGAATCCAGTCACTGCTCCCAAAGGAAAATCCAAATCAATGCCTAAAATGGTAAATGTGCCATGAAGACCAGTGAAGCTGAGTCTGTCCCCAAGAAGGCCAAAATAGCTAAGTCTGCACCCTCAGCCTCAGTGGCTAACGGGGAGCAAGCTGGTCACCCTGGTTCATTTGTTGAACCTGAAGCCTCTATGGTTGGTGCCTCTGTGGCACCTGAGACTATGGAACAGGAACAACCTCCTGTTTCTAGCCCAGTCTCTCCACCAGTACAAACAGAACCCCACATCACATCTCCATAACATCTATCCTCTACATCCTCCCACACAACCTATAATAGGCTAAGAAAGAAATCCTAACCAAAAAAGAAACCATCCACTCAAACTAGCCCCTCTGACCCCTCCCAATAGGAGTTAGTTGAAAATGAAGCAACCCCTACTGCCTTTGCTTGTCCTATTTTTAGAGTAAGTGCAGCCAATTTGGAGCAGACTTCACTTCAAACTGAGTCAACCCCAAGTCAGCCTAGGCCCTCTGGTTCCTCACAACAGGAACCAGTTGTACAAATGGAGACTACCACATGCACTATCCCAGCCACCCAACAGGCTGAGGATATTGAAAGACAGGAGTTCACTCCACTCCATACTGAGTAAACACAGTCTCCACCTCATATTTCTTCTACACAACCTGAGTCTGCACGAGGTGCCAAAGCTGCTGGAACAGACCATCCAGCAGATCAGCCTCCATCTTCTGTTCCTCATGACACAGCTGTTCCAACACCAAACAGCTGTTGAAGGACCAACAACCCTAGCTGATGAACCTCACGGAATGGAACATCCCTCTGGTGAAGCTGCTCCCCAAATGCAATGTAACATCCTAAGAATTTACTTTAATGTAATTGACGTTAATTAGTTTGAATTTTGAATTTAATATAACTAAGTTGGATTATGAAAGATGATTATGTATTTGGATTATTTATAAAACTTGGTTGCTTTATTAAGAAATTAAGAAATTTAATTTATTAATTACATATAATTATTTATAAGTGGTTGTGAGGATAAAATAAAGATAGAATCTTTATTTAATAATATCAAATAAGTAGAAGGGCTAAATGTGACAATAGCCTAAAAATAAGGAATAAAAGATGATTTGTCTTTCATTTTTACCATTTCCTCTTTCTCTCTCTCTTCTTTAAGAACACTCACCATCTCTCTTAAAACAAGGTTTTTACATCATCAATCAACCAAAAACGTAAATCTGAGAAATTATGAGTTGAAAAGTTGGAATCAAGATCATAGAAGGGAACTATCAACATTGCAAACAAGGTTTAAGGTAAATATTACTTAAACTATTCGAATTTAAGGGTTTTTGTGTTCAGTTTTATGAAATCCGAATCAGAGATGTTTGATTGAGATGTCACATGTTAGATCTTATTGTGGATTTGTGTAAATCGAGTATTATTGAAGTTATGTACCAAATTTTAGCTTCTGATTCAAGCTCTAAGTATGATTTTGGAATCAACTATGTGTTTTAGTGTGTGTGTTCGACCGGTTGTTTAAAAATGGTCAAAAGGAGCCTGATTTGGTACCAATATGGTTAAACTTATGATAAAAAGTGTTAAAAGAGTATTTTTATGCATATATCAATAGTTTACAGTCATAAATGGGCACAAATTGACCAAAAGTGAAATCTGGAAAATAATAAAATTGCACAAGTATGAAACTCGGATCTGTAGAACACAACTCGGATCATCCGAGTTTCGGACCCAATAAGAACTCGGGTGGAATTTTGGATGAGTAAGGCATCTGAATTTCGGATCATGGTGCCATCCGAACTTCGGATGAACAGTACAGAATAAATTTCTAAGTGTGGAACTTCGGGTCATCCGAATTTCGGATGAATATTGAAATCCGAATTCGGGTGGGATCCGAATTTCGGGTCAACTTTTGTAAAACTTATAAAATTAAGTTTTTATGAAATAAACAGATATTGACAATGATGTTTTGCTACACTAACTTAACAGGTCCCTTGTGGTGTTATTTAAGCCACAATGGGGTACTTTATGATTCCGGTTGAAAGCCCGAAGAGAAATAATATTGATTGAAGTTAACTAACGCACCCACTGTGAGCACATATGATTTCGCGTGTCTACATCTATTTTATGTTAGCTATTGCCTGCTGAGACCTGTTGTTTCACCCTAATTTGGATTTCTACTAACTTGCGTAGACATAGATGCACATTGTTGCTTGTTGCATGTCCGTTTCTTTGTTGCGCAGCTTTTGATGGACTGGTGGGTCGCATTTGAATTCCGATGTTACTGTGCTATATGATCTGGAGTTGATCCCTCCGAGGTCCTGATAGGCAGTAGGTCATCCCCGATGTTATGTTTGTCTCAGATGGTTGGTTTAATGCCAAGCTTTGGCTTGAAGGAGTTGTGGCTCTTGTTCCGTACTTGGTGTACGAAGAGAGTATACGGCGTGCATCGTCGGTGTTACCCTTGGGTGGCTTCATAAAGATTTGTAGAATGCGTAAATCAGTTTATTCACTAAGCTTTGCTTACCCCTCAGTTGTTCAATTTTTACGGGAAAAGGAAAATCCGCTGTGGGACCTTCTAGCTAGGTCATTAATTGATGTCTTTGAAGATCATCTACTACTTAATCGGTAATTGAACTAAGGGACCAATATTGTGATATTTGGGATGTTGTAATAATGTATTGAGTTGTATATTTAGATTGGAAACCTGTAGCATCGTAGGTTTTTTTTTTTAAAACTTGTACTGCATTTATGTATTTATTGCTTCCGCACTTGTAAGCATTCAGATCATTATGTATCAAATTATGTGGTGTTTAATCATGGGTTAAATGTAATGGTGGTTTATGTGGCAAGGGTGTCACAGCGAATGGTATCAGAACAGTAGTTTGATATTCAAGTGTCCGTGAGGTCTTGGTCTCAAACATTAGGTGATGATATGTGGTGATTTTAAGTAATGATCTGAACTAAGATAGGTTATGATCTAGTAATAATAGGAAATTGACTTTCATATGGGACAATGGGTGGTGTCTTTAAATAAATGGCATGTTTACTAAATAAGTTATATGTTTCAACTTTCGGAACATGTCTGGAGAAGGAATGACACCTCAAGAGACAGGGGAGATGATGCTAGCCATGATGGCTGAGCAAAACAAGATGATTCAAGCACAGTTTCGGGCTCGAGATGAGTCTGAAGCCAAGAGAAGGGAAGAAAAGGGTAAGAGTAAGGAAAAAGAGGGCAATGATGACGAACAAGATGACAACACTGGGTCATCTAATAAGCCCAAGGGTTGTCAGTTTAAGGATTTCAAAGGAAATGGAGCAGTGGAATTCAATGGATTGGGGGATGTTGTTGCTGCACTGGAATGGATAACAGCAACCGAACGAACATTCCGAATCAGCGATTCTGCTGAGAAGGACATGGTTAAGTTTGCTACTGCTATGTTCACCAAAGATGCAGTCATGTGGTGGAATTCTATGGTGAATGCTTAAGGTTTCTGTTATGACTTGGGTTGCGTTCTCTGACACATTCACTCAGCAATATTGCCCGGCTGATGAGCGCCGAAGATTGGAGGCAAAATTTATGACTCTGATGCAAGGGACTAAATCTGTGTCTCAATATGCTGTGGAGTTCACGAGGCTAAGTTTGTTTGATCCTCATCAAAGGGATTCTGAAGAGAGGAAAGTGATCAGATTTGAGACTGGTCTTGACTTGGAAATCCAAAGAGTAATGAGTAACGTTCATTACCCTACGTTCGCTGGCTTACTGGAAGCTTCCAAGAATGTGGAACAGATTCTTATTATGTCTGGGTACACGGTTGGGTCTACTGCTGTTTCTGCTAATCCAACACAGCCATCACCGCCAAAGCGCCAACGTGAAAGGGGATATTCTGGTTCATCCCGTTCGTCGCAGTATTCACCACAACAATTTTATCGTCGATCATCTGGGTCTTCTGGTCGTGCTCGTGCGTACTCCATCAACACCGAGCCGCAATATTGTAATAAGTGTCATCTGGAACACATCGGCAAGTGCACTAATGGACGTGCTTGTTTTTGCTGCGGAGAGTTGGGTCATTTTTAGAATGAATGCCTAAGGAAAGTCGATGCCTGCCATAAGTGTGGTGTATGGGGGCATTACAGTAGAAATTGTAGAAAGAATGCTCCAGTAGATGCTGCTCCATCTTCAACCCGATCATCTGGGGGATCTAGTGGTGGTTCAGTCAACCGCCGAAACCAGCCATAAAGGGCACCGGCTCGTGAATTTCAGATAAGCGCAGAGGAGGCCAAGGAAAACCCGGAGGTGGTCACGTGTATGTTTATCGTTAATTCTTTGCCTGCACGATATCTATTTGATTCGGGTGCCAATAGATCATTTGTATCTACCATGTTTGCTCAACAATTGTCTATGCCTCTGTCTAAGTTATCTGCTATACTTGAGATAGAAACTGCTAGTAACACGTTAGTCAAGGTAGATCACGTATATCGAAACTGCACTTTGGTAATTGAAGATGTAGTCTTCAACCTCGATTTAATCCCGATAGAGTTCAGTGAGTTTGATGTGATAGTCGGAATGGATTGGTTGATCGAAAATGAAGCTCACATAGTCTGTAAGAAACGAATGATAAAGATAACTACTCCGGAAGGGTGAGAGATTTGTATATAAGGGGATAGGAGAAGCGGGGATCTATGTTTACTGACGATTGCGAAAGCCCGAAAGCTAGTTGCCAAGGGTTGTGAATCCTATTTGACATATGCCATTGATGCCAAAGCTGAAAAGAAGACTGTGGTCGATGTGCCTGTTGTATCACAATTCCCAGATGTGTTTCCGGAGGACTTGTCTGGCGTGCCGCCTGAGAGACAAGTGGAGTTTGGTACCGACTTGATCCCCGGAGCTGCTCCGATAACTCGTTCTCCTTATCGCCTTGCACCTACCAAGATGCAAGAAATGATGAAACAACTACAGGAGTTGTTGGATAAGGGCTTCATTCGACCAAGTTCATCGCCATGGGGAGCACCTGTATTGTTTGTAAAGAAGAAAGACGGCACGATGAGGATGTGTATTGACTACCGTGAGCTGAACAAGCTGACTATTAAGAATAAGTATTCGCTACCGAGAATAGACGATCAGTTTGACCAGTTACATGGGGGCTAGTGTATTTTCCAAGATTGATCTGCGATCAGGATACCATCAGTTGATAGTTAGAGAGGAAGATGTGCCGAAAACAGCTTTCAGGACTCGTTATGTGTCAAGATCAAAATTAGCTAGGATTAACTGGTTTTAATAGATCAGAGTTTAAACTAATAACCTTGTTTTTGAATCAAAGTCCAATTAAGAAGTTTGCAGAATAACACTTAATTGTTTTAAGAAAACTTTTAGAATTACAAAGAACAGATAATCAAATAAACACAATAAATATCAAAACTTTTATATTGCCAAATCTCTGATTACAATCACCTCTAATCTGTTTTGATTAGACGAAGAACACAGACTGTTCTTAGGATCTTACAACCTTAGAGGCTTTAGAAAGTTATATCAGAATGCAATTACAATATGAAAGACTTAAGCACCACGATTACAATAGAAAGACATAGTCTATCTATATTTATAGCCTTATGATTTGTTTCCTTGACGGACTCTGATTTCTCTGGTAGTAGATATGCTTGGAAGATCTTTAAATCTTGAAATATATATCATTTCCTGAATTTTAGCACTTTCTGTTATCTATCTATTGAGTAGCTTGAACTTTTAACTCTGGCAGCTTGAACTTTTGAACTAGCAGCTTGAGTTTGTTGCACTAGCAGCTCGAACTTTGTAATTACACAAAAATACTACTAACAGCTTGAGAAATCCTAACTAACAGCTTGACATACTTAGTTTATTTGCTAACAATCTCCCCCTAACTTAATTTCTTTACAAAAGACTTTAAGTTTCTATACAAATAAGGAAATAAAACAAAGTAAAATTGTTATATACAAACTAAGGCATCCAAAAACTTACAACTGTGAAAGTTTCTGCCTTATACCTTTTATGAACTCTCTTTTCAACTCCTGTTTATCACATTCAATCTTTATTGACCTCATTTGGAGTAGCCATTCTTTTGGCAAATCAAGGAATTCAAAACTGTAGAATCTGCTGGATCTGTCTGCAAGCTTGAGTCTATATGTCATAGATTTTGCATATAGATCAACCTGTACAATCTTCGTTTCCTTGGCAGCTTATATATCCACTCTGGTAGATTCTGGATTAGATTTGCTTTTAAGATCCTTTAGGATATTCTGAACCCACAATATTGGTGACCTAGAATGGCTAGCCGTCCCAATATTGTGCATTTGGGTTAGCTCATCTCTAGTCAACTTCTGAACCAATTAAAACAGCCTTTTGTACTCTTCTTCTTGACCAGCTTCTCTTTTGATTACAAAATGATATACCTGATCAATGTCATCTAATGATTTGGCATACCAGTAAGTAATTGGAGGTTTGGAGAAATCATTCTGATCAAGAGCCTTCTCTATCTCCATTGCCTTTTGCAACTGTCGGTCAAACAAAAGTCTCTTTACTTGATCAAACTTTGCTTGATGGATAGTTTCAGATTGAGGAGCAACAGCAACAGTTTGAGGGGGATCCTGGGGATCTTGGAGTTGTTTGGAGGCCTTTTCCTTTTCTTTGTCATATAAGGCCTGAAGCTTTTCTGTTGGCCATGATTGTGCTATGACCTTTGAGACACCAGCTCTTGCAGAGAAGTTTATCAAAACTCTTCTGTGTTCTGCCTTTGAAGGCCCTGTTGGCCTTTTTCTTTTCTTCTGGCTTTCCTTAACCACAAACCCACGTAGATAATTTCCAAGAGTTTCATCATCTGCCATAGGTTCCTGGGCTTGCTGGTCTAAGATTTGATCTTTTTCTTCTGCTAATTGTCTGGCCAATTTAGCATCATGAGCAACTTGGGCTTCTTTTGAAATGAATTTGATCTTTGGAGACTCAATCAAGATGCTCTTTTCTTTATCTGTGGCTGTTGCTAAAGCTGTTACCGTGGTTTGGACTGATGGGGATGCTTCTTGAAAGTCTTCTCTAATGAACACACCACCTAGCGTCTTAACAAGAATAACTTGAGCATCTAGACTAACAGTTTGAGAAACTGTTGGGACTGTTAGCCTAGAAGCTGAAGCTGCCACTGGTGAAGTTGAAGCTGCTTGGACTGATTGTGGGATCTCCTGATTCTCCCCCTTTTTGGATGCATTGGTTTGATCAGGGGGACCAAAAACCTTTGCTAGTAGGGTTTGAACCAACTTTTCAAGCTGTACAATCTTGTTTCATATAACTTCAACCCAAGCTGAAACTGGGCAAGTTTTTGTTGTTAGACTGTTGTAAGTTGTTGTAGAGCAGTGATTTGGGAACCCTGTGCAGCTATTATAGACTTGTAATGTTCCAGAATGGCTACAACAGGTTTCAGTTGTTGATCCGTTAATGCAATTAGTTGCAGACTGGCCTCAAGATCTTCAAATAATAATGGGATTTGAGATCTGTCACTGGCACCAATTCCAGAAGTAGAAACATCTGGGCCCTTTTGTTCTTGGTACTAGGGACTTCCAGAAGGTGCTTGCACACCCTCGTTGCCATGGGGTTGGTCTTAGATATGTTGGTACTGTCCTGTGCCCCTTGTGTAGAGACAACAGTAGTACCAGCCACACAACCCATATGAACATCCTCAGAATGGATGGTCACCTCCAAATTGAGGGTGGGAGTATCCTCAGTAGGTTCCTTATCGATATGTTGTGCAAGAGTATCCTCTCGCACAGAGCTATTTGGCTCTTGGGTTTGGACTGAGGAGGAAGGAGCTCTTACAACCCTTTGTCTTTTGTATATTTTTAGTGATGGGGCTTGGGAGGTATGTATAGAAGAAGGATCAGAGGTATATTTGTATAATGAGGAGTGGGTTGGGATCCTGGGGGTGAAGCAGTAATAGTGGGCTGAGCCTGCTCAGGATCCTCTCCTCTGTTTCTTGGATAGATAGCCTGCATTGCTTGAGGCATAGAAACATCTACACTATGAAAATTGGCACTTGGTTTTAAAAGTCTTTTTATAGTAGGTAAAGAGTGCCTATGGGAAACATGTATTCTTTAATATACTATAAAAGAATTGTAAGATTTTGCAATTATTTCTGCCAAAAATCGTGGATACATAAAAATTTTCCCATTCTTTAAGGAGTGGTGCCTTAACACTCCTTGAAAAATCATGTTTGAAAAGTTGAACTGTTGGCCTGTGGATAAGCACACCAGAGCAGTGGCAATATTAGGAGAAAATTCAGACCAACCAGTCCTTTTAGGGCTTAAGCACTGTTGAAGAATATGTACAAGATACTTCCATTTAAGACCAAAATGTGCTTTATAGAAGGTAAAAGAATCTGTTGGGCCCCTATACCCTATTTCAAAAAGACTTTCACGTAAAGCAGTGAGGGAGAGATCAGATATACCTGAGGCATCTTGCATATACAAATGTTGTCGAATGGTCTCCACTATGATGGTAATGGGATTACCATCAATGATGGATGCAAAAGAAGTGATTCCCTCATGGGTATTGACAGTGGCTGATATCCAAAAGTGCTCTATATGAGAGACCTATATAGTGGGCTTGACAGTTAGAGCATAATGGATAGGAGAACTACGGAGAGAATCCATCATTTCATGGAATGACTGTAGTTCAGCGTGTTTGAGAGAGTATGGTAGGCAGTTGTATTCTTTAACGAACTCCATTGATGATCACAAAGACGAGGATTTAGGGTTTGGAACGATATTTAAAAATCACACAGAGAGAGAAAGAGAAAGGATTGTGGAAGATATTTTGCAACTGATAGTTGCAATCAACGAAACTGGGACTTTTAAGGGTTTGGGTTTTCAAAAATATCTAGTCCCGCACACAATCTCCTTAGTAATGACTGAAATGCCCTGCACACTTGACAGACCAAGTGAAACAACTAACAGTTCAAGAAAATGAACTACAGCTTGAGAATAGTCTCAAGCTGTTAGTTGTTTATTGAACAGCAGCTAATGAAACAGTGTCTCCCCTTTAACTAAGCACATTTAGGAAGTGTTTTTCTCATAGAATAAGGGAGAGTAATGGAAGACAAATTAATACATATTTACCATGCCAATGTTTGATACCAGAAAGGTGAACCTTCCTACATCAAATGGGTTTGTAAACAGTCAGCTCACTGATCATCAGTATGAATTTTAGTAACTTGGATTAATTTCTTTTCATTACAGTCCTTTATAAAATGGAATCTAATGTCTATGTGCTTGGTTTTGGGAAATTTCACTGGATTTTGTACAATGCGGATTGCACTTGAATTGTCAATGTAAATAGGAGTAGATAAAAAGTTCATACCATAGTCTCTTAGTTGGTTCTGTATCCACATAACTTGGGAACAACAGTTGGCAGCTGCAACATATTCTGCCTCAGTGGATGAAATGGAGACTGTGGTTTGCTTTTTGCACTGCCAAGAGACTAGTCTTGCTCCTAGATATTGACATCCACCGGTTGTGGATTTCCTGTCTATGTTGCAGCCTCCATAATCACTATTAGAGTAAGCTGTTAGTTCAAGAGGAGAGTCCTTAGGATACCATAGGGCCAATTTTGGTTGACCTTTTAGATATCTAAAGATTCTCTTAACAACAAACAGATGGGAATCCTTTGGGGCACATTGAAAACTGGCACAAACACAAACAACAAACATTATATCAGGTCTAGAAGATGTGAGATACATTAGTAAACCTATCAAGGATCTGTACAAATGAATATCCACATCCACTCCTTTTTTATCTGCATCAAGCTGTTTATGAGTGTCCATTGGTGTGCTGGCAACCTTGGTGTCCTTGTATCCAAACTTTTCCAGAATATCATTCACATACTTTGATTGGCTGAAGAAAAGTCCAGTGGGTTTCTGCTTGACCTGCAATCCTATAAAGAAAGTTAGTTCCCCTATTGAACTTATTTGAAACTTTTTGTGCATTAAAGTCTCAAATTCCTTGCAGAGAATGTCATTTGTTGATCCAAAGATGATGTCATCAACATAGATTTGAACAAGAAGGATCTCTGATTTAATGGACTTTGTGAACAGTGTCTTGTCCAGAGTACCTCTCTTGAAGCCATTCTGTAGTAGATATGAAGACAAAGTGTCATACCATGCTCTTGGAGCTTGGTGAAGCCCATAGAGTGCTTTGTCTAACTTGTAGACTCTGTCTGGCTACTTATAGTCTTCAAATCCAGGGGGTTGACACACATAAACCTCTTCTTCAACTGTACCATATAGGAATGCAGATTTCACATCCATTTGGTACACCTTGAATCCTTTGTAGCTGGCATAGGCTAGGAATAGTCTGATGGCTTCTATCCTTGCTACTGGGGCAAAGACATCGTCATAGTCTATTCCTTCTTCTTGAGTGTATCCTTGAGCTACCAGCCTTGCTTTGTTTTTTATCACTACACCTCTCTCATCCTTTTTATTTTTGAACACCCATCTTGTACCAATTGCCCTCTTTCCTTTAGGCAAGTCTACCAGTGTCCATAAATTCTGAATCTTGAATTGTAGAAGTTCTTCTTGCATTGATTCAATCCAAGATGGATCCTTCAGAGCTTCAGATGCCTTATTTGGTTCTAATTGTGACATGAAACATGCATGTTCAAAGGCAGCTAGACTGAACTCAGGAACTGCTGATTCAGTAGCAGTTGATTCCTTGTGAATCATTATCCGTGTCTGCACAGGAGTGCGTGGATCTCCCATGATCTGATTAAGAGGATGATATTTTTGAACCCTTAGTGTAGGTTCACTTTCTGTCTGAAATGAGCTTCCCAGATTTGTATCATCACCTTCTGCACCACTTGATGATTCTGCCTCAGTAACAGTTTGATTTGGAGATGGAGCTGTTTCCCTATTGGTTGTAGTTGTTACTTCAGGACTTGGGATTGACACTTCAAACTCTGTATGTATGTCTTGTTGGTCAATCAGAACCCCAGGTGGGTCACAAGTGAGAAGTGGAAGAACAGTTTACTCATCCCATTTATCAGAATCTTCAACAGTTGGAAACTTTGTGCCAACAGCTTGAATGTTTGTGTTGACAGTATGAGAATTTGAACGGAAAGTTTCAACATTGTTTCCAACAACTCCTACTGAATACTCAACAAAGCTTAGAGAATTTTTAGTGAATTAAAATCAAACAACAAATCAGGTCCAGCGCCTTTGACATTTGCAGTATTTTCATTAAACTCAACATTAGCAATTTCTTCAATGGTTTTAGACACACTGTTATATACCCTAAAGGATTTGCTTTGAGTAGAGTATCCTACAAAGAATCCTTCTTCAGCCTTACTTTCAAACTTGCCTAAGTGAGTGTTAGTATATAGGATAGTGCATGAACAACCAAAAGGTTTTAGAAAGGCTACTATGGGAATCCTGTTATGGAATAACTCATAGGGAGTTTTTCCTTGTGACTGAACAACTTGAACCCTATTTAGAACATAACAAGCTGTATTTACTGCCTCTGCCCAGAAGGTCATTGGCAATTTGGAATGAGCTAGCATGGTTCTAGCAGCCTCTATTAGTGTTTTGTTTTTCCTCTCAGCTACACCATTTTGTTGTGGTGTTCTAGGTGCACTATATTGCCTTGCAATTCCTTTGGACTCACAGAAACTGTTTAGAATATGATTTTTAAACTCAGTTTCATTATCTGACCTGATCACCTTAACTTTTAAGTTAGAAGGGTTTTCAATTTTTAGAATAAAGGATTTGACCAACTCAGCAGTTTCATCCTTAGTCCTAAGAAAATAAACCCATGTAAATTGGTGAAATCATCAACAATGACTAAACGGTAGGCTCTTTTATTCAAACTCAAAACAGACGTTGGACCAAAAAGATCCATATGAATAAGATGAAGAGCAGATGGGATTGAATTTACTTCCTTGGCCTTATGAGAAGTTTTGTGTTGCTTGCCTTTGAGACTAGCTACACAATGGTCATCACATATGTACTCCTTATGTGGTAAACCTCCTACCAAGTTCTTTTTGACTAAAACATTCATGGATTTGAAGTTCATGTGACACATCCTTCTATGCCAAAGAGCAGACTCATTAGATGATGCTTTAGATATTAAACAACTTAAAGTATTTGTATTGGATAAGAGTTCTGTGTCCAAACAGTAGACATTGTCCTTTCTTGGTGTTCTGAGTAAAACAAGATTTTTAAGTATTTCAAAACCTTTTGAGAGGACAATGCGTTCAGAGTCTGTGAACAAAAAAATGTTTTGTTTGTCACAAACTTGAGACACACTTATTAAATTATACTTCAGCTGTTCAACATACACAACATCATTAAATATCATATTGCCTGCTTTGACTGTACCCTTACCTGTTACCTTACCTCCTTTGGACTTTCCACCAAATGCAACAAATCCTCCTTCAAAGCTTTTGAAATTTGACAAGCATTCAAAGTTTCCTGTCATGTGCCTAGAGCATCCACTGTCCATATGCCATCTTGTCTTATGTTGGTTCCTGTGGTTGCCCTGCACAAAAAAGAGCTCAGTTAGTAGTGGAGTAAACCCAAACCAAATTGGTTTTGGGTTGTCCTTGTGCATTGACATAACTAAATACTGTTTGTGTCTTTTTAAAGTTAGTGAGATCCACTGGTGGATTCTGTGAGGAGTATTTAGTTATGACATGAGGTATCCAAGTGTTATTTCCAATCTTTTCTTCAACAGTCTCAGATGGTACACTACCAGTTCCAATTTCTGGCTCAGCAGTTGAACTGGATAGAGTGTCAGCAGCTTCAGAATCTGCACTACCAGTTCCAACTTTTGACTTAACAGTTTCAACTTTTACGTTAGCAGTTTAAACTGTGTTTTTGTCTTTGACACACCAAACATTTTTCATGCTTAATTTAGATTTCATTAAAACTTGTTTTTGTTGTACAAACTGCCTTTTGTTGACTTTTATAAACCTATGATCAACTGTATTCTTTGGAACTGGGGTGACAGGTTTTGGGGCCTTTAAAACTTTTAAATTTTGTGAGATTGCATGTTTTTGAAACACAGTCTGTTTTGCAATAGGTGGTTTATATAAACAGTGCTTGGCCAAATGGTTTTTCCTGCCACAGTTGAAACATCTGTTGATTGTTTATAGGGGAACCAGTTTTGTGTGACCATAACTGGTTCTTGTTCCTTTGATTTCCCCTTACCTGCTGCTGTGTGGGAAACTTTTGAACACCATGCTTTTTGGCATGTGCATACTAGAACAGTTTTACCCATTTTAGTTATTTTGGAAGAAGATGCAATATTACAGTTAGAAGGTACAGAAACATGTGAAGCATGATTGCATTCACTCATCTTCTCTTTTCCTTTCAGGCTGTTGCTGCTGATAGAGTTTGAAACAGGAGGTCCTATAGGTGCACTCATGATTTTGAAGTTACTCTCAGCTGTCTCACTCTTAATTCCTTCATTGGGAACCAATTCTTCTTTAGGTTCAGGCTTATCCTCAAGGATAGGATCTACATTTTTCATTTTCTCATCTAATGGTTCATTCACAAGCCTATCAGCAACTTCACTCATAGGATGAATGTATTTATTGTTGTATGGAGGTGGAGTAGCATTATATCCTATTCCTTCCTTGGGATTGAGTTGAGATTTTACACTATCCTTAAATTGAACTTCCATTAGGTGTTCTAGATTTTGATTGGCCAGCTTGAAGCTGCCCAAGTCTATGTTTATAGATTCTACTTTAACACCTTCTGTTCAGCCTCATCTAATTTCTTATTAAGGGTCTCTATTTTCTCATTTAGCTCCTTTTTCTCCCACTCATGTAATGTTCTATCATGTCTCATCTGAATCTCATTATCCTTATAGTCATTGATCTGTTTTTCAAGATCCTCTATACCCTGCATATACTCATATCTCCTCTCTTCCATCTTAGCTAGAGTTTTGCACATGCTCTCATTATGATCTCTGTACTTTTTAACCATATTTTTTCAAGCTTGAGAGCAGAGTTTAGCATTTACCTCAGATGGTAGTTCAGTGGAAGTGACAGTTGTAGTTTCTGCCATAAGAGCTTGATTCTGAAACTCCTCTTCTGTCTGATCACTCCAGACAAATACATTGTCTTATTGAGAAACAAGAGCTTGTGAAGATGATATTTGGCTGGTTTGTTGGGGTCTTGGTGGCTGCTGACCTTGTGATCTACACTCTCTAGCAAAATGGCCAAGTTTGTGGCATTTGAAGCACTCAACCTTTGATTTGTCAAATGCTGGCTTGCCTTTTGTTCTGGCTTGAAAGTTTGGTCTGCCAGTCCTTTTAAGAAATCTTTTGGCCCTCATAGTCAAGATGGAATGTTGCCACTTTAAGTCTATTTCTTCTAAATCATCTGGATGGATTTGTTCCCGATCTTCAGCATTAAGAGCAAAAAGTCCATCACTTGCAACAAATGCTTCATAACGAACTTCAGAAGAGTTGCCATCACTTCCTGAAAAAGAGTCACAGCAGTTTGATTTATCATTTAATGCTGATGACAGCAGAGCAGTGTTTTGATTATAAGAAAGGAGTTTCTTTTTATTTTCAATTTCTGATTCAAACACTCTCAGGCTATTGTAGAGGTCATCAAACTCTATTTCATCTAGAGTGTCTTTGGTTCTCCATTGGGCAGCATAGACCGTCCATTCTTCACCAAGAGATCTGAGGAATTTTCTATTCACTTCATCTTGATCCAGGCTGACCCTAGCACTCTCCAACTCACCTATCAGCTTATTAAACCTACCAAAGAATTGAGTAAGGTTTTCATTCTTTCCACCAGAAAAATTTTCATACTGCTGTTTTAAAATATCTTTTTGATTTCTTTTTGTGCTAGCATTTCCAGCAAATCTTTTCTCTAAATCAAGCCAAAGAGAATGTGCAGTATAGAATTTTTTAAACTGATGTTGAAAGCATTAGGAATGGCTATTTGTAAAATAGTAAGAGCTTTGACTTCATTCATTCTAGCCTTTCTTTCAATTTCAGTTTTTGGAGTTGTTCTTTTTGGTTTGCCCTCAACATCTAGTTCAAGATCAACTGCAGGAGGATTTTCAACAGCTTCCCATAGGGCATAGTCATTGAATTGAATGTGCTGTTGAATCCTGAGTTTCCACATCTCGAACTTAGTGGGTTTGAGAATAGGCACTTTAAGTCCTTGCCCAGATCCCTTACTGCTGTTTTCAAACTCCATTGCAGAAAAACAAACTTTTAAACGATGAAAATTTCTCATTTTGAAAACAAAGAATAACAAACAAAAACCTGTGGCTCTGATACCACTTGTCAAGATCAAAATCACCTAAGAATAACTTGTTTTAATAGATCAGAGTTTAAACCAATAACCTTGTTTTTGAATCAAAGTCCAATTAAGAAGTTTGCGGAATAACACTTAATTGTTTTAAGAAAACTATCAGAATTATAAAGAAGATAATCAAATAAACACAATAAATATCAATACTTTTATATTGCCAAATCTCTGATTACAATCACCTCTAATCTGTTTTGATTAGACCAAGAACACAGACTGTTCTTAGGGTTTTACAACCTTAGAGGCTTTAGAAAGTTATATCAGAATGCAAATTACAATATGAAAGACTTAAGCACCACGATTACAATAGAAAGACCTAGTCTCTATATATTTATAGCCTTCTGATTTGTTTCCTTAACAGACTCTGATTTCTCTGGTAGTAGATATGCTTGGAAGATCTTCAAATCTTGAAAAATATATCACTTCCTGAATTTTAGCACTTTCTGTTATCTATCTGTTGAGCAGCTTGAACTTTTAACTCTGGCAGCTTGAACTTTTGAACTAGCAGCTCGAGTTTGTTGCACTGGCAGCTCGAACTTTGTAATTACACAGAAATACTACTAACAGCTTGAGAAATCCTAATAACAGCTTGACATACTTAGATTATTTCCCAACAATCTCCCCCTAACTTAAATTCTTTACGAAAAACTTTAAGTTTCTATACAAATAAGAAAATAAAACAAAGTAAAACTGTTATATACAAACTAAGGCATCCAAAAACTTACAACTGTGAAAGTTTCTGCCTTATACCTTTTATGAACTCTCTTTTCAACTCCTCTTTATCACATTCAATCTTTATGTGCTGTTGAATCCTGAGTTTCCCCATTTTTAACTCAGTGGGTTTGAGCATAGGCACTTTAAGTCCTTGCCCAGATCCACTACTGCTGTTTTCAAACTCCATTGCAGAAAAACAAACATTTAAACGATGAAAGTTTCTGACTTTGAAAACAAAGAATAACAAACAAAACCTAGCTCTGATACCACTTTTCAAGATCAAAATCACCCAAGTTTAACTGGTTTTAATAGATCAGAGTTTAAACCAATAACCTTGTTTTTGAATCAAAGTCCAATTAAGAAGTTTGCGGATAACACTTAATTGTTTTAAGAAAACTTGCAGAATTATAACGAATAGATAATCAAATGAACACAATAAATATAAAAACTTTTATATTGCCAAATCTTTGATTACAATCACCTCTAATCTGTTTTGATTAGACGAAGAACACAGACTGTTCTGAGGGTTTTACAACCTTAGAGGCTTTAGAAACTTATATCAGAATGCAATTACAATATGAAAGACTTAAGCACCATGATTACAATAGAAAGACCTAGTCTATCTATATTTATAGCTTTCTAATTTGTTTCCTTGACGGACTCTGATTTCTCTGGTAGTAGATATTCTTGGAAGATCTTCAAATCTTGAAATATATATCACTTTTTGAAATTTAGCACCGTCTGTTATCAATCTGTTGAGCAGCTTGAACTTTTAACTCTGGCAACTTGAACTTTTGAACTAGCAGCTCGAGTTTGTTGCACTGGCAGCTCGAACTTTGTAATTTCACAGAAATACTACTAACAGTTTGAGAAATCCTAACTAACAGCTTGACATACTTAGATTATTTCCCAACATTATGGTCATTACGAGTTCCTTGTTATGCCATTTGGGTTGACCAACGCACCGGCTGTATTTATGGATCTTATGAATAGGGTTTGTAGACCGATGTTTGACAAATTGGTAATCGTATTCATAGATGATAAGTCTGAATCCGAACATGTCGTTCATCTAAGGGAGTTGCTGGAATTGTTAAGAAAAGAGAGGTTGTATGCCAAATTCTCAAAGTGTGAGTTTTGGCTGAAACAGATTCAATTTTTTGGACATGTGATTTCGGGAGCTGAGATTTTTGTAGATCCAGCTAAGGTAGAAGCTATAAGAAACTGCGAACTGCCTCGTTCAGCTATTGAGATAAGAAGTTTTCTCGGATTGGCAGGTTACTATCGGAGGTTTATTAAGGACTTCTCGAAGATTGCAGTTCCTTTGAATGAATTGACAAAGAAGAACGCGCCGTTCGTATGGGAGAATGAACAATATGATGCATTCGAGGTATTGAAGAAGACATTAAGCGAAGCCCCAATACTTGCCTTACCGGAGGGTAATGAAGACTTTGTAGTATATAAGGATGCATCGAGGTTAGGGTTGGGCGCTGTGCTGATGCAGCGTGGAAAAGTAATTGCATATGCCTCGAGACAGTTAAAGCAGCACAAGAAAGATTATTCAACTCATGACTAGGAGTTGACCGCGGTTACTTTTGCATTGTAGTTGTAGAGACACTATCTGTATGGAACTAAGTGTCAACTGTATACGGACCATAAGAGTTTGAAATATATCTTTAGTCAGAAAAAGCTTAATATGAGACAATGTAGGTCTATGGAGTTGATTAAGGACTACGATTGTGAAATACTTTAGCATCCCAGAAAGGCTATTGTGGTAGCCGATGCTTAGAGTCGGCAAGCCTATGCCAAGAATTGTTGCTATATGATGACTTCAACGATGTTAACGTCCACGATTATCGATGATGTAAAAGCTGCTCAAGTTGAATCTTTAAAAGAAGAAAACATTGATGCCGAGGATATAATGGTACAGAAGAAGATCATGGAAACGAGTGAGTCGGGATTGAAAGGTGTATATGGAAGGATCTGGGTGCCAAAGTTTGGGGATATGAGAAGAGTGATAATAGAAGAAGCGCATCAATCGAAATTTTCTGTACATCCCGGGAGCACAAAGATGTACAAGGAATTGAAAGCAGACTTTTGGTGGCCCGGACTGAAAAAAGATATTGGGCAGTATGTTGAAAGGTGTAGGACATGTCGGTTGCTGAAAGCCGAGCATCAGCAACCTTATGGTAGTCTGCAACCGCTTCCCATTCCGGAATGGAAGTGGGAACACATCACGATGGATTTCGTCACTAAGTTGCCGAAGAGTAGGCGTCAACATGATGCGGTGTGGGTGATTGTAGATAGATTGACCAAGTCGACACACTTTATTCCTATCAGGGAAAGCTATTCGTTGGAGAGATTGACTCAGATTATATGAGTGAAATAGTTTCTAGACATGGAGTCCCTAAGTCCATTGTGTCAGATCGGGATAGCCGATTTACTTCCAACTTTTGGTCGGCTTTGCAAGAAGGATTGGGAACAGGAATTTCAATGAGTACGGCCTACCGTCCACAAACTGATGGCCAAAGCGAAAGGACCATTCTTACCTTAGAGGATATGATGCGGTCTTGCATCTTGGATCTTGGTGGTAATTGGGATGATCATTCGCCACTGATAGAGTTCTCGTACAACAATAGTTACTACGCGACGATCAAGAAAGCACCGTTTGAAGCATTGTGTGGGAGAAGGTGTAGGACTCCTACATGTTGGAGAGAAACCGGAGAGACTCCGATTGCTGGGCCGGCATTGCTAGAGGAAACTAACGAAAAGATACAGTTGATTAGACAGAATATGAAAGTGGCTCAGGATCGTCAGAAAAGTTATCACTATAGAAGGCACAAATCAATCAACTTTGAGGTGAATGATTGGGTTTTTCTAAAGGTATCACCTATGAGAGGTGTTATACGTTTTGTTAAAAGAGGCAAGTTGGCTGCTAGATTTGTTGGACCTTTTAGAATAATACAAAAAGTCAGAAAGTCAATCTTATCGTATGGAGTTGCCTGAAGAGATGTCAGGCATACATCCAGTGTTTCACGTGGGAAATCTCAGAAAGTCCTTCACTACTGGTAATGAGGATTGGGCTGATCATACTCAACTGAAGATTGATGAAAGGCTCCAATACGTGGAAGAGCCGGAATGTGCACTAGATACTAAAGTCAAGAATTTAAGAAATAAAGAAATAGAGATGGTGCTGGTACGCTGGAAGCATCCTAAAGGAGCAAATCATACTTGGGAGACAAAGGGTGACATGTTAAAGAAATACCCACAACTGTTTGAAGCCAAGTAACTTTGAGGACGAAGTTTGAGCGTGGTGGAGCCCATGCTGTAACATCCTAAGAAATTAATATAATGTAATTGAGGTTAATTAGTTTGAATTTTGAATTTAATATAACTAAGTTGGATTATGAAAGATGATTATGTATTTGGATTATTTATAAAAGTTGGTTGCTTTATTAAAAAATTAAGAATTTTAATTTATTAATTACATATAATTAATTATAAGTGGTTGTGACGATAAAATAAAGATAGAATCTTTATTAAATGAAATCAGATAAGTAGAAGGGCTAAATGTGACAATAGCCTAAAAATAAGGAATAAAAGACTATTTGTCTTTCATTTTTACCATTTCCTCTCTCTCTCTCTCTCTCTTTCTCTCTCTCTCTCTCTCTCTCTAAGAACACTCACCATCTCTCTTAAAACACGGTTCTTGCATCATCAATCAATCAAAAACGTAAATCTGAGAAATTAAGAGCTGAAAAGTTGGAATCAAGATCATAAAAGGTAACTATCAACATTGCAAACAACGATTTAAGGTAATATTACTTAAACTATTCGAATTTAAGGGTTTTTGTGTTCGATTTTATAAAAACCGAATCAGAGATGTTGGATTGAGATGTTGTTGCAAGTTAGATGTTATTGTGGATTTGTGTAAATCGAGTATTATAGAAGTTATGTACCAAATTTTAGCTTCTAATTCAAGCTCTAAGTATGATTTTGGAATCAACTATGTGTTTTAGTGTGTGTGTTCGACGGGTTGTTTAAAAATGGTCAAAAGGAGCTTGAATTGGTACCAATATGGTTAGAGTCATGATAAAAAGTGTTAAAAGAGTATTTTTATGTATATATAATAGTTTACAGTCATAAATGGACACAAATTGACCAAAAGAGATATCTGGAAAATAATAAAATTGCACAAGTATGAAACTCGGATCTGAAGAACACAACTCGGATCATCCGAGTTTCAGACCCAATAAGAACTCGGATGGAACATCGAATGAGTAAGGCATCCGAATTTTGGATCATGGTGCCATCCGATCTTCGGATGAACAGTACATAATAAATTTCTAAGTGTGGAACTTTGGGTCATCCGAATTTCAGATGAATAGTGAAATCCGAATTCGGGTGGTATCCGAATTTTGGGTCAACTTTTGTAAAACTTATAAAATTAAGTTTTTATGAAATAAATAGATATTGACAATGATGTTTTTGTACACTGACTTCACAGGTCCATTGTATTGTTGTTTAACCCATAGTGGAGTACTTTTTGATTCCGGTTGAAAGCCCGAAGAGAAATAATATAGATTGAAGTTAATTAACGCAGCCACTGTGAGTACATATGATTCACATGTCTAAATCTGTTTTATGTTAGCAATTGTCTGCTAAGACCTGTTGCTTCACCTTCATTTGGATTTCTACTAACTTGCGTAGACATAGATGCACATTGTTGCTTGCTGCATGTCCGTTTCTTGGTTGTGCATCTTTCGATGGACCGGCGGGTCGCATCTGTATTCTGATGTCACTGTGCTATATGACCTGGAGTTGATCCCTCTGAGGTCCTGATAGGCAGTAGGTCATCCCCGATGTTATGTTTGTCTAAGATGGTTGATTTAATGCCGAGCTTTGGCTCGAAGGAGCTGCGACTCTTGTTCCGTACTTGGTGTACGGAGAGAGTATACGGCGTACGTTGACGGTGTTACTCTTAGGTGGCTTCATAAAGATTTGTAGAATGCGTAAATCTGTGTATTCACTAAGCTTTGCTTACCCCTTAGTTGTTCAATTTTTACAGGAAAAGAAAAATCCGCTGTGGGACCTTCTCGCTAGGTCATTAATTGAAGTTTTTGAATATCATCTACTACTTACTCGGTAATTGAACTAAGGGACCAATATTGTGATATTTGGGATGTTTTAATAATGTATTGAGTTGTAGATTTAGATTGGAACCCTGTAGCATCGTAGGTTTTTTTTTTTAAAACTTGTACTGTATTAATGTATTTATTGCTTCCGCTCTTGTTTAAGCATTTAGATCATTATGTATCAAATTATGTGGTGTTTAATCTTGGGTTAAATGTAATGGTGGTTTATGTGGCAAGGGTGTCACATGAAAATTCCATCATCAACTTTCACAACTGATGATGTTGAAACGCACATCCCCTCTCCCCATGAAGAGGTGCCCGCAAACCAAGGCACTACTGAGGGAACCACCCAAGGTCTTGATGAAGATGTTACAATGCCAGTAACATCTGAAAGGCCACCATCTCCAACTCCTTCACCTCATGATGCAGCTACTACCACTGTTGAAGGTCCCCTTGATCCTTCCAAGCTGGGCCAATTAACGTATGCCTAGACTATGGAATTGCTTTCTAAAGTATCACTACCATCACCAACTGACGCCCAAACTTCAAAATGCTCACCATCACACTCATCCCCATCCACTCAATCCAAACAGTCAACTTATACACCTCCATCCCCCAAAGAACTCTCTTTGAAGGACCAACTTTCTGTGTTGTCCAACAAAGTTGGTTCTATGGAATCTTCTATGACTTCACTTCCATCTCTCATAACAGACTCCATGTCTGCTCAGCTTCAAGGTTTTCTTGATTCGTTCAAGTCTTCCTTCCCAATCCTTGCTACCCAACCTGATCATTCCTCTCAGCTGCTTGCACTCACTGCACAGCTGCAACAACTCTCCTCCTCCCTATCTTCAATTCTTTCTCACCAACAGGACTTTGTGTACACCCTGGCAGCTGTTTCCCAATAGCTGTCAGGTCTCGCTGAAACCTGTTCTAGCACCCTGCCATCCACATTAGCTTCTCTGAATACCTTGGTGGTATCCCTGTCAAATTCTCTGGCAACAAACTTTGATGATATTCATGAGTCCCTTGAACTCATTATTGCACAGCTTCAAAGTTTGGTGTTCACAGAAACTGACCGGGCTACTATTTCCCAACTTTCATATTTTGCCACTTCTCATTCTTCTTCTCTTCAACTTGTGTTACCGAGCTGGCAGAAGTTAAGGACAGCTTGGCTTTTTTAGTGCATAGCCTGGTTGGTTCAAGACCTGCCACCAAACCTGCTGCTGTCGAGCCTGTTGGATCCGTTCCTTCAGGCAGACCTGGTGTTGAAGGCTCTGTGCCATCTCTTTCAAAGGGGGAGAAGTCTAAATCTGCCTCGAAGATAAAGTCTAAGGGGGTGAAATCTTCCTCTCCCTCTAAGGAGAAATCAACATCAGTAAGCCAAGCAACAGGACAATTACAAACTGGTGTTGCTACAGGTACTTAAACTGTCTCTGCAACCGCTGCTCCGTCTACTCAGGTTGGATCTCTAAGCTCTGCACCATCTAAGGGGGAGGAATCCATTCCTGAGGACAGGCCAAGCAGAAGGAGACATTTGATTTTGGAACAAAATGAAGAAGAAGAAGAGGAGGAAACTGAAGCTGTTCTAACTAGAGCAGCAAAGGGAAAAAGGAAAGCCTCTGTGGACACTGAATCTCTCAAAGTTGCTTAGCTAAAATTTGACAAATCTAAGGCCAAAGATATGGGCATTCCACTAGAGACTTATTATAAGTGGAAAAAAGAGCAGCTTGAGATCCTTGAAAGAGAAAAAAAGGAAGAAGCTTCTGCTAAAGCCCTTGTATACAAGGAGGCAAGAAAGATCTAAATGCCCTCCCTGGGTGTTCATAGGAAACTGATAGAGGCTGCTAATGAGTCAGTGGCTGGTAAAGAGGGAAAGAATGAACAGAGTGCACAGGTCTTGGTGACCAAATCAAAGCCTGTATCCTCATCAGCTAAAGCCCAAGTCCACTTTGATAATATGACAAGAAAGATATTTTTTGATGTTGCAAACAGAAGACTTGCCAAGGAAACAATTGTCTAAGCAGTCCCCATATCAAGAAAAGGTAAGCAGTGGAGGCTTCAAATTACAATGCACGATGCTGTTGGTCTCGAATTAGAAGCCTACGAGTCCACTGATGTTGCCTGCATGGGGTATAGGGAATGGGTTGAATTGGCTATGGCCCTGAGCAGATCAAAATCTGAAACTGCTAAAACTGTCAGGGCATATGTCAAGACACTGAAGGAAAAGGTGAAAGACCTGGGCTTGATCCCTGAAGAACAAATCAAGGGTACCTCACTGGTGGATCCCATGATTAAGCCCAAGAGATAGAGAAAGGATACAGAGCTTGAAGAACTCATCATCATGATTGAACAGGGGATGTGCTGTTGAAGTCAAAGGGATAGATCATAGTCTGCCAAAAGGAGTTGAATCTGAAGAAGTAATATTCATTGAACAACCTGCATTAGAGGCGTTCTTTATGGACCCCTTATCAAAGAAAATGTGTTTCTAGAGGAAACCTGATCTTCATAAGGTTGGTCTCAAGCAGGTCGTAGCTTTCAGACTCTCAAATGCCTTTGAACAGCATTCAAGATGGAGAGCCACAATATGGGAACAGCTCAAAGCCTTCTATGAAAAGGGAAAATTCCAGAATCCAGTCTTCGTGTTCCTGAGGCATGGAATAGAAGAAATTGATGAAACCATAGAACATTACGAACAACTGGATGAGCAAAGATAACAGCTTGCCACTGTTTGCTCCCAACATCAACAGTCTTGCCACTGTTTGCTCCCAACATCAACAGTAGATGAAGAATGGAAGCCATCCATAAGTTGGACAGGCTTGCCACTGTTTGCTCCCAACATCAACAGTCCAAACTTGTTGAAAAGTTCTTTTTGTACATATGTTGTTCTTTATTACATCAGTTGTAATTTATCTCAGTACATCAGTTGTACTTCTGTAAAAACATGTGTTGTTTAAATCAATATCAGTGTATGTATGAACTGATCTTTTACTTTACTTTAATGATGTACTTCCATTTCAGCAATTGAAATGTAAAAATATATAGTGATCATTTATATAATCAGCTTAGAATAATTATTGCAAATAGGGGGAGATTGTTAGGCACAAAAAGGCCTCAATCAAACATATTCTACATCATAGGGGGAGATTATAAATCAAACCTATTTGATACACTTAAATGGTATATATTAAGGTCTGTTCATGCCTCATTGAAACCTGATAAGTGATTTGCAATATTAGTCAAAGCTGCTCACCTTGTTACATTAGTTGTAACTTAGGCAGATTGCCCAAGCTGAGCTATTTTGTTGGACAGGCAGAACATAAACTGTCTACGCTGCTCATGTCCGTTGAGGAACTTGGACCAAAACTAAGTGTTTTGTTCTCTGTGAACAGAACATGTTCTTCGTGAACAGGTTATACACTTTATGCAATTTGTTTCCATGTCATCATGTATTGTCTTGGACGAAAAGATTAGTTTGCAAGTCAAAGACAAAGTGGAAAATCGGAAGCTGCTTACACTGCCCAAGCTGTTCTGATACATGAAGACAAAGTGGATATTTGAAATGGGTGACAGACCATGTCTTATATCAAAATGGCTATAGAAGAAGAGGAAAGGATCAAAATTGACATTCCTCTTTAAGGTAAAGCAATCTGCAACAGAGACAAAATGAAGAAGATAAAGATTCTGCTACATAGGGACAAATGCTGTTTTGTCAGAATGTGCAGAAAAGCAGTTTTGTTGTTTGAAAAGGCACTCCACTATCTCTGCATCCAATGAAGGAGTTTCACCAGTATTCTCTAAGAGAGTATAAAAGGAAGCTTCTAAGGAATATGAGATAATTAAGAGAGAGATATCCAGAACGTGCAAAGAATTGTGTTTTCATGCATGCAAAGTCTACTTAGAAAAGAATAGTTGAGTGTGTCCAAGCTGTTCTTGTTCAAGCTATCTGTCTGTCTTGTAAAATCAGTGAGTACATCTTAGTGAGTGAATTCATTGTAACTAGTCTAAGTGTGTCTTAGATTAGTTGTCTATCTGTTGTTCTATCATCTAAGTTTGAATCATTCCGCAATTCAAACTTGTTTGTAATTAACACTTGTTGATATATACATACAAACATTGAGAAAAGTGTTTTGAAATTTTAAATAGCTGTATTCACCCTCCTCTACAACTTACAGCAACATACTTGGTGAACCTTTTGGGACCTACACTAACTCTAATTAACAAGCCTCTGAAGTCATTTCCTTGGCTCGACCCTATCTTTATTCATCCCTGAACACATAACAAATTATCATATGTTAACCCCAAGCCCAACAAACACACACAAGATTCTCATATACTGATAACATAACTAATACAACCCCAAAACACAACCCATTTAGACCCCAAAGACGAAAATCCAAATCTGCCTGGAATAGGCCTGATCGCGGTCGTCCTCATCCTATTGAGAACGCTCTCACAATTGCGGTCGCATTTCCCCATCGCGGGCCTCGCTCTTACTTCATCCGCGCTCTATGATTACTGGCTGAGAACCCATCCACCGCTTCAAATCATCGCGGCCGCGCAGAAGGGGACTGCAACCGTAATCCCTGATGAACATATAATGTAGCTTCGTTTTCTACACAACCTAGGGGATATCACCCTAACTCGATTCCAGTCGATTTAAAGCGTATATAAGATGTGTAAATATTAGAAGAACCCTATTAAACTCATTCCCATGTAATTCATAACATAAAACATAACTAAACTTAGTATTCTTTTATAAGTTAGCATTTGTTCTGGTGTGTGAAGCTTATATATCACCGACTTTAGTGATTGGCTAAGTGTTGGAAAGCATCAACATGATCTACATCAAGTTCTCTCGAGGTATGATCTTCTTATCATCTTGTTCATATCGTCCTTATTGTTCTTGTTTTTGTTCTTGTAGTATTCGCGTATGATCTATTTTCGGTTTTAATATAGTCCTGTTCTATATGTTTTAAACCCTTCCGCATGTTACGAAATTGTTTTATAAACATTTTTCATAAACGTAAATACCAACACCTACTTGTATATAATAACTCAGCTCTCATAAGCCCTGACGATCCCTCATCGCCTCAGCTAAACCACTTCCCATCCCTGAATGAACAATGATTTACTATATATTATAATCACAACTCAATAGATACTCACACGAAGCTCGTATATTGATAATACATCTATGATAACAATAGCACTGCAAAAATTAATCTCTCATACCCCAAAACCAAAATTGCCTAAAGCTCAGCAGATTTTAGTCAAGCTTAAGATATCCTTGTCGCGCTCAGTTCGCGAGGGAGATGCCCATCGCAGGGCACGATCCCCATCCTAGACATGCACAATTATTTCAACACGTTCTCTTATGCGTCCTTATCTAACCCATTAAAGGCCTACAACCATGGGGTGCCATGCTCTTTGACGAACATATGCAATTCTGCTCTGCTTTCTTTTGTAGACCACAGATATGCCTCAATCCGATTTCTAGTCTATATAACCCATCTAATATGATATATAAACAATCCAAAGCAGTACTACAACATTTACAATAAATTCCCAATCAATTAACATACACAACTTAGAATGTTTCTTTAATTAAAAGGAATGGAAGAAGGAGCTCAATATATGAAGCTCATACATGTCTCTGTTATTTAGCGAGTTCGATACCCAATTCCCTATCCTGTTATCACACTTTGAAGTTTGATCCAATAATATTAGATATTATCCCATGACCTCATCAAAAATTAAAATTCCACTAAAATTATATCTCGAAGCCACATGTTACATAGTCTCTTCACGTGTTAAAATCCACGTATTATATGTTAATCGGTTCAACTAGATAAGAAACCCTAAACTAATAAGATAATGGGATAATTTCACGTACTAGGTTGAAAGTTGCGACCTAACAACAGTTATACATCATATAAAAATCCTTTCACTTTATTGCTTAATTAGTTTGCAACTATACATCAAAGTTTAAATGATCAAATGGCAAAATGTAAGGAAAAATCCTTTTGTACCTAATACCTATACTTTGATTCTATTACAACCCTAGTTCTTAAGCTCTTAGAATATATTTTTCTCATCACTATTTTATAGTACTAAAATTCTTACCCTTAATGCTGAAAGGAATATTACAAATAAAATAAAACTCATGACTTTTACAAGGACTCGAAAATTCAGAATAATTAGACTCAATGACTGTCTTCAAGTCTTGATCTTCATAATAGCTTCAAATTCAACTTTTCACTAAGCAATCTTGTCTTCTCTTTTGAATTCCTTTTCTTCTTGGTCATTAATCTGAAACTTTAGGTCTTCTATAAGATCTATGATCTCTTCATATATTTTCTTTATTTTTTTTTCTTCTTAGTTAAGAAACCTCTCACCTTTGAATCATGGTATCCATTACGTCTATGGAAAAGATCTTCAAAAGAAAACAAACACAACAAACTCAATGTGAATCCCAAATATAAGAAGCAATCTATCAAGAAATATACGAACAAATGAATATATCAAGAACACTATGAATATATTAAGAGAATAAATGTAAGCCCCAAGTTTGTGTATCTTGATAAGAAAGACCCATAATTGCAGAAGTATGATTACAAACCTTACATGCATGTATTGTAACCATGCATGCATACGAAAACACAAACTCTAAAGCCCATGGGTTTCTATTTTACATTTTACATATCACTACTACAAAATGACCCTAACGCAACACTGAGAAAATGTTGCATTAGGCCTTAAAAGTGTTGCATTATGGCTAATGTGACACTTTATCAAATGCCACCTTAGCCAATATTGTCGCCTTAGGTTTAAAGCGACACTTTTCTCAAAATCTGCAACACTTTTAAAAGTGTTGCATGTATTTTATAATTGCGACACTTTAAAAATGCAATACTTTTTACATTCTAATGCAACACTTTATTATTTACCGTCATTAGCTATGACAACACTTTATTCATCAAATGTGACACTTTTACGATCTTTTGGCAATATAAATGCGACACTATTTATGCGCTATTGCAACACTTTTTTTTTCATTTATTACAAAATACAATAAATTAATATATTGATTTGTAATACTTTTCTTCATATAATACCAAATTCTAGAAGATGAATTAACAATAGAATTAATATCATATCATTCAAAATGTATTCCAACAATATTAAGGTCTAATACCAAAAATAACATCAATGAAATGTACAAGCAACACAAAAAAAAAGTCGATTACAATCCCAGAACGTATATTCTTAAATCCTAGACTTGAAATTTCATTCATAGGAAGTTGTACGTTGCTTTATTTCATCGTATTTGCAAGCTCTACACGTGACTTTGCATGTTCTTTTCTTTGCATGTTCCAAAAGAACGTAGCCTAAACATATAAAACAAAACACACTATTGTTAGTGTGTTTGGTAATTTAAATGATTAAAACAAATTATAAAGCACAAAATCTCTAAAACATGCATTTCTGATAAATGTTTTTCGGTTTCCTAATTAACAAAAATGTTTTAAAAAATTTATCAAAATTACAATGATGCATCCTAATTCTTTATTGTTCATACGTACAAATGTCAAACCAAATATAACTTCTCACTATGTAACAAAATATAACACATGTTTAAATAGTTCATGTAACTCGATCATGTAAATCAACATCTAATAATAATTGTTACCTAAATATGGTAGTCAAAATAGCAACAACCTGTTGTAGTTCATCCAACCTAATACAACAAATATAAGTTTCTTTTAGTAATGAAACAATAAGGAAATCACATGCTAACATTGCTACCAAACAATAGCAAAATACTTGTAAAAACCCATTAAGAACACAACTAAAACAACATTATTTCTAGTTTTGATTCATCTTCATTGGAAGGTTGTTCTAGGAATCCATTAGCAATAAAAGCAAACTCACCAAGAAAAATTATTAGTTAGTGCCCATCACAGATGCTATTTGGCACTGGTGTGACAGTGAATTAATGGAGTTTTAACATGTTTTCATAATTTTATACATAAAATAAAATTTGTTACAAATTTCGTATCCCATATTCTTATGAACTTTCAGTTTTACACATGAACCACAATTAGACATAAGTAGATAAGATACCAAAACTATAATCCTAACTGCATCATTATTAACATCCCTCTTGTCCAGGGCATTGTCCAATAACAATGTGTGTTAAGATAGGGATTTAACAAATTTATATGGTGGCACTAGAACAAAAATGGGCTTTGGTCACACATGCTCGAAATCAAATCGTCACACATTAAAATATTTGTGTGACTAAAGATACAAAACTAAAATTCATGTCATTCTTTTAGTCACATATGAACTCCAATCGTGTGACCAATCTAAAATGTATTTGTAGGTCCCAAAAGATTTCCCTAGAGTATTGTTCTAAGCTGTAGAGGGGGGTGAATACAGTTAATTAAATTTCAGCACTCTTTCTCAATGTTTGTGTATACTATTAACAAATGTTAATTACCAACAAACTTGACTGCGGAAAGGTTCAAGCTGAGATGACAGATACAACAGATGTTTCAACTGATCTAAGACACACTCAGACTAGATACAATGAATACACTCACTTACATGAACTCAGTGATTTTACAAGACACAGATGGACAGCTTGAGTATGAACAACTAAGACATAGGTACTGTTATATTCAAGCAGACTTGCATGCATGGAAAAACACCCTTGAATGCACGATCTGATTTCTCAGTCTTGGTTATCTCATAATCCTTAGAAGCTTCCTTTTATACTCTCACTGAGAATCTCAGTGAAGCTTCTTCATTGGACGAGGAGATAGTGGGATGTCTTTCCAAAAAGACAAAACAACTTTTCTGCACATTCTGATAAAGCAGATTTGTCTTCATGTGGCAGAATCTTTGTCTTTTCATTTTAGTCACTGTTGCATAAGGCTTTAACCAAAAGAGGAATGTCAACTTTTCATCTTTCTTCTTTTGTTAAGGCCATTTTGATATAAGAAATGGTCTGTCACCCATTTCACATATCCGTTTGTCTTCATGTAACAGAACAGCGTAGGCAGGCTTTTGCAGTTTCTGTTTTTCACTTTGTCTTCGACTTGTAAACTGATCTTGTAGCCAAAAAACAATACATGAGGACTTTGAAACATATTCCATAATGTGTTTAGCCTGTTCACAAAGAACAGGTTCTATTCACAAAGACCAGAACACTAAGAATCTGTCCAAGCTGCTCAACAAAACAGAGCAGCGTAGACAGTTCATGTCCAGCATGTTAAGCAGACAGAACAGCTTGGACAATCTGCCTTTGTTGCAACGAATGCAACAGGGTAAACAGCTTTGACTCTTATTTCAAATCACTTTTCAGGTTTCAATAAGGCATAAACATGCCTTAAATTATACCTTCAAGTGCATCAACAGGTTTGATTAATAATCTCCCCCTAAGATGTAGAGCAGGTTTGACTGAGGTTTTTTTGTGCCTAACAATCTCCCCCTATTTGGATAATCAGTCTAAGCTGATTTTATCAATAATCACTATATATTTTTACAATACATTTTGCTGAAATGAAATTACAACATCAAAGTAAAGTAAAAAGATCAGTTTATATATATACTGATTTTTGATTACATAAACAACAATTGTTTTTGCAAAAGTACAATAGATGTACTAGAGCATATTACAAATGATGTAAAAATAAAAGTTACAACTGATGCAAAAAAGTACAACTTATGTACATAGAAATTCAACAATTTGGATTGTTGATAATGGGAGCAAATAATGGCAAGCCTGTCCAACAAATGGACAGCTTCCACTCTTCACCTGCTCAGATAGTAGATGGACTTCAAGACAGTGGTGGTGGCAATCCTTTTTCAAACATTTTCTCAAGCTCCTCCCTGATTTCCTCCAAATCCTCTATTTCAACTCTGAGGAACATGAAACTGGGATGTTGAAGTTCCCTCTTTCATAGAAGCCTCTGAGCTAATCCCAGGTGGCTGCTCTCCACTTTATGGATTGCCTGAAGGAGTTTGCAAGTCTGAATGCAACAAGCTGTTTGAGACCCACTTTGTGCAGATCTGATGCTCTTTGGAAGCACTTCTTCTTTGTCAGGGGATCTACAAAAAATGGCCCCAGCTCAGGTTCCTCAATCAGCTTGCCTTCTTCAAATTCCACTCCTCTGGGCAGCCTGTGGTCTACTCATTTGATCTCTACTGCATAATCACCTTGTTCAATCATGATCAGGAGTTCCTCCAGCTCTGAATCCTTTCTGTTCCTCTTGGCCTTTATTTTGGGGTAAGTCACAGAGACACCTTCGCTTAGTTCTTTTGAGATCAGGCCATGATCTTTCACACTTTCCATTAACTTTTTGACATATGCCCTGATAGTCTTAGCCATTTCAGACATAGACTGGCTCAGGGCAACTGCCAACTCTACCCATTCTCTGTATCCGATCTGTGCAACATCAGTGTAATCATATGCTTCCAGTTCTGGGACTGTTGCACCCATTCTGGTTATCTGTAGCTTCCACTGTTTGCCTTTTCTTGAGATGGGAACAGCTTTGACAATAGATTCCTTGGCAAGTCTTCTGTCAGCAACATCAAAGAACGTTTTTCCTTGCCATGTTGTCAAAGTGTATCTGGGCTCTTGCGGAGGATGTTTGTTTGGACTTGGTCACAGAGACTGGAGCACCCTTTTCCTTATCACCTTCCTTCTCAATCGTTTACTCTTTAGCAGCTTCAAGCAGTTTTCTTTGCACATCCAAAGAACGCATTTTAATTTTGCTTGCCTCTTTGAATGCAAAGGATCTGGCAGCTTTGGCTGAGGCTTCTTCCTTTCTTAGTCTTTCCAGAGCTTGGAGTTGTTCATCTCTGAACTCATAGTATTTCTGCATAGGAATACCCATTTCCTTAGCCCTTGCCTTGTCAAACTTTAGCTGCGCTGCTCTTTGGTGGTCAGGGTCAAAAGCTTCTTTCTTCTTTCCTTTGGCTGTTATAGTTTGAACCGCTTCAGGAACCTCTTCCTCTTCTTCTTCTTCTTCTTCTTCCAAAATCAAATGCCTCCTTCTGCCTGACCTGACCCCAGGAATGGATTCCTCCCCTTTAGTTTGTGCACGGTTTGGAGATCTAGCCTGACTAGGCTGAGCAGCTTCAGTGTGATGGGAGACATCTGTAGCTGGACCTGTTTGTGATGCACCTGCTGCTTGATCAACAGATGCTGATTTCTCCTTAGAAGGAGAAGAAGTTTTCTTCCCCTTAGACATAGTCTTTGAGGCAGACAACTTCTCCCCCTTTGAAGGAGATGGACCAGAACCTTCAACAACTGGTCTGCCTGGAGAAACAAATTCAGCAGGCTTGGCAACAGTTTTGGCAGCAGGCTTGTGGCCAACCAGGCAGTGCACTAAGAAAGCCAGATTGTCCTTAACCTCTGCAAGATGGGTAAGGCAGGTCTGAAGAGAAGAGGATACAGAATCAGCAATTGGGGACAGCTTGACGAGATTATCTCTGTCAGAAGCTGTGAACAGCAAACTTTAAAGCTTTGCAAGATGTAATTCAAGAGAGTCTTGCACATCATCAAGGTTTGCTGACACAGAATTTGACAAAGAGACAATTAAAGAGTTTAAGCTGGCCAGTGTAGTAGGAAGGGTAGTAGTGCAAGTGGTGAGGAGAGTGGACAGCTATTGGGATATGGCTGTCATGAAGGACACAGAGTCCTGTTGATGTGAGAGGATAGAGGAGAGTGTAGTGGAGATGTTTTGCAGCTGTGCAGTGAGTGCAAGCATCTGTGAGGACTGGTCAGTTTGAGGAGTGGTTGGAAAGTAATTCTTGAAAAAATCAAAGAATTCTTGGAGCTCTGCAGACACAGAGTCTGAGATTATTGAGGGTAGGGAAGTCATGGAATTTCCAAAGAGCCAACTTTGTTGGTCAGCAAAGAAAGTTGATCCTTCAAAGGAAGATCTTTGGGGGATGGAGGAGTGTGAGTGGACTGTTTAGATTGTGTAGACGGTGATGAATGAGATGAGGATGAGGCAGGTGTTTAAAGATGGGATGGATAGGGAAGGGTGACTTTAGACAGAAGTTTCATAGCCTGAGCAAAAGTAATACGGCCCAGCTTGGAAGGGTCAATGGGTCCCTCAGCGGTGGCTGTAGCTGCTTCATCAGGAGAAGGGGTAGAGAAGGATGACCTTTCAGATGCAGCTTGTGTTGCAGCACCTTCATTAATGCTAGGTGGGTTTCCCTTAGCAGCACCTTGGTTTAGAGGTGCCTCATCATGCGGAGATGGGATGTGCATTTCAACATCAGATGTGGTGAAACCTGCTGATGGAATTTGCATATGAGGTGCAGCCTCTTCAGAGGGATGGTATGTTCCCTGAGGTTCATCAGCTTGGGATAGTGGTCCTTCAGCAGCTGTTGGGTGTACAACAGTTGTATCATGAGGAGCAGAAGTTGGAGGGTGATCCACTGGATGGTCTAATCCAGCAGGTTTGGCACCTCATGCAGACTCAGGTTGTGTAGGAGAAGTATGGAGTGAAGACTGTGTGGACTCAGTGTGCAGTGGAGTGAACTCCTGTCTTTCAATATTCTCAGCCTGTTGGGAGGCTGGAATAGTTGATGTGGTAGTCTCTATATGTACAATTGGCTCCTATTGGGAGGAACCAGAGGGCCTAGGTTGACTCAGGGTAGACTCTTGTTGGAGTGAAGCCTGCTCCAAATGTGCTGAACCTTTTCCCAAAATAGGAGAAGCAGCAGGGGTTGCTTCTTTTTCAACTGAACCATGTTGAGAGGGATCAGAGGGGCTAGTTGGGTTGGTTGGTTTCTTTTTGGCTAACGTTTTGCATCTGTAGAGTCGGAGAGATGAAGTGAATGATGAATGTTATGGAGATGCGATGAGGGGTTCTGTTTGGACTGGTGGTGAGACTGGGTCAGAAACAGGTGGGTTGGCCTGTTCCATAGTCTCAGGTGCCACAGAGGCACCAGCCACAGAGGCTTCAGGTTCAACTTATGAACCAGGGTGAGAAGCCTGCTCCCCCTCAGCCACAGAGGCTGATGGGGCAGACTTGGACTTAGCTGTTTTTGCCTTCTTGTGGACAGGCTCAGCTTCAGTCGTTTCCAGGTCCCTTTTAACAAATTTGGTCCTAGATTTGTATTTTCCATTGGGATCAGTCACTGGATCCACCCTCACAGCAGCGGGTCCTTCCACCATACCGAGCAACCTCCTTATCGGAGTAGATAGAAGAGGTTCATTTGGAAGTACAGGGGTGTATAAAACTCTATTCCCAATCACTGGGAAAGCAGCAGAACGTAACATAGGCTGAGAGTTATACAAATGCTCACCACAGACATGCTAGAAGATGAGTCTCAGAAACCTTGGATATCGAACAGAAGCTGGACGTGTTTCTAGCTGCACCCGGTTCCTCAAATTCATGAAAATCCACCGAGCCATGTTCATATTAGTCCCATCTACGAGCTGTGGGACTATCGGGATCTCAGCACGGCTAAGATGGTCAAAGGAACCAACTTTGCTGCTGAAGCACATCACCACAGAGGCAAATAAAAAGATTTAACTAGGTGACAGATCCTTCCTGAACAGGGTGGCTCCAATCTTGGGTTCTAATACACCACAAAAACGTAGCAGATTTCCCATCTGTTCATTTTCAGGCTGTGGCTGATCATACGTTTCAGCCACAGGGAGATGAAGAACTTCCCTGATAAGACTAGTAGTGATCTCAATGGTCTGTGTCCCATTGAGAATGGTTCCCCTTATCCTTTTGGTTGCTGGGTCGTAGGCACAGGTGTACCAAAACTCATATACCATCTCCTGGTACAGGACACCAGGAGTGGCAGTGATGGCGTAATTTAGAGCGTGAACCTTTAGAAACTCCACCATATCTTCATAACCTTTCCCCACATAGTTTTTGGGAATGGTTAGGTTGGCGATGTAGTTTGTGGGTTTTAGTGTTAGCATTGTGGTGATAGAAGAGTGTTTCTGAACATCTACACCAACAAATACTGGTAGAAAGGGGTTGTTTCTGTGAGCAATAGTGAGAATAGGGAGAGTATGAGCACAAGACACTTAGTCGAATTTTGGGTTCTTTGGAAGTTATGGTAGTAGTAAGGAAGACGAAGATGAAACAGTAGATGGGTATTTATTGGATTTGAGTGTGAGTGGGTATGAGAGAGAAAAGTTTGGGCGGTTGATTTGAAAAGGTCTTTAACGGAAAACGGAATGGTTTTCCATGTCAGAACGGTTGTCAATTCTTACGTGAACCAGTTTATTTTTTTTCTTTCATTCCCGGTAAAACCTCCTTGAAACACTCGAGCCCTTTTTAGTCACTAACACATGTTAGCACACATTATCTGCAGTAATCAAGTTAAATAAATAGAGAAATTAAATAACTTAATTGTGAAGAAAGGTAATTAAAACTGATGGTCTAAGCTCTTGGTCAAACCTGTGATGAGCAGGGTCATCACAAGCTGTCCATTCTTCAGGCTGTTCATTCAACCTGTTTAGCTATGAAAGAACAGGTTGTGTTCAATAGCTGACCAGGTTACAAGACAATGTCTTGTATGACAGATTGAGAGAGTGAGTAGGTTGGAGATTTGATCAACAGACCAGGTTTGAGGTGAACACTGATGTTTTCAAACCTGTTATATGCTCAAGCTGTTCAAGCTTTCAGAAATTGGCTAAGTGTAGAACATGCATAGCCTGTTCTGCCTAAGATGTTCTGAGAAACTTGAGCAGTGTGAGACATATAATAACTTAGAACATTTAGGACACTTAGTCACTTTTATTTAACATGCCCAGCTTGCTTACGAGATAATTAAACCTATTTTCATCAAGAGGCTTGGTGAAAATGTCTGCAAGCTGTTCATCTGTGGAAATAAAACTTACCTCCACATTACCTTTCTAGATGTGATCCCTGATGAAGTGGTGTCTGATCTCTACATGCTTTGTTCTGGAATGAAATACTGGATTATTGGAGATAGCTATGACACTTGTACTATCACACAAAATAGGAGTTTTCCTATATTCAAGTCCATAGTCTTCAAGCTGATGATGCATCCATGGATACTGCCCACAGCAGCTTCCAGCAGCAATATACTCAGCTTCAGCAGTAGAAGTAGAAACTGAGTTCTGCTTCTTGCTACATCAACTTATCAACTTACCACCAAGGAGTTGACTCCCACATGTTGTACTTTTTCTGTCTAGCCTGCAGCCTGCAAAATCAGAATCTGAATATCCTGTTAGCTCAAGACTTGAGTCTTTGGGATACCAAAGACCCAAACCTGGTGTACCCTTAAGGTATCTAAAGATTCTTTTTATAGCAGCTAGATGTGATTCTTTAGGATCAGCTTGAAACCTAGCACATAAACAGGTAGCAAACATAATATCTGGTCTACTAGCTGTTAAGTATAGCAAGCTCCCAATCATGCCTCTGTAAGGTGTTACTGAAACAACTTTGCCACTGGCATCTGCATCCAACTTTATATTGGTTGCCATTGGGGTTTTGATAGGAGAACTTTGATCAAATTTAAACTTTTTCAAAAGATCTAAAGTATACTTTCTTTGATTTATGAAAATACCATTTGAGGCTTGTTTAACATGTAATCCTAAAAAGAAAGTAAGTTCTCCCATCATACTCATTTCATAATTTGATTTCTTGAGTAGTGAAAAATTCTTGCATAACTGCTCATTAGTAGAACCAAATATTATGTCATCCACATAAATTTGAACAAGCATAAAATATCAGACTTCACATTCTTTATGAATACTGTGGTATCCACTTTACCTCTGAAATAACCATTGCTCATAAGAAAATCAGTTAGAGTATCATACCAGGCTCTAGGGGCTTGTTTTAGACCATAGAGGGCTTTGTCCAACTTATAGACAAAACCTGGATGATGTTCATTTTCAAAACCTGGAGGCTGCTTGACATAGACTTCTTCTTGCAGCTTACCATTCAAAAATTCACTCTTCACATCTATTTGAAATACCTTAATGCTCTTATGAGCAGCGTAGGCTAGAAACAAACGAATTGCCTCTAACCTGGCTACAGGAGCAAATGTTTCATCGTAGTCAATGCCTTCTTCCTGTCTATAGCCTTGAGCAACTAGTCTTGCCTTATTATTAATGACATGACCTTGCTCATCCATCTTGTTCCTGAAAACCCATTTGGTGCCAATTATTGTTTTTCCTTTAGGAGCAGGGACCAGCTTCCATACTTTGTTTCTCTCAAACTGATTGAGTTCTTCTTGCATGGCAGTGATCCAATTGGCATATTTAAGTGCTTCATCCACTTTCTTAGGCTCCATTAGGGACACGAAGCTAGAAAACATACAAAAGTTTCCTAAGCTGTCCCATCTTGTTTGCATCCCTTTGTTGATGTCACCAATTATTTGATCATTTGGATGACACCTGATCCACTTAGGATCTTGCTTCAATGAGGATTCTCCTGATTTATTTGTATCTTCCACAGGTCCTGTTGAGCAGCTCTCAAGATTTTCAAACACACTGATATCTTGAGTCTGTTCACTTGTTGAGCATGACTCTCCATTGTTGAACATATCAGCAGAGGATCCAGGAAAATCAGCATTGATTGGTTCAGGACATGAGGTTGTAATTATGTCAGTATACTTATTCACACAGGGTGTATCAACATAATCATTATCATGCCCATCATGATTAGCAGGGTCCACTCTGGATGTAGTGGAAGCTTTTGAGTCCTTTTCTTCATTGATGGAATGCATAAGACCATCAAAGTTGAATTCTCCTGAAACTGATTCAGGAACAGCTTTGGTGGAGACACCCCTAGACTCTTCAAAGGTGACATTGATAGATTCATCTATCACCTTTCTCTTGTTATTGTATACTCTGTAGGCTTTGCAGATAGCAGAATATCCAACAAACACAACTTCAACAGCTTTGGGTTCAAACTTTGCCAGTTGGTCCCTTTGATTCAAAATGAAGCAAAGACATCCAAACACATGGAAATAGCTAATGTTTGGCCTCCTCCCTTTGAGTAACTCATAGGGAGATTTGTTAAACCTTTTCACCACCAAGGATCTATTTTGGGTGAAGCAGGCAGTGTTGACAGCTTCAACCCAAAATGATAAAGGTAAACCTGATGCACACAACATGGTTCTAGCACCTTCAATGAGAGTTTTGTTTCTCCTTTCAACAACTCCATTTTGTTTTGGAGTTCTTACTACTGAAAAGTTCTATGAGATCCCTCTTTCTTCACAGAAGTCCTCAAGAGTACTGTTTCTGAATTCAGTACCATGATCATTTCTAAACTGCTTGACTTGAGTAGAGCTCAGCCTTTCCATCTTTTTGATAAATCCAATGATTTCTCTAGCAGCCTCTCCTTTGCTCTTCAGAAAGATCACCCATGTAAACCTGGAGAACTAATCAACCATTACTAGAGTGTATCGTCTTCCTCCTAGACTTGGGACACTGACTCATCCAAACAAGTCCATGTGGATTAAGAAGAGAGGAGTATCAATAGAGAAATTGTGCTTAGATTTAAAAGACGATTTTCTCTGCTTGCCTTTCTCACAAGTTGTGCAGAGTTTATCCTTAACAAAGGTTATAGAAGGCAAACCTGTTACCAACTCTTTCTTATAGAGTTTGTTGATATTCTTGAAGTTCAGGTGTGATAGGCTTTTGGGCCATAACCAGTTGAGGTCTGAATTGCTTCTTGAGATAAAGCAGGTTTCAGTTGTGGGATCAGCAGATTTCATGTCCACAACATATACACCTTTCTTTCGTTGTGCACACATCACAACTTTGCCTTGGGGATCCAATATGTAACCTAGGTGCTCATCAAAGTTAACCTTGTAGCCAGCGTCACACAGTTGACTTATGCTTACAAGATTATGTTTCAGCCCAATCACATCGGCAACCCTTTTGAATACTGCAGCACCAGCTTGAAGAGTTCCATATCCTTCTGTGGATCCATGTACATTGTCACCAAAGTGACTTTTGGCCCTTTTTCAGGCCTGAGATCACTCAGCAGGTCCTTGCAATCTGTCGTATGTCCTGAGCGACCACTGTCCAAGTACCAAACCTGGGATGGTGGTTAGTCCTGCAGAGTGTCATGAGAAAATATTAGTTGTTTTTAGGGGAACTCATCATAGGGATGAGTTCTCCTACTTCATCAACATTTGTTGATGGACTAGTGATATCCACACTAATATTTCCTATTTGGATGGTGTCAACTTGGATACCATCCTCATTGACTACGTTACTTCCAACACTGCTCGTTTTTGCAATGATGGAACTAGCAGAGTCAACAGGCCTCATGTCCTCAGTTTCAAGACAATCCTTGGCCATATGTGTCTTCTTCCCACACTTATAGCATTTTCTCTTTTTAGCCTTTTTGGAAGAAGAACCTCCAGAAACATATTCTGAATTATTTTTGTTGATTCTGTCAGCAGGTTTAACAAACTTATTACTGTTTTTAGATGAATCAATAGTTTGGGTGGAGGGCAGAATAGCAATAGCTTTGCCTGTTTCTTCTTTTCCATTTTTAGGAGGACAGATATCAAACACAGGAAGTTTGATTGGCCTTTGACCTTCCACAGGTTTGGGAAACTTATTCCCAAATTTCTCAGCTTGAGCAATGGCTTTGCCTTTGCTTTTCCTGAGATGTGATGGATGTTGCCTATCAACATAATCACAGCTTTTGGTTTTTAATGACTTACCTTCATTTATAACCAATTTTCCACTATGATTTATTAACTTATTTGAAACCACAACAAATTTACTTTCAACATGAGACTTACCCTTGTTGAAAGCAGACTGCTTACCTTTTGAAAACTTTTTCTCAAAATGTTTAGCAGCAAAAGGATTAACAGGTCTCTTACCATCAGCTTTGGACCCAGAGCCTGTTTTGTCAACATGTTTAGAGTCCACAGCTGCAACTTGAGCTTGTTTTCCTTTCTTTTGCCTGTGTGAATCAGCAGAGCACTTAGCAAGCTGATTTGATGGAGAACATATTCCATCATCAGCTTTTGGAGCTTTTTCACACAAGCTGTCAGTATTTTGAGGCCTGACAAATCTGTTTGTTGAGATTATCTTACCATTTACTTTCTGAATGAAAGTACTTGGAAGCTCACCAAGAATGGATAAGTCAGTTTTCAGATTATCTATCTCAACAATAGAAGTTGCTTTGTCAAGATCCCCTCCAAGATAGGCTTGGATTTGTGCAGGGATCTGTTGACTAATGTAATGGCTGACTTTCTGTGCAGATTGGCACCAAGAGTCAACTATCTTTTGAAGCTTTGCATGTATTATGTCTGTTTCTCTCTTTTCTTCTAGTAAAATGGAGTTGATGTGTTTTAATTCATCAAGCTCATTTTCCAACTTATGAAAACTGTCCAGTTTGCTAGATTTTATGTCAATATCAGTTTTAAGCTTAGAGATTTCAGATAGTAAAACATTGTGCTTCTCAATAGCAGCTTTTAAATCAATAAGCATATACTCAAACATTTTTACTTTTTCATCAGAACTGTAAGCCATAAAGTTTTGTACCTTGTACATCATTGTGGGATTCCAGTTCTCTAAGCTGCTGAAGGCTTCAGCTTCAGCCAGGTCTTGTTTGAAGTTGCTTATTGATGGGACATCAATGTTGGCCAGCTGACAGTTGTTATCTTCTTCGTCTGAGGATGAGTCAAATTCCTCCAATCACATGTCTCGGCCATGAGTCCCTTTTTCTTGTTGGAAGCCACTGAGTTTTTCAACTTTTTCAGCGTAGCCATGGCCATAAGGTACTTAACCCTATAGCCATCATCCGTGTTTGTCTTGAATGGTTTGGATGACTGACCAACAGCTTTAGACACACAGTTAGAAGCTATGTGACCAGTTTTGCCACATTTAATGCACTCAGCCTTAGTTTTATCAAATGCCTTCTATTTTACAGCATTTGAGTTCCTCTGCAGCATTCTTCCACCAAACCTCTTCTTGTAGAACTTTTTGACAAGCAATGCAATCATTCGCTCATCATCAAGTTCAGCAAGATCTTAAAAGTCTTCCTCTTCAAACATCTCTTCCCTTTCATTATCAACCTGTTGATCAAGTTGTGCGAACACATCACATACCTGACCAGCAGGTTGTCTCACGCTGGCCACCAAGGCAACACCTCTCTTAGACATTTCCAAGGCATTTCTTTTCTGTTGCCTTGACTGCTCATCATTCAGTAGGGATCCATATAAGTTTACAAGATCCATACTTTTGATGGTGTTTGAATTTCTCATGATAGTAGAAAAATAGTTCCATTCTTCAGGCAGGATGTCCAAGAATTTGTTCACCAGAGTTAAGTTGTCCTTTGTGATCCCAACAGCTTTGAGATCATTGATAAGAGCAGTGAACATGGTATAGGTTTCTGTGAGTGACTCCTTTGGTTTTGCAAAGTAGAGTTCATACTGTCTAACAAGGTTGTTAATCCTGTTATCCAGTGTGATAGTGGGACCATCATAGACGGTACACGAAGTATCCCACATCTCCATTGCAGTCTTCATCTTCTCAACCTGTTTGAACACATCATCAGGAAGAGAAATGACCAGGTTGTTCCTGGCTTATGCATCAAGAGCGACCAGCCTTTTGTCTTCATCAAACCATTGAGCTTTGGCCTTCTCAAAGGTTCTGATCTCAGGGGCAGCTCCTTCAACAGCAGGAGTGATAGTAGTAACAGAAGTTGGCACATAGGGACCTTCCATTACTATCTCTGGTAGTTGTACATCCAGATTCTCTAAGTAGAGCATCATTCTGCACTTCCAACCAGAGAAGTTTTGATGATTGAATTCATGAGGTTGGGCCATTGAACCATTGTCATAGTAAGAGGAGGAACTGACAGCACTGTTGTCCATGGGAAAGTAGGGAGAATGAGAGATCTAGAGTTGACACACACTCTATCCGCTCTGATACAAGTTGTAGGTCCCAAAAGATTTCCGTAGAGTATTGTTCTAAGCTGTAGACGGGGGGTGAATACAGCTAATTAAATTTCAACACTCTTTTCTCAATGATTGTGTATACTATTAACAAATGTTAATTACAAACAAGCTTGACTGTGGAAAGCTTCAAGCTGAGATGACAGATACAACAGATGTTTCAAGTAATATAAGACACACTCAGACTAGATACAATGAATACACTCACTTAGATGAATTCACTGATTTTACAAGAGACAGATGGACAGCTTGAGTATGAACAACTTAGACACACGTACTGTTATATTCAAGTAGACTTACATGCATGGAAAACCACACTTCAATGCACGATCTGATTTCTCACTCTTGGTTATCTCATAATCTTTAGAAGCTTCCTTTTATACTCTCACTAAGAATCTCAGTGAAGCTTCTTCATTGGACGAGGAGATAGTAAGATGTCTTTCCAAAAAGACAAAACAACTTTTCTACACATTTTGATGAAGCAGATTTGTCTTCATGTGGCAGAATCTTTGTCTTTTCCTTTTTGTCACTGTTGCATAAGGCTTTAACCAAAAGAGGAATGTCAACTTTGCATTTTTCTTCTTTTGTTAAGAACATTTTGATGTAAGAAATGGTCTGTCACCCATTTAAAATATCCGTTTGTCTTCATGTAACAGAATAGCGTAGGCAGGCTTTTGCAGTTTCTGTTTTCCACTTTGTCTTCGACTTGTAAACTGATCTTGTAGCCAAAAAACAATACATGAGGACTTGGAAACATATTCCATAAAGTCTTTAGCCTATTCACAAAGAACAGGTTCTGTTCACAAAGACCAGAACACTTAGAATCTTTCCAAGCTGCTCAATAGAACAGAGCAGCGTAGACAGTTCATGTCCAGCTTGTTCCGCAGACAGAACAGCTTGGACAATCTGCCTTTGTTGCAACGAATGCAACAGGGTAAACAGCTTTGACTCTTATTGCAAATCACTTTTCAGGTTTCAATAAGGCATAAATAGGCCTTAAATTATACCTTCAAGTGCATCAACAGGTTTGATTAAAAATCTCCCCCTAAGATGTAGAGCAGGTTTGACTGAGGCCTTTTTGTGCCTAACAGTATTGCCACACATTCGAACATTTATGTGACTAAAGGTATCTGGTGTTTTTTAGCTGATTAAGTTCGAAGCATTAGTCACGTTACACTCATAAAATGTGACAAAACGGCGTCTCAGTTGAACAATGTGACCAAATGCCTGTATATGGTCACATGAAGTAATTTGTTATGTGACTAATTGATGAACTCAGTTTTTCACACACGATTTTAGTATAGCCAAAAGCACTTACTATATGGTCACATAAGTTATTATATGTGGCTAATGTGTAGTGTGTGTTAGAATGTAAAAATCTGATATGTAGTAGTCACATTGAGTGCCATTTTGTGTGACTAAATCATATGACACTATATGGTCACTTGAATAATGATTTGGATGACCAAATCATATTCCAGTATACGGTCACATGAAGTCATTGTATGTGTGACTAAATCATATTCCAGTATATGGTCACATGAAGTAATTTGTTATGTGACTAAAGCATGAACTGGAGTTTGTCACACAAGATTTCAGTGTAGCCAAAAACAGATACTATATGGTCACATAAGTTAGTGTGTGTGGCTAAAGTGTAGTGTGTATTAGAATGTAAAAATCTATTACGTATTAGTCACATTGAGTGCCATTTTGTGTGACTAATTCATATGCCACTATATGGTCACTTGAATAATGATTTGGGTGACAAAATCATATTCCAGTATACGGTCACATGAAGCAATTGTATGTGTGACTAAATCATATTCCAGTATATGGTCACATGAAGTAATTTGTTATGTGACTAATGCATGAACTGGAGTTTGTCACACAAGATTTCAGTGTAGCCAAAAACAGATACTGTATGGTCACATAAGTTAGTATGTGTGGCTAAAGTGTAGTGTGTGTTAGAATGTAAAAATCTAATACGTATTAGTCACGTTGAGTGCCATTTTGTGTGACTAAATCATATGCCACTATATGGTCACTTGAATAATGATTTGGGTGACCAAATCATATTCCAGTATATGGTCAGATGAAGTAATTGTATGTGTGACTAAATCATATTCCAGTATATGGTCACATGAAGTAATTTGTTATGTGACTAAATCATGAACTCGAGTTTGTCACACAAGATTATAGTTTAGCCAAAAACAAACACTATATGGTCATATAAGTTAGTATGTGTGTCTAAGTGTAGTGTGTATTTGAATGTCAAAATATAAATGTTAGGATATAAATTAATCAAGTAATTTTATAAACTTAGGTTATATATAATCAATTCAATTCCATTCCATTTCATGAATAATGAACAAATTTTAAAAACTTAGTTTATAAAACAATTAGTAGCTTGATAAAATGTACTAACAGCTTGAGATATTGAACTAACAGTTCCAGATTTGCAAAACCAGAATTTCTCAATTTAACTCAAGTGAATAATAAAACGTACGTTAAAATTAATCAAGTAATTTTATAAACTTATGTTATAAAACACTTAATAGCTTGAAAAAAATGGACTAACAACTTGAGAAATTGAACTAACAGTTCTAGATCTGCACTAACAGGATTTCTCAATTTAACTTTGTGAATAATAAAAGTTAGTTTAAAATTAATCAAGTAATTTTATAAATTTAGGACATATATACAATCAATTCAATTCCATGAATAATAAAACTAAATCATAATATATGCCACTATATGGTCACTTGAATAATTTTTTGGGTGACCAAATCATATTCCACTATATGGTCACATGAAGTAATTTTATGTGTGACTAAATCATATTCCAGTATATGGTTACATGAAGTAATTTGTTATGTGACTAAATCATGAACTCGAGTTTGTCACACACGATTTCAGTGTAGCCAAAACAGATACTATATGGTCACATAATGGTTTGTGTGACTAAATCATATTCCACTATAATAACTTACTGCACCATAAAATAAAATGTCGAAGTCACATAGAAACTAAGATAGTACAGATAATCATTCAATAAATTAATTATATAAAAGGTCATAATAATACCTTCACAGTTGCTTCGATGATAATCGGCTCTTGATTCAGTACCCAAGTCACGTTCATCCACACGTGGCAAAGTGTTATCATTGTGCGGGTGAATGATGGTGCTAAATTCCTCATCGATTTCATCATATATATCTCTGTAATTCTTCGAAGGTGTGCTGAAGACAATAGACAACTTTTTATTGTTCTAGTCTTTCACATAAAACACTTGTTGTGCTTGTGAGGCTAATATGAACGGATCAAGCTTGTGGCCTAAAGTAGTCAGGTCAACCAATGCATTACCAAGCTTATGATCACGTTTGACCGCACCAGCCTGATGGTTAACGCAATCACATTTGAAAAGAGGGAGTTGCCTGAAACGATAATCTAGTACCCATGTTTCTTGCAAAACGCCATAATACAATTTGCGTCTTGTGGTTGCTACTCCTTTGGATATGTGCATATCGTCTGTCATAACACTAACACCACTGTTTTGATAAATGCTGCCGTCACTACATTTAGTACGAACTGTATACCCGTTGATGTTATATACAGTGTGTTTCAGTATGGTGGCGCGTGGTCCATGTGAAATCCACCTTACGGTTTCTGAAACACTTTCTTTGGAGATCGCTAATTCTCTCTCTTCCTGAATATTATATCATTACAATTACATATATGAGCTTCAAATTGAAGGAACAACTACAAACGGTTACAAAAAACAATTAATTACCTCTAGTTTTAACCAGGTAACAAAAGTTTTACTGTGCTCATCCTCAAGGAATGCTTTTCGCTTACCCGGGTTTTGTGTTTTCAAAATCTGTTTGTGTCGCCTGAAAGAAAGTGTTAATTTGTTGTCAATTAATATGTTTGATGCAAGCTTTTAAGTAATTAACGAAATAGACATGTGTTAGAAGTACTTACTCGATATACGGTTCAATTTCATCTGTATTGCGTATTACGTACAAATGTGCTATCCCATGTAGTTCTGCAGAAACTTCACTTGACTTGTCGGCCGACAGTGGCTTTTTGTCTTCATTTATGTCATCACTTTCATCTGTATCACCTGGGATACAAATAGTTTTCATGGACTTTTTATATTCGCCGAAAAACTCTATGGTTTCTTCCGCAATAGTCTCCTCAGCAATGCATCCCTCTGGTTTATTTCTGTTTCGCACATGTCCTTTATAACCTTCATACAACGTTCGAAGGGATACATCCAACGAAAGCATACCAGACCACATAATTTTACCTCCTGAGTTAAGGGCACACTCAATTGAACCATAATATTAAAAAATGAGGGAGGAAAGAACTTTTTGAGTAGGCAAAGTGTGACAGAAAGTTCTTCTTCCATCTTATTTAGTTCATCTAACACGATTTCTTGCTGTATATCAATTTCAGGAAAAAGAAAAACCTGATGATAGCATATCGTGTGGGTTCGTGCATGATTGATCGTATTGCAATGGGCAAAAAGTCTTGCTTAAGCATGTGATGGTCATGTGATTTAAGCCCAATGAGCTTCCTATCTTTTAGGCTGACTAAAGACGAGAAATGTGAACAATAGCTTTGCGGTACCCTGATGTTGTGTAACGTTTCACAAAAGATGTATTTTTCTTCATTCGTTAATGTCTAACCTGCTGCAGGTAGTACTAATTTGTCTTCGTCTTTCCTAGCAAACATCTCTAGTATATTTATCGCCAACTCTATCAGATCCAATAGAGCATTCTCTCCATCTTTCGTCTTTCCTGGAACATTTAGTAAAGTTCCGAGTATACTCTCACCAACATTCTTTTCAATACGCATGAAATCAATGCATTGTTGAACTTCATTATGCCTCCAATACTCAAGCTTTCGATACCGAATGTTGAATTTCTTCAAGTACGCACCATCTTGTTCATTTACTTGGATTGAAGTACCATATTCTCTTCCTCTTTTCCTTGTGTGCTTCTGGTTTGGTCGTTTTACCCTTCCCCGTTTATTTTCAATATCTTTGACCTGGTTGTAAATGTCTTTTCTAGTCATTGGTTTTGGACAAGGGCGGAAATCTTGTTTTCCATTAAACGCCTTCGTTTGCCTTTTGAACGGGTGTCCATGTGGTAGAAATCTTCTGTGACCAACATAGCTCTGCTTGTATGATGCAGGAAGTCTAACACAATCAGTTTCTTTCCGACATACTACACAGCCTTTGTATCCACTGGTTCGGCAGCCACATAAAGTACCAAGTGCAGGGTAATCATTTATTGTCCATAACACAACCGCACGTAGATTAAAAATTTTGTTTGTGGTAGCATCATATGTATCGACCCCTGTCTCTAATAAGGTTTTGCAGATCATTAACCAATGGTTCTAAAAATACATCGATATCATTCCCGGGTATCCAGGTATCAACACAGAAAGCATTATAAACTTTCTTTTCATACACAACCATGGAGGAAGATTGTAAATGACAATTAAAACTGGCCATACACTGTGATGCCTATTTCCTCTGTTTACGTCAACCCCATCAGCCGATATTCCTAACCTTAGATTTCTTGGATCTTTACCAATTTCCGGGAATTGTGTATCTAAGTTGCGCCATGCCTGTGAATCTGCGGGGTGATGTAACATACGTCACACCATCTGTTTTCCTCCTTGTTGCGTGCCATGTTAACTCTTCTGAAATTCTCTGTATCCTAAAGAGACGTTTCATTCTTGGTATTATTGGAAAATACCACATGCTTTTCGCTAGAATTTTCGCGTACGCTTTATTCGTCTTCTTATCCACCTTCCATCTTGATGTCCCACAAGTTCGACACACAGTCGATTCCTCATCCTCCTTCCAGTAAAGAAGGCAGTTGTTTGTGCAGACATTAATCATTTTGTATCCTGAACCCATCAATTTCAGAATTTTTTTACCTCATAAGTTTCTTTAGGCAGTTTGTTACCATCCGGTAGCATCTTTTACAACAAAACTAGTAACTCTGTAAAGAACTTATCAGAACAGCCATGCTTACTCTTCAGGTTCAGCAACTCAACAATTGCTGATAACTTTGTGATGTCAGGACATCCTTTGTAAAGTGGCTTCTCTGCGTCCTATAGTAATTCTAGAAACTTGACATGGTCAACCGGATCCTCATCATCAAAATTATCTTTTGCAGCATTAACCATTTCCATTGTTTCTGGGCCATCAGTTGGAATTTCTGAATCAAAACCATCTCTTTGTCAACATAATCTGTTGTACCACTGTGATGTTCGGCTGTTAAGTATGGCTCATCTTTTTCTCCATGTTTAGTCCTCTTTGTGTAGTTTTGATCAATGCCATTACAGAATAAATGGAATTCCACTTCCACCACATTACGCATAAAATGGTTTAAACAATTGGTACACGGACATGTAATTTGAAGTTGTTTTTTATTACCTTAAACTGGGTCGATGTTATTCATCTTCTTCAAGTTGTATACTGCATAATTAATATATGTTGTTACTCCATCTCTATAATCTCTGTTCAGCCATTGTAATCCCATCCAAGACTTGTCCATTTGGGTTTAGTTGACTTCTGGTTGAGTGGTTGAAGATGTTGGGAAATAGTTTAAGTATACTCAAGCTGTTAGTTAGACTTCTCATACTGTTAGTAGAATTTCTGTGTAAGTACAAAGTTCATGCTGCTAGTTGAAGAAACTCGAGCTGCCAGTATAAAAGTTCAAGCTGCCAGAGCAAAATAACTCAAGCTGCTCAGTTCATGCTGCCAAGTCATTCAAGCTGCTCAACAGTTTCATAAACAGAATGTGCTGATTTTCAGGGAAGATATCTACAAGAAGATTCCAGCATATCTACTATCAGAGAAGTCATAGTCCTTCAAGGAAACACGTCCATAAAGCAATATAAATAAACAGAAGATTGTATAGAAGATATACGCATAGAATAAGAGTTTTCTGCATATTTTGAGTCTGTAATTGCTTTATTGTTCAAGTTTTCTTAAGCCTCTAAGGTTGTAAAACCCTAAGAACAGTTTGTGTTCTTCGTCTAATCAAAACAGATTAGAGGTGATTGTAATCAGTGAATTCAGCAATACAAACAGTCTTGATTACTTCTTATGTTTTATGCTATTATTGATTCTGAAAGTTTTTGTCAAAATAATTAAGTGTTATTCCGCAAACTTCTTAATTAAACTTTGATTCAAAGCAAGATTATTGATTTATACTCTGATAAATTCAAATCAGTTAATCTTGGTTATTCATAATTTTCATAAGTTATAGATCCTGACAAGTGGTATCAGAGCCACAGGTCGTTCTTTGTTTTTCAAAGTCGAAAACTTTCTTTCAAATTTTTAATCTTTTTCAATGGAATTTGAAAATAGCAGCAGTGGATCTGGGCAAGGACTCAAAGTGCCTATGCTCAAGCCCACTGAGTTTGAGATGTGGAAACTCAGGATTCAACAGCATATTCAATTCATTGATTATGCCATATGGGAAGCTGTTGAATTTCCTCCTGCAGTTGATCCAGAACTTGATGCTGAGGGAAAACCAGTAAAAACTCCTCCAAAAACTGAACTTGAAAGGAAGGCTAGAATGAATGAAGTGAAAGCACTCACATTATTACAAATAGCCATTCCTAATGCTTATCAACATCAGTTTAAAAAGTTTTATACTGCTCACTCTCTTTGGAATGCCTTAGAGAAGAGGTTTGCTGGTAATGCAAGTACCAAGAGAAATCAAAAGGACCTCTTGAAACAGCAGTATGAAAACTTTTCTGGTGGCAAGAATGAAAACCTCACTCAAATCTTTGACAGGTTCAACAAACTGATAAGTGAACTGGAAAGTGCAAGGGTCAATCTGGATCAAGATGAGGTCAACAGAAAGTTTCTCAGATCTCTTGGAGAAGAATGGACAGTCTATGCTGCACAGTGGAGAACAAAAGACACACTTGATGAGATAGAATTGGATGATCTATACAACAGTCTAAGAGTGTTTGAGACTGAAATTGATGCTAAAAAGAAATCCTTTTCTTATAATCACAACACTGCTCTTTTGTCCTCTGAAAAATCTAATAACTGTGATTCTTTTTCAGGTGGTGATGGCAATTCTGCTGAAACTCATTATGAAGCTTTTGTTGCCAATGATGGATTATTTGCTCTAAATGTTGAAGACTTGGAACAAATCCATCCTGATGATCTTGAAGAGATGGATTTAAAGTGGCAACATGCAATGCTGACCATGAGAGCCAAAAGATTCCTGAAAAGAACTGGAAGGACCAACTTTCAAGCCAAAACAGATGGCAAACCATCTTTTGATAAATCAAAAGTGGAATGCTATAAATGCCATAAGCTTGGTCACTTTGCCAGAGAATGTAGATCTCAAGGTCAACAGCCATCAAGGACTTCACAGCCCATCCAAGCTTCCTCATCAACAGCACTTGTCTCTCAAGAAGACAATGTGTTTGACTGGAGTGATCAGACAGAGGAAGAATTCCAAAATCAAGCACTGATGGCAGAAACCTCAAATGTCTCCTCAACTGAACTACCATCTGAGGTAAATTCTAAACTCTGCTCTCAATCATGCAAAAATATGGTTAAAAAGTACAGAGATCATAATGAGAGCATGTGCAAAACTCTAGCTAAGATGGAAGAAAGGAGATATGAATATATGCAAGCCATAGAAGATCTGGAAAAACAGATCAATGACTATAAGGATAATGAGCTTCAAATGGGGTATGATAGAAACTATCATGAATGGGAGAAAAAGGAACTCAATAAGAAAATAGAATCTTTGAATAAAAAGGTAGAAGAAACTGAACAGAAGGTGTTAGAGGCTAATGAGAAACTGAAATCTGTTAACATAGATTTAGGTAACTTCAAGTTAGCAAATCAAAAGCTAGAACACCTAATGGAAGTTCAATTCAAAGATAGAGTCAAATCTCAGGTCAATCCCAAAGAAGGAATAGGATACAGAGCTACTCCACCTCCATATAATAACAAGTACATTCATCCAATGAGTGAAGTTGCTGATAGACTTGTCAATGAACCATTAGATGAGTCTATGACTATTGTAGATCCTATCCTTGACAGCAGTCCTGAACCAAAGGAAGATAAGAGTCAAAATAGAGACTGTGACACAAAGAGTGCACCCATAGAAGTCAAAGTTCCCAGTAAGAAAGGAAAAGAGAAGATGAGTGTATGCAATGCTACTCCACAAGTTTCTGTACATTCTAACTGTAACACTGCATCTTCATCAAAAGGAACTAAAAGAGGTAAAACTGTTTCTATCTGCACATGCCAAAAGCATGGTGTTCAAAAGTTTCCTAAACAACAGCAGGTAAGAGGAAACCAGAGAAACAAGAACCAGAAATTGACAGAAAAGTCTGGTGTTCCAATTCAAACTGTCAAAAGATGCTTTCACTGTGGAAGGAAGAATCACTTAGCTAAGGATTGTTTTTACAAACCAGCTGTTGCAAAACAGCCTGTGCATCACACAAAATCAAATCCTAAACAGGCAAAGCCCTCAAAAGTGAAACCTTCCACAGCAGCTCCAAAGAGAGCAGTTGATCACAGATTCTCAAAAGTTAATAAAAAACAGTCCACACATCAAAAACAAGTTTTGGCAAAGCCTAAATCAAGTTTTAAACAAATATGGTGTGTCAAGGACAAATCTGTTGCTCAAACTGCTAATGCAAAAGATCAGACTGCTAAGTCAAAATCTGATGCTGGTAGTGCAAAAAGTGAAACTGTTAGCACTACTAACACAGCTCAAGCTGCTGGGCACCAAACTGGAGCTGCTAGTGAATCATCTGAGACTGTCAGAAGAAAAGATGATCAAAATAATTGGATACCTCATATCATCACTAAATACTCTCCAAAGACTCCATCAGTAGATCTCACCAAATACAAGAAGTCAAAAACAGTTTTTAGTTATGTCAATGTACAAGGCCAACCCAAAACCAATTTGGTTTGGGTTTACTCCACTACTAACTAAGCTGTTATTTGTGCAGGGCAACCACAGGTCTCCTCATAGGACAAGATGGCATCTGGACAGTGGATGCTCTAGGCACATGACAGGCAATTCTGAATGCTTGTCGAATTTCAAAGGATTTGATGGAGGTTTTGTTGCGTTTGGAGGCAACTCAAAAGGAGGTAAGGTTACAGGTAAAGGTACTGTAAATGCAGGCAACATGACATTCCATGATGTTTTGTATGTTGAACAGCTTAAGTACAATTTATTGAGTGTCTCTCAAATCTGTGACAAACAAAACATTGTTCTGTTCACAGATTCTGAGTGCATTGTTCTTTCAAAGGATTTCAAAATTCCTGAAAATCTTGTTTTACTTAGAACACCAAGAAAGGACAATGTTTACTGCCTAGACACAGCTCTTTTGACTAAATCAAATACTTTAAGCTGTTTAATATCCAAAGCATCATCAAATGAGTCTGCTCTTTGGCATAGAAGGATGTGTCACATGAACTTCAAGTCCATGAATGATTTGGTTAAAAAGAATCTGGTAAGAGGATTACCACAAAAGGAGTTCATTTGTGATGATCATTGTGTAGCATGTCTTAAAGGTAAGCAACACAAAACTTCTCATAAGGCCAAAGAAATAAATTCAATCTCATCTGTTCTTCAGCTGTTACATATGGATCTATTTGGTCCAACATCTGTTTTGAGTTTGAATAAAAGGGCATACTGTTTAGTCATTGTTGATGATTTCACCAGATTTACTTGGGTTTACTTTCTTAGGTCCAAAGATGAAACTGCTGAGCTTGTTAAGTCTTTTATCCTTAAGATAGAAAACCAATCCAATTCCAAAGTTAAGGTGATAAGATCAGACAATGGAACTGAATTTAAAAATCAAATTCTAAACAGTTTCTGTGAGTCCAAAGGTATTGCTAGACAATATAGTGCACCAAGAACACCACAGCAAAATGGTGTAGCTGAAAGAAAGAATAGAACATTAATTGAGGCTGCTAGAACAATGTTAGCTGATTCCAATCTGCCTATGACTTTCTGGGCAGAAGCTGTTAATACAGCCTGTTATGTTCTAAATAGGGTTCAAGTAGTTCAATCACAAGGGAAAACTCCCTATGAGCTATTCCACAACAGAAGTCCCCTAATAGCTTTCTTCAAGCCTTTTGGATGCCCATGTACTATTCTTCACACTAAGACTCACTTAGGGAAGTTTGAGAGTAAGGCTGAAGAAGGATTTTTTGTAGGATACTCAAATCAAAGCAAAGCCTATAGAGTATACAACAGAGTGTCTAAAACAATTGAAGAGAGTGCCAATGTTGAATTTAATGAAAATACTGCTAACATCAAAGGCACTGGTCCTGATTGGTTATTTGATTTAGATTCTCTAACAAATTCTCTGAGCTTTGCTGAGTTTACTGCAGAAGCTGATGCATACAGGGTTGAAGCTGCTAACACACATTCTCATGCTGCCAATACAATTTCTCATGCTGTTGGCACAAAGTTTCAGACTGCTGCAGATTCAACAAGTTGGGATGACTTCACCACTCTACCACTTCTGTCATGTGATCCTCCAGGGGTCCTGAGCACTCAACATGATGCAAATCCAGACACTGAAGTGCCATTTCCAAGTCCTGACAGCACAGCTCAAACACAAAAGGAAACAGCTCCAGTTTCTAGGCTAGCAGTCCCAACAGCTTCTCAAGCTGTTAGCCTAGAAACTCATGCTGTTCCAGAAAATGAACCATTCACTGGTTCTGATGGAGATGACACAAACCTTGGAACGTCCTTCCAAACAGAGAGAGAGCCCACACTAAGAGTTCATAAGTATCACCCTCTCAATCAAATACTGGGTGATCCAAGTACTCCTGTTCAAACAAGGAAGATGGTCCACAATGAGACTGCTGCTGCTGAACAAGCAGTTCCAGAATTCAGCCTAGCTGCTTTTGAACATGCCTGCTTCATGTCTCAACTAGAACCTAAAAAGGCATCAGAAGCACTAAAAGATTCATCCTGGATTGAAGCTATGCAAGAAGAGCTTTTACAGTTTAAAATTCAGAATGTATGGACTCTGGTGGATCTTCCTAAAGGTAAGAGAGCAATAGGTACAAGGTGGGTGTTCAGAAACAAGAAGGATGAGAGAGGGATAGTCATCAAGAACAAAGCAAGACTAGTAGCACAAGGGTACACTCAAGAAGAAGGAATAGATTATGATGATGTCTTTGCTCCAGTAGCAAGAATTGAAGCCATCAGACTATTTCTAGCATATGCAAGTTTCAAAGGCTTTAAAGTGTATCAAATGGATGTTAAGTCTGCTTTCTTGTATGGGACAATTGAAGAGGAAGTGTATGTGTGTCAACCTCCTGGTTTTGAAGACTACAAGTATCCAGACAGGGTGTACAAGCTAGACAAAGCTCTCTATGGTCTTCACCAAGCCCCCAGAGCATGGTATGACACACTGTCATCATATCTTCTACAGAATGGATTCAAGAGAGGCACTCTGGACAAAACACTTTTCACTAAATCCATCAAAGCTGAGATTCTTCTTGTCCAGATCTATGTTGATGACATCATTTTTGGCTCAACTAATGATAAGTTGTGCAAAGATTTTGAGGCCCTAATGCACAAAAAGTTTCAAATGAGTTCAATGGGGGAACTCACATTCTTTCTAGGGCTGCAGGTCAAACAGAAGCCTACTGGTCTATTCATAAGTCAATCAAAGTATGTCAAAGACATACTGGAAAAGTTTGGCTATCAAGACACAAAGGTTGCAAGCACTCCAATGGATCCTCATAAACAGCTTCATACAGACAAAGACGGCATAGATGTGGACATTCATCTATACAGATCCCTTATAGGATCTCTCATGTATCTAACATCTTCTAGACCTGATATAATGTTTGCTGTCTGTGTGTGTGCCAGGTTTCAATGTTCACCAAAGGATTCTCACTTGGTTGCTGTTAAGAGAATTTTCAGATACCTTAAAGGCCAACCACATTTAGGCCTCTGGTATCCCAAAGACTCTCCTTTTGAACTAACTGCATATTCTGACAGTGACTATGGTGGTTGCAACATTGACAGAAAATCCACAACTGGTGGATGTCAATACTTAGGAGCAAGACTGGTCTCTTGGCAATGCAAGAAACAAACAACTGTCTCCACATCATCCACTGAAGCAGAATACGTAGCAGCTGCAAGCTGCTGCTCCCAGGTAATGTGGATTCAAAATCAGCTAAGAGACTATGGTATGAATTTCTTATCCACTCCTATTTATATTGACAATTCAAGTGCCATTAGCATTGTGCAAAACCCAGTGAAATTCCCAAAAACCAAGCATATAGAAATCAGATTTCACTTCATCAGAGATTGTAATGAAAAGAAGTTAATCCAAGTTACCAAAATACATACTGATGATCAGCTAGCTGATCTATTTACAAAACCTTTTGATGTAGGAAGGTTCACTTTCCTAATATCAAACATTGGTATGGTAAACATGGATTAATTGATTTTTATTATTATCAACTCAATATGCTAATTTAAGGGGGAGACACTGTTCCATTGAAAATCTGCACAATTTTACACTAACAGCATGAGTCTTTTCTCATGCTGCTAGTTCATTTTCTCGGACTGCTAGTTATTTTCACTTGATCTGTCAAAGTGTGCAGGGTATTTAGGTAACTTCCCAAATGTGTGCGCGGGACCTAACCTTTTCGAAACCTTTAAAGATCCCAGTTTCGTTCAGTTGTAACTACCAGTTACATATTCTTCTTCCACGGCCTTCTGCTTTCTCTCTGAACGATACACACATTCTCTTCAAACCCTAAACCCTAAACCGTCGTTTCTTGATCAATGGAGTTCGTAAAAGAACACAACTGCCTCCCATACACCCTGAAACACACTGACCTTGAACCGTTTTATGAGATGATGGACTTCCTCAGGCACTCCCATATCCACTTTGCCCTTAATATCAACCCCACTATATACATATCTCATATTGAGCAATTCTGGAATCATGCCTATGTTCAAACCATCAATGGAGTGCCTACCCTGACTTCCAAAATCGATGGTACTACCATCAATATCACCGAGGAGTCCATCAGACATCATCTGCATCTTCAAGATGCCACAGGTATAAAAGACCTATCTCTTACTGCTTTACACTTTGGTCTTCAAAATATCGGATATAGGGGCCCTGCTGATTCTTTTACTTTCTTGAAAGCACACTTTTCTCCTAAATGGAAATACCTTGTGCATATTATTCAGCAATGTTTAAGCCCCAAAAGAACTGGTTGGTCCGAATTTTCTTCAAATATTGCCACTGCCTTAGTGTGCTTTTCTACTGGCCAACAGTTCAATTTTTCAAATATGATCTTTCAAGGAATGTTAAGGCATCATTCCTTGAAGCATGGGAAATTTTTGATGTATCCTCGATTTTTGGCAAAAATAATTGCACACACCTGCACTGCTTCAAATTTACATAAGAGGATATATATTTCCCATAGGCACTCACTATCTTCAATCAAAAGGCTGATAAAGCCAAGTGCCAATTTTGTTAACATTGATGCTCCATTGCCCTCTGCAATGATGAACATCATCACAAGAAACAGAGGAGAGGGGCCTGAGCAGACACAGCCTAACATTACTGCTTCAACCCCAGGACCCCAACCCACTCCTCATGATACAGATATTCCCACTGATCCTTTTGTACAGCCCACACGCCCACTACAATACTTATATAAAAGGAAAAGGGGACGAGGAGCTCCTTCCTCCTCCTCCCTTAGACAAGAGCCATATATCCCTGTGCAGGAGGATCCTTCTGCACAGAATATCCAAAGGGAACCAATTGAGGACACTCCCAACCTCAATCAGGAGGTGAACATCTCTTCTGAGACTGTTCATATGGGTTTTGTGGCTGGCACTACTGATGTTTCTGCACAAGAGGCACAGGACAAGGCCAACATCTCTAAGACCACACCCATGGCAACAGCAAGTGTGCAAACACGAGCTGGAAGTCCCCAGTACCAAGAAAAGAGGGGCCCATTGTAGGTCCTTCTGACCAAACCAATGCTTCCAAAAAGGGGGAGAATCAGGAAGTTCCTGAACCAGTCCAAGCAGCTCCAACTCCAACAGTCCAAGCAGCATCAACAGCTCCATCTTCTAGGCTAGCAGTCCCAACAGCTTCTCAAGCTGTTAGCCTAGAAACTCAAGCTGCTTCTACAAGAGCAACTGGAGTTGTTATAAGAGAAGGCATTCAAGCTCCATCCAGTTCAGTTCAACCTACATCTTCTGCTATAAAAGATAAGGGCAAGGGTATTCTCATTGAGTCTCCAAAGCACAAATTTTCTTCCAGAGAAGCCCAGATTGCCTTTGATGCTGAGATTGCCAGAAAATTAGCAGAAGAACAAGATCAGGCCTTAGACCAGCAAACCCATGCCCCAATGCAAGATGATGAAACCTTAGGAGATTACCTAAGAGGGTTTGTGGTCAAGCAAGGTGAAAGGAAGAGGAAGATGCCAACTGGGCATACCAAGGCTGAAAATAGAAGATTCTTGATCAATTTTGCCGTTGCAGCAGACATTCCAAAGAAAATTGCTCAGTCCATGAGTACTGAAAGGCTGCAGGAAATACATGATAAAGAAATGGAGAAAAGAAAGAAAACAAGAGTCTCTTCAGCAGTTCAGCCAGTACCAAAAGTTCAACCGTCCCAATCAGTCCAACCATCAACAAAACCAGTCCAAACTGAAGCTGCCAGTGCACCTGCTCCCACTGATCAACCTACTGTTTCTGTTCCATCATCTGTTAAGAGGGTGATCTTTCAGCACCATTTGCAAAAAGCTATGGAAATAGAAAAGTTGATTGATCAACATGACTTCACAAAGCCAGAAATCAACTACTGGTTTGCCAGGTCTCTGGATGAAAGAAATATAAGGGTCAAGTTTGTGATAAGGAGAGAATCTGGACCAGAAGAGGAGTATGATACATTCTGGCAGATGGTCCATAAGCTGACCAGGGATGAACTAATAAAGATGTACCACATAGGGTCTGTTTCTCAAGACAGATCTGATCTTCCACAAGTAAAACAACTCATCAGAGATCTAAGTTCAGTTGCTGATGCTGAATTTGCAAGAAAAGAAGTGGAAGATGCTGAGAAGAAAGGGAAGCAGATCAAGGAAGTACATATTTTTGTCAAATCCAGAACCTACAGAATTCAATTCAAAGATGGATTTGGTATTTTCTTCAATCTCGAGTTTTATAATTTTTCAAAAGATATGCTGCTACAAATAAAATCAGTTAGGATATCTTGTGATAAAGAAGAGATGAAGAGAGAATTTTTGAAGGCTATAGATCAGAAGCTTGCACAGTTGTAAGTTTTTGAAAGCCTTGGTTTGTAAATAACAGTTTACTTTTTCATTTCCTTATTTGTATAGAACTTAAAGTCTTGTATAAAGAATTTAAGTTAGGGGGAGATTGTTGGGAAATAGTTTAAGTATACTCAAGCTGTTAGTTTAGACTTCTCAGACTGTTAGTAGAATTTCTGTGTAAGTACAAAGTTCATGCTGCTAGTTGAAGAAACTCGAGCTGCCAGTATAAAAGTTCAAGCTGCCAGAGCAAAATAACTCAAGCTGCTCAGTTCATGCTGCCAAGTCATTCAAGCTGCTCAACAGTTTCATAAACAGAATGTGCTGATTTTCAGGGAAGATATCTACAAGAAGATTCCAGCATATCTACTATCAGAGAAGTCATAGTCCTTCAAGGAAACACGTCCATAAAGCAATATAAATAGACAGAAGATTGTATAGAAGATATACGCATAGAATAAGAGTTTTCTGCATATTTTGAGTCTGTAATTGCTTTATTGTTCAAGTTTTCTTAAGCCTCTAAGGTTGTAAAACCCTAAGAACAGTTTGCGTTCTTCGTCTAATCAAAACAGATTAGAGGTAATTGTAATCATTGAATTCAGCAATACAAACAGTCTTGATTACTTCTTATGTTTTATGCTATTATTGATTCTGAAAGTTTTTGTCAAAATTATTAAGTGTTATTCCGCAAACTTCTTAATTAAACTTTGATTCAAAGCAAGATTATTGATTTATACTCTGATAAATTCAAATCAGTTAATCTTGGTTATTCATAATTTTCATAAGTTTTAGATCCTGACAGATATATTGCTGTTATTAGATTTATTGACATTCATTTATCAGCTGGATTGAGACCTGTGCACACCATGGATGGGTGTTGCCCAGTGGATCATGATAGCTATTTGATTATCTTTTCATATTGCATTTAATATTGCTTCAGACTTTGCTTTATGATTCATTGCTATCATGACTTCTAAGACATATGCTTCCATCATTGATCAGACATTTGATAGATTGATTCAGCTTGACTAGCCTTATGGTCTATTGTTCTAGACTCGGCTATTTCACCAGTTCTTATGAATTGGTAATGACCTCCGATGTTCCGCCATATTGACTTACTGGTAGCTAGCCCAGTATGTGGTTGATCCCCACGATTTAAGCGTGAGTGTGGCTTGAACATCATCCGATTCTATGATTCTATATCTCAATCATGAGGGCTGTAGCGGCAGCCAAGACATATCACGCTAAGACTTATGACTCCGCTTGACACGCATGTTGATATTGAAAATCTATAAACTCACTAAGCATTGCTCACACATGTTGCATTAATATTTTACAGGAAAAGCCAAAGGAAAATCACCTGCAGGACCTAGTACTTAGGTCATTCAAGATCCAAGTTTTGAAGCTTTCCTTGACCACTACTCAACAAACTTTCTGGTACTGATTGGAAGACAGCGAATGTGGTGGTTCTGGGTAGACTTGATGTGATGTATGATGTTATGACTAGATTAGATGTTACCCTTTTATATCTTTATTTTGAAATATGTAAACTTAAATCCTAATCTGTAATGTACATGTAATTTTATTTTTCCGCAATTTAATTACCCTATCTTAGTATGATTGATATTGTATTGTATGAATTGGGACCTAGACTCTGAGGACTGCCCCGTAAGGGAAGGTCTTCACAGATGTAATGTTTCTGGAAATGAATCTCCTCTAATCTTTGAAAGATGAACACGTAATGCATCTTTTCTCCATCGCGTTGGCATATACTTGTCAAGTATCAAATCAACGTTGTTCAATCTCAATATATAGAATGCATGGCGGCACAAGATTCCAAAACGTTCAAAGTGCTTACAACAACAAGAGATATCACCACTGCTTCTAGTGAACACAACCTGTTATAGAACATATATAAAATGATGTTTATACATTATATAATAATACTACTAATACAATTATATCAGATGTAAATGTGAATTTGCAAAATATCAGATGTGAATTTGTAAATGTGCATAGCATAATCAGGTATAATAAAATCATGATGTTTATTCACTGTAAGTGAAATGAATGTGAATTTGCAACATATCAGATGTGAATTTGTAAATGTATAAGTCATTATCATTACCTGCAATGATCTCTTTGTACGGACATTCTCTCCTATTTCTTGTACATTGTAAGTCTGTTTTCCATCATCATCTAGAAAACCGAGGGCCAAACAGGAAAAGGAAGACGCACGTAATTCTTGTTGGACAATTTCAAAGATTTTCAATGTGAACATAGCAGAAAGTTGCCTTTCCATCTTCAAGTCTGTCTTTAATGGATTACTTTTCGTTCTGGAATCATAATCTAGAGTCCGTTGCATCCTTTTTTGAGAGTCCAATGCACTTTCAAACTTACTAAAGAACTCCACAATAGTGGACCTGCTGCTGCAGTATCTATTGTAGAAATTGTTGACACCTTCAGACATGGATGTTCTTTTCATTAAGCCAGACATGTGAATCTCTCTGTAAAATGCAGGTATCCAGCTATGTCTATCACGGAAAATTCTCACCATCCAATCATTATTTTCAAGTTTAAACTCTTTAATCATATTATTCCATTGTTTTTCAAAATCTTCCGGCTCTATATGTGTTGATTCCAAACTAAACTCGTTATACGTTGGGGAAATGCAGAATCAGCATTGCATAAGTGTGGTCCAACCTATAAAAAAATGTTAGAAACAGAAATATAATATAAAATTATAAAAAAAAAGAAGGTGAGTATAATGTGAATACACATATGAGTAATGTGAACACATTAAAAAAGCAGAAACTAGTGAGCGTATGGGTAAGTCCTACTGCAACTAGTAATATTACTGAGTGTGAACATGATATCACTAATGAAATTACCTTGATTGAAACCTTATCCATTATGTGCCACATGCAAAATCGGTGCTTTGAATTTGGAAACACTCTTGGAACAGCTTTTTTCATCGATGGATCTTCATCGGTAATAGTTAGAATTGGTTCATGATGATGTGTGCGAAGGAAAGCAGTTAGTAGCCACACATAAGATTCTTCACTTTCATTTGAAAGTAGTCCAGTTCCAAAAGAAACACATTTCTTGTGATTATTCACACCGGTGAAAGGAACAAGAACCATGTTGTACCTACAAGGGAAAAAAGTAAAACATAAAATTTAATTTAATAATAAATTAATAAATGCATTGCAATTGTAAGTCAACAACTTGTTTGTACTGTACGTAGCATCAAATGAAAGAACATCACCAAAGGCAATGTAGTTTGCAGTTTCAATATCATTTGCCCAAAACATTGCACACAATGTCTTTTCTTCATCAAGTAAATAATGAAATGTGAACCCAGGTACATCCTCCATCTTTCGTGTGAATTTCTCAACAACCATTTGAGCATCACTATCGCCTATAAAAGCATTCAAATCACGTTTGAAATTCTTGAATTCTGTTCGCGATGCTCCAACATTTTCATACCCACCAGAAATCTCCTTGCAAAACTTATGAGTATTCACAGGACCAATGTTTGTATTTGATGCCTTATGTATCATGTTTTGTTGTGAGAAATTCAACTTCCGGTTCGATACCATCAAAAAGGAATCTTCAGGCGGAACTAAAACATGATTGTGTTTCTCCACAAAAGCATACACCTCATACTTGAATTTGTTTTCTTTCATCATCCGGATTCGTATTTCTGCTGGACAATCACTTCGATTACTTGGAACAGTACGTTTACGCTTTATCCTATTTTCATCCAAAGTTGTGGTTCTTTTTTGGTTACTTTGAGGAAGACCTTGCTTTTTACATACAAGCACCCTTAAAGTTATATCCCCATCATGGTTTTTCTTTTGAGTTGATCTTCGTACCTCAAATCCTGCTAACATTGCATAATGTTCATAAAATGAAATTGCCTCTTCCAAAGAATTGAATATTTGATCTTTAATGGGCTTGAAGTTATTAGGTACAGTTGGTAACCAATACTGTGTACCACCTGGGGATATCTCATTACACGTTGTGTCACTTTGAACAACAACAGGGCCTGTATTGGAAAATTTAACATAATAAGACAATTGAACATAAGATGTGAACACATATAAACGAGTAGTGAATTTGCAGCATGAAAATAGCAATGCAAACACTGTTAACATTAATATAAAAACTAAGTTAGTAATATACATCATATACAAATGGGATGTTAAATTTTTGTAACATTATAACTGAATATAACATGTGAACATATATGAAGGACAAATGAATATGCAGCCTAAAAACACAAATGGAAGCCCAGTTATCATTATATAATATAAATGTAGTATACAACTGTGAATGTGTACAAAATACATATGAATGTAACTTTAATTTATATCATAAACATAAAATATGTATATAACGTATAATTAAACAGTTTAATAATTTAATTTGATATGTGAACAGTCATAAATAATATGTGAACATGCTGATAATATACTTGAATTTATAATGAAATACTACATTTATCATAATTTATTCAAAATTATCATATAAAAGTGGGTGTGTAAACTACCCAGCAAAAACATAATGTGAATGAACAAAAATACTATGTGAACATAAGCATATAATCGTCTGTTATCTATCTATATAAACTGTGGTTATGACCGGTAAATGGTTTTTTGTATGATCATATATAGATAATCAATCATAGCTTAATTTTAAGGTAAATACATGGATAATATAATCAATTTAATTTTTGAAACAAATCTACATACTGATATTGTGAATTGCAATGTCTGTTTCTGTATTAACGACACCAGCTTCTGCTGTTGCATCCAATACGAAATCAGTGACTTCAATTGCTTCTTCGGATGAAACGATTGCATCTTGGGATGAAACGATTGCAGCAGTGAACATGATTAAAGTTTGTATGATGATAAATCGATCATCAATTGAAAAAATCGAGTTTCATAAAATAAACGTGAAAACAGAGTACAGAATGGGTTTATTTTGGAAGGAGATTTGATGCTGGTTTAATGATTCGCGCATGATTCTGCCAATGGTAAATTACATATGTAGCCCTGATCTGGAATTGCAAAAGCAACGAATCAAAACAGTACCTTCGGTACGCTGTGGATGAGGGAGTACACAGCAGAACCTATATATATATATATATATATATATATATATATATATATATATATATATATATATATATATATATATATATATATATATGTATAGTTAATAATCCATGAATCAACATTCTAATTCAGTCAAGTAAAACTTTTATTTATCCGTATATTATGTATTTTAATTTCATTTTTATATCATTAAGATAATTTATCTGCCGAGTTTTAATATTAGCATTTAACTATAATAAATTTATACTTGTAATTTACTAATTTATTTTACATGTATTTTTTTTAAATATTATCTTATAAATATATTCCATGTAGTACATGGGCAAATAACTAGTATATAATCTAAAACAAAAGTTGATAATGCTATTCAAGAAATAAAAATAATTATCAATAATAATAATATCAGTACTGTCAAAAATTTTAAATTGAGACACATGTACTACAACATTAACACTTGAAATTAAAGAAAGTATGAATAAAACACATTATTAAAATAAATCAAGATTATGTAAACAAAGGGTTAAAAAGGTTAATGGTTAAGAAAGATAATAAAGGAATTAAAATCACTTATGTGTATAACAATGTAAAGAATCATAAAAAGAAATAACATAAACTTAAAAACAATTCGATGTGGCATGATAATCATATATTTTTGGCAATTGTATTTTTATATAATTTTTTTGTTTTGTCATAATCTATATCTAAATCTATCTATATGTATATATCTATATATATTATAATAAAAGAGAACATTTCTTGTCACATGTCAATCTCTTAGTGCATCAATTTTTTATTTTCTCGCTCTTTTTTTCTAATGTAGAACCATACAAGAATAAATTTCATTAAAGAAAAAATAAATAAATAGTTATTTTAGCTTTCTTTCCTAATTTATTTCCTTAAATTAATAACTTCAATTCATTATATTAAAAGCAATTAAACTAATAGCTTACTAATAATTAAAATATATATTTCTTCAGATTTATAAATTGTATATTAATAAATTGTTATTTTTTGTTGATTGCTTAATTGATATATTAAAACATGTTTCTATCATTAATATTTATTTATTAATATAGTATTACAAAATTTATTTTTTAGTTAAATCATACTCAGTATAACATGTTGACAAATTAGGTACATTTTTTTGTTCTTAAATTTTATATGTTTTCTATCATAATAATTCTACAAATTTATTGTTTTTTAAAATTTAAATTAAGCATTACATGTTTCAATGTTATATAAAATGTAGACAGTTTTAAAATATACTTATATTCTTAAACTTTTTCATTATTATTACTTATTAGTACCAATTATAATCAATTTTAGATTCTTTATTTATCAATTATAAAAAAAACATAAATAAAAAATTTATATATTTATAGGAGCGTGATTTCAAAGTATATATCATTGCATATACATCAAATACAAGAATATGATAATCTTCATTTAGTTGTACATTTAATAATCTAATATTTAAATAAAAATATTGATTTAAAATTAATATCATCACAAATAATATAAGTTTTATTAAGTTTTTACAATACGATGAAAGTTTTAAACACGCTTTTATTTTAAATATTTGAATTAGAATGTTATAAAAAAATATATTATTTAATAAATTTTATATTATGCAAACTACGTAATCTTTAGTTATGTAATAATTTAGGTAACCATCAAATAATTTTAAAATCTAAATTTGTTTTTGTGATATTAGGTTTTAATTAAGTATATATTAAATGTGAAAGTGAAATTCTTTTAATTTATGCATGATCATTTAACAAATATGATATTATTTAAATTATGTAATCGTTAATCAATTGTTTACTAACTTCATAAAATTAATAATAAATAATTATCATTTGGAAAAACTTTTCTTTTCTGTATTAATGGATTGATAATAACTTAACAACAAAGAAAAAAATGATAAAAGAAAATATGAATACACTTATCAGTTTTTAAAGGTTAATTTTATACGTCTTTACATTATAACTGTACATTTTATATTTATATCAATTTAATAATTTTTACACCAACTTAATATTAATGCATCATTGATATTTTTTAGCATTATTTAAACTATATATTATAAAAGAATAATTATTAGTAAACCATACCCATGTAATATATCTATAAATACTAAAAGAGTAACTATACTTATTTCTTGTGAAGTCACGTGGTCATTACCATGAATCTAAACGTGACATTTATAGCTTTTAAAAATAATAAAGAAATTTAAATTGCATCTATACAAATCTAAAATAATCTACTTTTAAATTCAAATCAAATCAAATCAACCAAAATCTAATACTCTCCTAACTTATTAATTATAATATAATATAATAAATGTTTAAATTTGTAAGAAAATAATTACTATTCATATACATTTAGAAATATATGAAATTAATAGGCTATAATAATAATAATATCGTTTTTCTATATTTTTGTTTTTAAAAATAACATTTATAACTTTGCTTTTTTAATTTATTATATTTTATGTATTAAAATTATCCGCGTAATATGCGGGTAATAAACTAGTAACTTAAACAACAAAGTTTCTTCTCGGTGTTTGATATAGTGGAATCGAGAAAATGAAATCGTGTGGTATTTACAAACATTTTTTTTATCATATGAAGAAAACTTTTAAGTTTTAATTTTCTCATTTTCTTATCAAGATTAAGGGAATAAAACAAATAGAGTTATGTAGTTTTTTTTGTCAATCGTTACTTATTTGTAACTATCATTAGTTTAAATAACTTTTAAAACCTAAATGATTTTATTTCTTACGATTCCGTCGTATCAAACGTCTTTTTCTTTTCTGTTTATAACTATATATTTAGGTAAAATCTATATATTATAATAACAGAGGACATGTCTTGCCACATATATAATAAACTTACTGAAATATATAAAATATATATTTATTTCACATAACCATTATGAATTAAATTTTATTGAGAATATATTATTACAATATTACATGTATAATGTGTACGATCTTTCATGTATTGTACTACATCAATATTCAATAATCCTTATCATCTATACCTCTAAACAAACTTTTAATACCAACGCTACATTTAATGACACCTCACCCTCACATATTACAAGAATGACCTCACGTATCTAAATATAGCCTATCTTCAATTCTTCATCCATATTTTGGTCAAAAATAGATAAATATACAAACATGCATACATATGTATATAGGGGTGGGTTCAATGGAAAACCTATATGCATCGGAAAACCGGGGAACCACTTTATAGTCATTGGATCAGGTGATGCATCACACAGAAAGTTGATGCATCATGTGGAAATAATGATGCATCACGCGAGAATTGTGATGCATTTGTGGTGGTCAATGGAGGTTTTCCGATGCATGTTGGTTTTCTATTGAACCCCCCTCTATATATATATATATATATATATATATATATATATATATATATATATATATATATATATATATATATATATATATATATATATATATATATATATATATGGTTCGAGAGAGTATCACTCGTTATGCAGCGTACCAGAAGGTATCATATCTTAAAAAATTAAATTTTTTCATAAACATATTTTAATAAACATTATGAAGATAATATGTAAACTTCACATACATTCATATCTTCTAACTCCTAAAAAGTGATGTGAACGTACACTTACATAATTTTAAACATATGTGAACGTGCATTTATGTGATGCGTGATTTCATTCACTTAGAGTGTTCGAAATTGCGTGAAATTTATATATCATCTGTGTAATGTTAATTAAAACACGTTCATGAAAAAATCGTTTAAGAGTGGTACCTTGTATTCGATGCAGAATTGAGTTATTTATAACCTTAGTTGAGATCATTGCAGAACCTAAATTTGATGCAGAATTACAGAACCATGTATTCGATGTTAAATATTCAAGTTTATAATGTTTATTCGTTGTTGAATATATAAAATTCAGAGTATTCAATGTTGAATATTAAAAAAATATGAAAAAATATAAAATCATCGTTCACGTTTTGAAGATGATAAAATTCTTGTTTTTATGGTATAATTTTTTTGTTTTAAAAATTAATAATATTTATGTTATTAAATTAAGGTTGGTTCTGCAGTTCTGCACCAAAATTAGGTTCTACAAAAATCCTGTATATATATATATATATATATATATATATATATATATATATATATATATATATATATATATAGAGAGAGAGAGAGAGAGAGAGAGAGAGAGAGAAAGAGAGAGAGAGAGAGAGAGAGAGAGAGGAGTGTTCAATGGAAAACCAACATACATTGGAAAACCTTGGAAAACCTCCATGCACCACCACAAATGCATCACAATTCCCGCGTGATGCATCAAATTCCCGCGTGATGCATCGACTTTCTGCGTGATGCATCACTTGATATAATGGCTATAAAGTGGTTCCCGGGTTTTTCGATGCATTTAGGTTTTCCATTGAACCCACCCCTATACACACACACACACACACACTATGGTTCATGTGAGTACTGTCCGGTCACATCCCCATCAGAAAATGAATTTATATTTCATCCCGTCAATCAAGTTTTTCAATCTTCTAAAAAAGAAATACATTAAACTACGAATAATATTTTAGTATATTTATATATGTAAATAAACAAATCAATCAACCATATTTGAGTTATTTGCACATATAAAAATATGATTATAATAAAACTAAAATAAATAAAAAAATGTAAGTAAAAGATTTATAACATTATTAAGAAAGAAATAAAATAATAGTAGTTTAAACTATAGGAAAATCATATACGTATTGATGTTTAATATATTATATAAAATATAATAAATGATTTACATAGTAAAATTAAATGTATATACTAATTCATATTAATACATAAGATAGAATTAGGGTCGGAGATTAAAGTGTCTCCCATCCCAATTTTTTTAAATCGGGGATTCCCCGATTCCATCTTCGTCCCCAATTAAATCGGGGTCAAGTTACGGGTTACTAGTCAAAGATGAAGTTTTTTTTTTGTCAAACCTAGCCAAAAGAATAGAACCCCATGCTTTTCATTTTTTAAGTTGTGTAGAAGTTATCAAGACTTTACTTAATGTTATGAGAAAAATTATCAAGAAATGTAATACAATATACAAAATTTGATAATAAATGTATGGTGAAATTTTTAGGTCAAGAAATGTAATATAACATTTTATTTTTACCAAGAAAAAACATGCTTTCAATTTTATTTTTACCAAAGGAATAGGGTCTTATATTCTATCCTTAATTGATTTAATTAAAATAAATAGAATATTAAATTTAGTTAAAAAATGGTAAAAGAAGTTAAATACAAAATTTAAATTTAATTAAATAAGTAAACTATTAAAATTTTAGTTTAAAAAGGTAACACCATCAAAGTGGTTTGATATAAGGATATAGACAAGAAAAATTGAATACACATTTTTAAAAAAAAAATAAAATAAATACAATTCATGGTTTTTAAGATCTATATATTGATAATAAGTTTAACTTTCACTACTTAGCATCATCTAATAACATTAATATTATCATTATCTATTTCACATTCATTATTTTATTAGTCAATCTAATATAATTTAAATAATTAAACCTAATAATATTATTTGTTATCATTATCTAATAATCATGATAGTCATTTAAATAAAAATTTAATCTAAAAATTATATCATCAATATTTATTTATATGTCTAATTAACAATATTTTAACGTCAATAAAATCTAAATAAAAATTAAATCTATATCCAAATTTTATATATATATATATATATATATATATATATATATATATATATATATATATATATATATATATATATATATATATATAATGTACTATGTGTGTATAAATTTAAAAAAACATATACAAATTACACAAACAATACTAAATATTTAAAAAATAAAACATTGCAAAATTAAAAAATTATCAAATTTTATAATATTTTATTTATCATAAAAAAATATTATATAAACATACAATATAAGATCAAATTTTATAACATTTTATTTATCATAACAAAGTATTATATAGACATTGTGTCTTATGTAAAATTGAAAATTCTAATTATATCGATTAAATATACATAAATTTAGGAACAAAAAATTTAGAAAAACGTTGATAAGTAATTACTAGTTACTATACGTATATTTAAAAAGATTGATATATAATAGTTAATAAAAATAACAATAATATTCTTGTAATTTATTAATAATAATTATGTTTATATAGTTTTAAGTTCACGTAATCAAATATTTATCTAAAATGATACACATAATAATATATTCATAAAGTAGTCAAGTTTTATTGAGAATATATTATTACATATACACATGTATAGTACGATCTTAAATGTACTGTAGTACATCAATAATCCTTATCATCTACGGCTCTAAACAAACATTCTATACCAGTGCTACATCTAATGACACCTCACCATCACATATTACAAGAATGACCTCATGTATCTAAATATAGCCTATCTTCAATTCTTCATCCATATTTAGGTCGAAAATAGATATACATATACATACAGATACATATTAACAGAAGGTAAGGATAAAATGAGGACCATGTTTAAAATGAGAACCGTAAAACCCAATAAAATTATTTATTTTGTAAATCAACCAATAAGAAGTAAGGTGACATAATTGTAATTAAGTTGAATATTATATGAGGTGTAATCTAATAAAAGAGCATTTTGGTCTTTGTGCACCATATATTTCAAATTAATTTTATTGCTTTTTAATTGTGAATCAGACAACAACGATTTTATTGGTTTTTAATCGTGATTCACAACACCTACATGATTCATAATGTCATCGTGATTCATGACATCACCGATTTCGACGATACAACTTATGGTTCACAATACCGATTTCGATGATATCACTTATTGTGAATTGGTTCGATGGCCCACCATGATTCATAACACCTACAACGATTCATGACGCCGCCGTGATTCACGAATGCGGATGGTTTGGACTTTGAGCCGTTCACGACGGTTCACAGTTCAAGCAAGTGAGGAGGAGGCGAGGAGCGGTTCACGGTTCAAGCAAGCGATTCACAGCGGCGGCAGTACACGGTTCACGAAGGCAGAGGGTTCACGGCGAATGATGTTCATGGTTCAAGAAAAAGAGGAGGAGGCGAGCGTCGGTTCACGGTTCAAGCAAGCGATTCACGTTGGCGACGGTACATAGTTCACGTCACTGACGGTGATATCACAGCGGCGGTGACCGTGAAAGAGTGGAAGGGGTGGAAGACCGCGGGAGGAGATGGTGGTGTGTGTGGCACCATGGGAGAGAGAGAAGATTTTGTCTTGGAATGTGAATAATTATGGCGGAGAGAGAGAGAGAGAGAGAGATTTAAAGATATAATTATGGATATTGAAAAGAGTGAATTAATTCTTTTTTTATTTTATACTTTAATTTAAATTTATAAATGTCCAAAATACCCTTGATGATGTGGATTAATATTGATGACATGTCTCAACTTTATTAGTTATTACGTCTTCATTTTAAGGACGGTTCTCATTTGATCCACTCCCTATACACACACACACACACACACACACACACACACACACACACATATATATATATATATATATATATATATATGTGTGTGTGTGTGTGTGTGTGTGTGTTTAAGATCAAATGAAAACCTAAATATATCTTGAGAAATATGAGAAACACTGTGATTCATTTTTTTTACACATTGATTCATCATTTTTTGAATATATAAATAATAAATTATAATTTTCGGATTAAATAAATCAATAAATCATCACATTTTTACATCGATTTAATAGTTTTTTAATTTATATATAATGAATTACAAATTTAAAAATAAGTGAATCAATGTACAAAATTAGTGAATCAATATACAAATTAATGAATCATAGTACTTCTCACACTACTCAATATACATTTAGGGTGTGTTTGTTTTCAATTAAGATGGTCTGAATTTGGTCTGAAGTCTGAATTTCAGATCTTAACCTAATTTGTATTGTTTGTTTAAATTCAGACTTAAGAGGTTACAACCTCTGAATTTCCCTCTGAATTTTAAGAGAAAGAGACTAGTCTGAATTAAAACTCAAAGCCTCTTAATTTCAGATTTGAAGACTTCCTCTTAATTTTAGACATGGTTTTCAGACTTTAGATGTTTAACCTCTTAAAATACAAATACCACCTTAGCTTCTCACGATAACATAAACATAAACATATATATATATATATATATATATATATATATATATATATATATATATATATATATATATATATATATATATGTATATGTATATGTATGTATGTATATATACATACATAGGGTTGGGTTCCGGTAAGAACCCTCATTACCGTGAGAACGTGAGAACCTCTCTAAAATTTGTGCATTTAATGTATAAAGTTATGCATTTAATGTTAAAATTTATACATTTGATAAATTTATGCATTTGATATAAAAATTTACGCATATCATGAAAAATTTGTCCACTTTATGTACGAATTCATGCATTTGACAAAATTTGTGCATTTAATGTTCAAATTTGTGCATTTAGTGTAAAACTTGATGATTTAAATTTTAATGTTAGATTATGATATTTATTAATATTGAAAACCAATAATGATTTTAAGTTATAAATTTAATTTTTAAATTTGTGCATTTTCGAAGGTTCTCACGGAATTGAAGAGTTCTTATGTGATCTCAACCCTACATATATATACACACACACACACACATACATATATGTATATAAGCATGCCTGTAAAAAAATTACACACATTCACATTTTCTAACACCTTAAAAATCACGTGAACATAAAAAAAATATATGTGAACATACTTAGTTTGAAAATACGTTTAGAACGGTAATATTAATGTGAACATGCTTGTTTCACGTAGTTCTAGAGTGTGGTTGTATATGGTTTTTTACAAGTAATCTTGTATTGTTAATATAAACATATAAAAAATATTTAAAAAAATATTTTTAAGAGTGGTACCTACAAGAATTCACAAAACTAGTAGTACTTATTTGAACACAACTACATATGTGTGTGTGTATCATTTTCCTTCTACATATGTAAAATCAAACCCCTAAATACTACAACATCACAAAAACTTGACATGTCGATGTTTATGTGTCTAACGTATGGTAGATAGTTAATGAGAGTGAAGGTGTTTATGTGTTTAGTGTCAATGTTGCAAACCTCGTTAGGTTGTAGTTGAACAGTCGGGACATAACAAGTAATTGACTTCTGTAGGGGAGTATTCAGATTGGAATTTTTACATGTAAATGTCATAATTATATATACAACATGTTTATAAATATTTAAATATACATATAATTGTTTGTGGTACCAAAAAAATATGTTTAAAATAACACTATTTTGACTGTTTTAGGTCAAGTTTGACCGAGTACTCCGTGAGTAATTAGGTCGATGTTGACCAAATAATCAACTCTATAAAATTAAAGTTCACCCTTCATTTATCCATGAAGTCAACACTCTGAATAGAAAGTTTGAAAATGAGAACATAAGTACTTGATGAAGTGGCATATCAACAAGTCCTTATCAGAAGTCAATATCAAAGTAAAATTAGTAAGTGTCTGAGAGATGTGCTCACTAACTCCACTGTGTTTAAATTATTTTCGTCCAAAAACAAGTGGGATATTTCAAATACAAGGTGAGTTGACTAAGACATATTTCACGTTCGTATCATGAAGATCAACAAAAACGATGCAAATAAAAAATATTTTACTTAGATGCAGATATATATATTCAAAGAGTTTAAATCTTAAAAGTCAAGATCAAGATTAATATATTTGAATCATTCAGGGTTAAAGTTGTAATTTCTATATTAAAGATAGCTTGAAAGGTATAACTCATTCACAAACACTCTAGAGATCTAATTACCTTTCGCAAATCATAAGCTACGTCCAATATCTTAAGTCAATCCATTAGCCTGTCATTATTAAACTCATTGGGTACATAACCGGTTCATATCTACTTCAAAGTTAACATAATTGTTGTTTGATTGATAATAAGTAAAATGTGTGAGATCATGATCCCACTTATGATTAAAACTCACTAAAAAATAGCTTTATGAACATTCATTTCAAAAGAAAACTACATTTCAAAATCTAAAACATACAAGTTGTGTTACCCAAAAATCCAGGTTTACGAACTTTCATGTGTCCAATTCTTAATAAACTTGCATATATCCATTCCTTTAAGCAATCCAGATCTAATACAATTAACAAAATAGTGTGTATAATTAGTTCATCCATCAAAAGTTTCATGAACAAGAATGAATAAATTATCATGATCAAAACTAATAACATCAACACTAAATAAATATTAATGTATCTAGAAATAAAGTAGGCGAAAGAAATAGAAAATCAATACGGGGGAATGGTTGTTGACATACAATGGCTGCACTAGGTTGTTGGTCGACGATGACAACATTAGGTAGTTGTTTGATGGCTGGAAAAAAAAGGAAAGAACGTCAAGGGTAGGATCGGTGGTTAGCAACTGCGACGTTCGAATTTTGGTCGACAACTAAGGGGGGCGTTTGGTTCGCAGGTTTTTTTTCTCTGGGATTTGCATTTTTTTAAAGGATTTGCATTATGCAGTATTTGCATTTGTCAAGATTTTGTCAGAATCTGCATTATCTTATAGAAAAATTTGTTAATTTGAAGAATGCAAGGTAACTGGGATTTAAAAATCCTAAGGGGAGGCTGGGTTTTTAGATTACAAAGAAGGAATGGATTTACGAAATCCTGGGATTTTAAACCCTTACTCAAATCAGTGAATCAAACACATGATTTTAAATGCAAATCCCAGTGAATCCTAGGAAATTCGCGAACCAAACGCCCCCTAAAAGAATAAGCAATGAAACTGGGGGAGGGTTGATGATCGATGACAACACTGAGCTATTGGTTGACGAATGCAAATGAGATAATGAGTTGAAGGTAAAGGGGAGAGTAAAGAGACTGCATCATTTTTATCAGAGTCTTATCAAAGAGTAACATCTTCTTATCGGATAATATAGAGGTAATGCAATTCCACATCATATCTGAATAACAAATGAACACTCTCATCATCAAAACCTATAAACAATAAAAGATAATAAGGTGACGAGATCTACCAAAGTTAACATGAGTGTTGTTTGATTGATAATATGTAAAATGTCTGATATGTGATTATCACTTTTGTTTGATACTCACAAAAAAATAACTTCATGAACTTCTTTAAAAGGAAATTACACTAAACTCTTTGTATGTTACATAAAAGTTAAGTTAACAAACTTTCACGTATCCAATTCTTGACAAACCTTTGTATACCTAATCGTCTAAACAATCAATATCTAGTAACGATTTTGTGTATGCAATTAGTGCATCAATTAAAAGTATTATGAACAAGATTTAAAATATCAATATTCAAACCCAATAACAACAATGAAATTCAAGATTTAAAAGATTTAGGGCATTCATCTATATGGAAATAAAGTTAGTGGAACAAAAAGAAATCGATGACGGGGGAATGGTTGTTGGTTGACAATGAGTGCACTTGGTTAGTCTATGATGACACTAGTTTGTTGTTTGATGGCTGAAAAGAAACAATAACATCGGGGGGAGGGTTAGTGGTCAACAACCATGACGCTGGGCTTTTGATCAATAACTAAAAAGTAGAGGCAATAACGTTGAGGGATGGTTGGTGGCTGCATCATTATGAGATGTTTGTTAACGAATACATAAGAAAGAATGGGTTGAAGGAAAGGGGTTGGAGATAGTGGATACCACATCCTTTTTCATGGGAGTTTGATATAAGAGCAATAACCTTCTTATAAGATAATACATAGTTAAACATTTTCACAACTTATCAAATACCAAACTATTAAAGATATATCTTACAAACATCTTCTCCTTTATAATAGGAATCACTTTGTTTCTAAACTTAAGGATAGTTAGTTATTGTTTCCATGCTTGTTGTATTCTTGTGTTATATATTGTAAATCAATAGATCATCCACACTATTGTAATTTTATTGGACCATTACTGGTATCAGCCATCTTCTCGATCTTACCCTAATCGCAACCTCATCTCTCTTCCATGGCTACCGACGATGAAAAACATAATTCCTTCCTCTCTCTCCTCCACATTATTACCAGTAAACTCTCCTTTATAAACTACCTTTTATGGCGTCATCAGATTCTTCTCCTTCTCTCTTATCATAAACTTCATGGACATATCGATGGGTCTCGAGCTCCACCACCTTTGACTATTGCCAATCCTCCCAACCCTACGTTTCCTTCCTGGAAAGACAATGATCAACGATCCCTTATTATTCTTCAATCTTCACTTTTTGAAGAGGTCATGACAGACACTCTTGGTTTAAAGAGTGCCAATGATGCCTAGTAAGCTCTTGAAGGTGCTTATAGTTACGATTCTATTGAAGGGTCCGTCATCCTCTCCTCTTATGACTGTCGACTCAAGTCTTTGTGATCAACTCTCCATTATTGGATAATTAGTTATTGTTTCCTTGCTTGTTGTATTCTTGTGTTATATATTGTAGATCAATAGATCATCCACGCTATTGTAATTTTATTGGACCATTACTGGTATCAACCATCTTCTCGATCTTTACCCTAATCGCAACCTCATCTCTCTTCCATGGCTACCGACGATGAAAAACATGATTCCTTCCTCTCTCTCTCTCCTGCACATTATTATCAGTAAACTCTCCTTTATAAACTACCTTTTATGGCGTCATCATATTCTTATCCTTCTCTCTTATCATAAACTTCATGGACATATCGATGGTTCTCGAGCTCCACCACATTTGACCATTGCCAATCCTCCCAACCCTACGTTTCCTACCTGGAAAGACAATGATCAACGAGCCCTTATTATTCTTCAATCTTCACTTTTTGAAGAGGTCATGACAGACACTCTTGGTTTAAAGAGTGCCAATGATGCCTGACAAGCTCTTGATGGTGCTTAAAGTTACGATTCTATTGAAGGGTCCGACACCCTCTCCTCTAACTTCAGAAATAATCTATTTCTGTTTCTGATTATGGCTGCCGACTCAAATCTTTGTGATCAACTCTCCATTATTGGACATCTTGTCGATAATCTTGATAAGACTCGCTGGTTTTTAACCAAACATCATCATAATGAAAATCTCTCAACGAATAAGAGATGTGAAGGTGATAGGATTTATCAAACAAGTTGTTAGCCTTTTCTTTTCTTTCTACATTATGACACACCATCAAATTCTTAAAGATTACTTTCATATGCATGATTTCATACCATGATGAGTACTTACTTGTGATTAACATTGCATAGAAAAAGTTTTAACATTGACGGTTATAAAACACCCTTATAGATGATGATTACTTTGAATTAGTAGACTTATCGTTGTTGATATGTCATGAGATTTTGACTAACCACCTAGAAATTTATTTATATCAATTTGGAAACTATTAATTCAATGTCTGTAGTAGTAATTACTCATGCAATGTCTTCTTAGACTTCAAACTTATAGGAAGTATAGTAAGCCGGTTTCAACCTCCCAACCTGACTAGATTATGAATATGACAGAGAAAATTTATCTTTTAGAGTAGTTTTTTTAGTCAACCTTGAAGATTGCATATATCTATAAATCTAACAATCTAGTAATTTTAATGTCATGTTTATTTAAATTATCAACTTTTGTGAGCGTATCTCATGACTTTCTCATTTAAAAGGCTTCATGTTATCATTATATCAGCTGAGATCCTCATCAACATAGCCTTCAAATTGTATTCATCGTTGTAATTTCCATAGATTTCATAAAATTTTAGTTGAACATTTTTCTCCTCTCATTTTCATAACAACTCGTATTTTATATAAATACGTCTACGTAATTATCCTTTTTAATATATGCTTATCATATTCTTGCAATAATCATCAGAGAACCAATTTAATAAAAATAAACTTTATAACAACAACAACAATATATATCATTACTTTCATACATAAACTTTCGTAAATACCTTGTGTTGTCTTTAACTGTCATATTTAGTTCATCAACACAATATACATAATTCAATGATACTCATTATATAAGTAGCACATCACACACTTATATAACTTACACTGTTACATTATTCTACAAAATTGTATATAAAACAACAGTATATAGAAATCTAACAGCAAGCTTTTATAACGTTATATTTAAGAAGCTACTAATTAAACGTCAGCATAAAGATTATCTCATCGTCTATCAGACGTGTCATTCCTCTCAGACATCTATCACACAACATATTAACTCAAATAATACAATCCGAAATAGAAATTTATACTTAAAGGTAATAGTGCTTTATTGTATCCATAATCAACGCAATGCCGGAACTGGTTTTCATGCAACAACGTTAGAAACCCTAATTTGGTTTTGAGGTTTTTGGTTAACTTGTAATGACATTTATATTCATTTGTGTGTTCTCTTATAATATACAATATACTGTGTTCACTTAAATCTGTAAAATCTACTGTATTATTTTTAACCAATCTTGTATTATTTGTTTTTCATGTATCTCCATTGTCAAATGCTTAAAGGTTACAAGAAATTTTTTTTTTTGTTAAAACGAAAAATAATAATGTTGTTGATATATATAGAGAGAACCATAAATTGAAATTATGGGAATAAATCTAGAAATAAAATAGCCAAGAAATTATATAAATTTGCATAGGAGCTTCTCAAAACCCCACCCCCCTTTTGGCCTAAATTACCCTAACACCCCACCTCTCTCTTTCTCTCTCTCGCCAAGGCAAAATTTCTTTCTCCGAGTCGGGCATATAGGCGCAGCGACCCTTAAAGTTTATTTCTATGGAATACCAAATAACCATTTTTACTTTTCAAAAATTTATATGAATTCCTTCTCTTGATAGCTTGTGACGCAGTATGCTTATGCTTCCGGATACCTTATTCTCTCCTCTCAAAGACGATGATTGTTAATCTGCGCCACTTCGGGACAGCCATTAAAGCTATTTATCTACAGGTCTGAATTGTTGCTCTTTTACTGAAGAATTTGTTGAGAATTGAATTTGTTAAAATTTTTAATTTTGGTGCATGTATAGGTTATATGTATACTACATAATGCGGAAGTGTTAAATTGTTAGGGATTTTGATTGAAAGCTAGTTGTGATTCAATTTTGTTTATTGTTTTTTGTTTTTGAATTGTTGAAGAAATTTTAGGTTTTTTCATTGGGACATGAGTGTTGGTTCATTGATATATGATAAATGGAATGTCATGATAAAAAATTCGGATCAAATCAAGGGTTATTGCAAACTGGGGTAGATAAGGAAGTTTGGCTAGGGTTTGATGTAAATTCTGAAGTTAGGGAAACTAGGGTTGATAAGATGGATGTGGAGAAATTGGGGAAAAATAAAAGATCTGCTGAAATTAAAACTGGATTTGATTCGGATGATGATGAGCCGATTGGGTCCATGTTTAAGATTAAAAGTAGAAAGAACCCTAAGAAGGCTAGGGTGGAAATTGATGGTGGTTTAGATAAGATTAAGAACGTTCAAATTGATGTGTCTCAAGATCGGGAATTGGGTGGTATGGATGATACATTGGCTGCTTTCCGTAAGAAGTTGAAGGGCCCAAAGAAGGAGTCTAGGGATGATGCAATAAGAGCGAAGGATTTAGATACGGATTTGAAGGAACCTATCATTCAATCTTCGATTGGGGTTGAGAAGGATGCAGAGTTGGCTGCAGAATCAAAGGCCGAGAAAGGGTCAAAAAACAGTGGTAATGAGAAAAGTAAGAAACTGAAGAGTAAGTCAGCGAGGAAGAAGGCTGCAGGTGGCACCAATATTAATAATGTTATCGATCAGGGATCTGGTGAAAATTTAGATGACCATTTAGAAGATTCATTGTCGGTTTTTCTCCGCAAGGCACAATCTGGTTTGCTTATGAGATCTCGCAAAAGCCCGAAACTTAAGAAGGTTAAGACAGCTCAATCTTGTAATGATGGAGTGGATTTATCTTTGGTAGTTGAGGAATCACAACATGATGTATCTACCAGTACGATCCTGGAGGATGACATTCCTGTTTCATTACCAGAAGCTTCTGCATTCTGTTCAAGGGTTGCTGGCAAGAGTCAAAGACTAGAAGAAGATGAAAGATTAACCGACCACCCTATTAACGATCCTACTGGAAATAATGGTTTTGAGGATGATTCAGATTATTTAAATTCCGGGATAGCAAAATTGACCCATGATCTTTCTGCGATTGAAGTTCATGAACCAAAGGGGGACCTCTCTTGTACAGTTCATGATAGCATGCATATTGGAGGGTTTGTTGACAGTTTGAGTGAACAAACAAAGGTTGTTTCAACTGTCCCCAAATCAGCCACAGAACAGAAGATTTCTCCAAGCTCAGTAGGTCACAGCAAGAATGATGGTTTGAACCCTGTTGGTGGGGTTGTCTTGGACCAGTTTCAGAACAGTTCACGTCCTACTCAGCCACATAAGGAAGTCACTTCCAGTGACGGTGATAGTCCTAACCAGAATCAAGGTGCCCTCACAGAAGATGCTGAAATCATTTCGGTTTCTTCGCAAAAGGACGCATCAACCTCAAACGGTAGGTTATCTCCAGGGTCATTAGGTGAATGCAATAAATTCGCTGATGGGGAAACACCATCAATTGCCACTGATCAAAACGAAGTGGATGCAAGCGACACTGGATCTTTTCATGATCATGAAACGAAAGGCATTAAGCAATCTGCTGGAAAGCGTATTGTGCGGCAGGCGAAAAGGTATAGACACGAGGATATGGCTTATGAGGGTGATGCTGATTGGGATGTACTGATTCATGAACAGAGTTTCTTTGTGAACCATCAAGATGGAGAAAAGGGCCAGTCGATTAAAACAAAGGGAAAAGTAGATTTCTTGCAAACGATTGCTATGGAGGCAGAAAGTGGCGGGGCAGCAGCTGTTTCAGTTGGATTGAAAGCTCGTGCTGCTGGTCCTGTTGAGAAAATTAAGTTTAAGGAACTATTAAAGCGTAAAGGCGGGCTTCAAGAATATATAGAGTGCAGGTGCGTCTCTATAAATCGGTTCTTAGATAATTATGCTTTCTTTTTGTTGGTTTTTGTAATTTCGTTTTTTCCACTGCAGGAATCATATATTGCATCTTTGGAATAAAAACGTCACTCGAATATTGCCTCTCTCAGAATGTGGAGTATCTGACACTGCTGTTGCTGATGAACATCCACAGGCTTCTGTGGTTAGGGATATCTATTCATTTCTTGATCAATATGTAAGTTCTGTAGATTACTCTACTCGTTTATAATCTTCCCTTGACTTCTGTTCTCATGGTTGGTTTCTAATAAGTTGTTTTACAGGGTTACATAAACTTTGGAGTTGCTTCTAAAAAGGAAATGTCAGATGCTGATGTGAAGCCCAATTTCAGGCTCTCAGGGGATGAGAACAATGGAAGAAAATCAGGAGCCCCTGCTAACGATTTGGACGATGGAGTTTCTTATATCCTTGGTAGGACTAAAAATTATGATGCCTCAGTGGCGGATGAAAAGGGCATCAGTTTACTCAACGGTGAAAGTAATGCAGCAACAGAAAGTTCGGACAAGATTGTTACAAACGATAAGGGCACCAATGTCATGCACCCACCTTGTAATTGCTTAGAATTCAATTGCCATAGTGGAAGACCACGGGATAATCTTTTGAGTTCAACTTGTTGTACCAAAGTGCAGGATGTCCGATCTTCAGTTTATCAAAAGGAGCTGAGTTTCTGTATGCAGTGTGATTCTGATGTTAGAAAGAAAATCATTATAATTGGAGCTGGTCCAGCTGGATTAACTGCTGCTCGACACTTGCAGCGTCAGGGTTTCCATGTTACTGTGCTAGAGGCACGGGGCAGAATTGGTGGCCGGGTTTTTACGGATCGTTCATCTCTTTCAGTGCCCGTAGATCTTGGGGCTAGCATTATAACAGGTGTTGAGGCTGATGTCACTTCCCAAAGAAGACCCGACCCTTCTGCGTTGATTTGTGCACAGCTGGGCCTTGAACTGACTGTTTTGAATAGTGACTGTCCTCTTTATGATACCGTCACGGGTAAAAAAGTTCCTTCGGATTTGGATGAAGCTCTGGAGGCTGAATACAATGGCCTACTTGATGACATGCAATTGGTTGTTGCCCAGAAGGGTGAACATGCTATGCGAATGTCCCTCGAGGAGGGTTTAGAATATGGACTTAAGATGCGCCGATTGGTTCACTATGAAGACAAGAAAACTAATACTGAAGAGGAGATTTTGAGTCCTCTTGAAAGGAGGGTCATGGATTGGCATCTTGCTCATTTGGAATACGGTTGTGCTGCCTCGCTACAAGAAGTTTCTCTTCCTTATTGGAATCAAGACGATGTTTACGGAGGATTTGGTGGAGCTCACTGCATGATCAAAGGGGGTTACGGTGCAGTTGTTGATTCTCTTCAAGACGGTCTTCATATCCACCTGAACCATACAGTTACTGATGTTTGTTATAAAACAGAAGATTCTGGGAAAGATGGATCACAGAAGAAGGTCAAGGTTTCAACAGAAAATGGCAAGGATTTCACTGGAGATGCAGTTTTGATCACGGTGCCACTTGGGTGTCTAAAAGCAGAAACCATAAAGTTTTCTCCTTCGTTACCCCAATGGAAATATTCTTCCATCCAACGACTTGGTTTTGGTGTGCTTAACAAAGTTGTTTTGGAATTCTCTGAAGTATTTTGGGATGATTCCGTTGATTACTTTGGAGCTACGGCTGAGGAAACAGATCAAAGGGGTTGGTGCTTTATGTTTTGGAATGTCAAGAAAACGGTTAATGCACCTGTTCTTATAGCATTGGTGGTTGGCAAGGCAGCAATAAATGTTCAAGACTTAACCCCATCTGATCATGTAAAACATGCGTTAGTGGTACTCCGAAAACTTTTTGGGGAGGCTGCAGTACGTGATCCTGTTGCATCTGTAGTGACAGACTGGGGGCGTGATCCTTTTAGTTATGGCGCCTACTCTTATGTTGCTGTTGGGGCATCAGGAGAAGACTACGACACATTAGGTCGGCCAATTAACAACTGTTTATTTTTTGCTGGTGAAGCCACGTGCAAGGAGCATCCAGACACCGTTGGAGGGGCAATGATGAGTGGTCTGCGTGAAGCGGTACGCATAGTTGACATATTAACTACCGGAAACGATTTTACAGCAGAAGTTGAAGCCATGGCTGCTGCGAAGAGGCATTCTGACAAGGAAAGGAGTGAAGTTAGGGACATTATTAGGAGACTTGACACAATGAATCTCGCAAATGATCATAAGAACTCTTTGGATGGGTCACAAATTACAACAAAGGAGAGTTTGCTACATAATATGTTCTCCAACGCAAAGAGTACAGCTGGGCGCTTGCATCTTGCTAAAGAGCTTCTGAATCTTCCTCCTGAAGTCCTTAAATCTTTTGCTGGAACTAAAGAAGGGCTTGGCGTTCTCAACTCTTGGATACTGGTAAAGAAATGTTAAAAATAAGTAACCTGAAAAATACCCCAGTTTCGTATTTCGTTGTTTTCACATACCCATTATGTTGAATGTAACAGGATTCGATGGGGAAGAATGGGACTCAACTGCTGCGTCATTGTGTTCGTCTTCTTGTGCTTGTATCTACCGATCTACTTGCAGTTCGCCTTTCAGGTATTTAATGAGTTGATCAAATTGGTGATTCTTTTAATTGACTGATGGATATATGATCAAAATGCTGCTGGTATCTTATGATTAATGTCGTAAATGAATGCAGGTATCGGGAAAACTGTGAAAGAGAAGGTTTGTGTGCATACTAGCCGAGATATACGTGCTATAGCTAGCCAGCTTGTTAGTGTATGGGTTGAGATTTTCCGAAAGGAGAAGGCCTCTAATGGGGGGCTGAAATTACTGAGGCAATCAAGTGCTGCAGATACTTCGAAAAGCAAATCTCATTTAGCTTCCGGGAAACCGCCACTCCGTGCCCATCATACTTCATCTGATAACAGAGGTGGGAAAGGATCCAGCAACCCTTTATCTGCAAATGCAAATAACCGAAAAGGGACTGCCGCAGCGGTAACAAAGCCTGAAATTAAACCGTCTAGTTCACAGGGTTCTGCAGGAAGACAAAATTGTAAAGAGGAGGATAAAATAGACGTACCCATGTCTGAAGAGGAACAAGCTGCTTTTGATGCTGCAGAAGCAGCCCGTGCTGCCGCTGTTGCAGCTGCCGAGGTTTCCTTCGTCCCCTTTCTTTTTCTTTATTTTTTTTTTTACTTTTGTCTTAATTTGCACACACATGTAGAAGACAACATATAACAAAGACTAATTAATGAAATTGGCAAATTTTATATAATACTGCAGGCATATGCATCGTCTGGTGCCAAGTGCAGCACACCCTTGCCACTTCCGAAGATACCGTCTTTTCACAAATTTGCCAGAAGGGAGCAATATGCACAAATGGACGATTCTGAATTCCGAAGGAAGTGGGCTGGTGGTGCAACAGGGAGGCAAGATTGCTTATCTGAAATAGATTCTAGAAACTGTAGAGTTAGGGATTGGCCAGTTGACTTTTCTGCTGCTGGAGTCAACTTTGAGAGTTCGAAGATGTCTGTTGATAATCGCTCACAACAAAGTCACTCAAACGAAAACGCATGCCAGCCGAGCTACAGAGAGCATTCGGGTGAGAGTGCTGGTGTTGACAATAGCATATTTACAAAGGCATGGGTTGATAGTGCTGGTAGTGAAGGGATAAAAGACCATAATGCCATTGAACGATGGCAATCTCAGGCGGCGGCTGCTGATTCTGATTTCTTTCATAGGAGTATGCAAGTAATGGATGAAGAGGATTCAAACATGAATCTAAAACCATCATTTCGCAAGCATGGCGGCCTGGCAAATGAGAGCTTGGCTTCACAAGTTACCGTGAACAAGGAGTTGGTTGGTAACCAACCTCGAGGGGTAGACAACATCAAACAGGCTGTTGTTGATTACGTGGCATCACTTCTTATGCCTCTTTATAAAGCAAGAAAAATTGATAAAGAAGGTTACAAGTCGATAATGAAGAAAACAGCTACAAAGGTCAGCTTTTTCTTGATTTATAATCTACATATGAATCCAAGAACAAATAAGAAACTTCATTTTCTAAACCTAAAACAGAAATTGATGAAGGCTAATTAAGTTGGTAAAGTTTAATGACAATTTCACAAATAAAACACAGCACATCCCTGAAATTTCTTCCTCTTTACAAAGTTCACCATGTAATATCACTATGTTTATCATTTATGGTGTTTATTATTTAGCTGTATATTCGGTTACATTACACAAATTAGAGCGATCCAAATGGAAGATATAATTGTATGATTAATTAATTGGTCGAGTTTGGGTTGTATGAAATGTACATATAGCCGGATTTGTTTGTTCATGTTGCAACTTCCAGTTATATTGACTCTGTAATAGAATGCTTCTCGGGTATTTTGGTTGGAAACTGAGAACTGCTTGTCGATACCTTTGAAGATGGCAAAAGATTGGCTATGATACCAGTCTTTGAATTCTATGATTTCTTTTTCTTGCCAACTTATCTGTTTATAATGGTTTGATATCAGGTCATGGAGCAGACTACAGATGCAGAGAAAGCAATGGCTGTGTTTGAGTTTCTAGATTTTAAGCGCAAAAATAAGGTATGCATTTTGATGTTATTTTGGTTAACTTAATCCAGCATGCAGATACTTAAATCAATCACTTAAATTCCGAATTCTGTATGCAGATAAGAGCATTTGTGGACAAATTAATTGAGAGGCATATGGCTATGAAGGTAGAGGCTAAATCTGGATGTCCGTGAAGATCAGCCAGTGATATCCCGTGGTTCATGACTTCTAAGACACAAATAATCTAAGCTTTTTGTTGGATTCAATTGCCCATATGTTTTTAAAAAATACAAAGATTATGGAAGTCGATTACTTTTGGTATGGGTTCTTTGCAATTTAAAATTGTAATTTAGTTAGGAAGTGAACCCATTTCTGTCATTGGATCCAGTAGGACAATTTTCCCCATATCTTTCGTGAAATCTGTACAGTTAGATCAACCTTGTGGCAACAAGATTATACATGACATTTTTCTCAGAAAAAGATAGTCTCATTTCGTTTCTTGATTTCTTCTGTTCAATGATCTTTTCAAACTGATTACCGAAACCAACCTCCTCACTCTTTCTTTTGAATTGTGGTTCACCAAAAAGGGTGAGACATGAAACGGTATACATGTCTCCCGTTTCTTGTTTTGTTGTTTACTCTTGTTTCTGCAGAAATATATTGGTGCAGGGTACCAGGAAGCTGTTCTGCACCGAACCAAAACCTCTGGAGGTTTGTTTTTAGCTTTCAGTCTTGAAAATGTACCGAGGTTTTTCTGCACAAGTTGCTGTGAATAGGCAATTCACGGTTTTGTCTTCATATAGCCATCATTTGAAATTTGGTTGCCAGTTTTTGATTTCTTTTTGGTTATGTTTTCATTATGTGCATGCTTACTGTTTTTTTTCTGTGGATTTTCCAGGAAACAAATCGTTTCACAGGTGTGTTTGTGAGCATGGAGTTCTAAGGTTTGAAATTTGAGCCAAAGCTCGTATTGTTAACATTTCTAATCTCATTTTACTCGTATTTGGCTATATTCTATAATGTCAGATGCCTTGTGACATCTGCACGTGTTAGTATTATTTAAGATTGCACAAAAAATCTGCATCTCCACATAGCACCACCGGGTATCATTCATCGTTATCTTGGTTTACAAATATTGTATATACATACTGATGGCAAGTTTCTCGAACTTCTCATTTGTAGTCAACTTATTTGTGTCCGATTTACTATTTATAAGCCTTGAAGTTGGAAACGAAATATGAATAATTGGAGCAAAAGGTTTGTGGTTACATGTCAAATGTTTTTTAATAAAAAAATTTGAAAATCAAAATCAATATAATTGACAATGTTTTGAAAGTGTCATAAATGGGCTTGCTTCTGTTTGGGCTTAGTGGTACTTGTTAGGACCGTAAACGAACCAAGATTCGAGCCCGGCTTGATTGAGTCAAGGTTTTATGGAGCTAAAGTCCGATCACAAGACTTTGAGTTCTATTGAGCTTTTTAAGGCTTTTATAAATATACTTATTGATTCGACCTTTTATTGAGTAATTCAAGTCTTAGCTATATCGAGTTAACTTTTATGCAATGTTGTAGAAATCGCTAGGCGGAAGTCGGCCGGCTGACTGGGGACTAGGGAGTAATCGGCCTAGGCGGGGAGTAGTCAGATTGAGATTTTTTATATGTAAATTTGAGAATTATACATACATTATATATATATAGATACTTAAATATAAATATAAGTAATCATAACATCCAAAAATATGTTTTATAAGACAATCATAATTGTTAAAATCTTCAAATACACATACTTCAAAGTTCAAATATAGAATTCTAGTTCATTAATATTAGAATTAGAATATTAGATGGATGCTCCTTGATCTTCTTGACCATATTGTTCAATGATTTCAAAGTACAAACCCTAATCTGCATCTTTTTGTCTTACATTTTTTTATTAATTTTTTAAAAAAAAGGTTGACTTTGACCCGCCTAGGACCCGCCTAGGCCGATTCCGACTAAATCACCCCGATCACAGGCAACTCGTATCGGCAACCCTCCGATCAGCGCTGCCTAGCCGGCCGCCTAGGCCGATTTTTATAACACTGCTTTTATGGAATTTGAGTTTGAGTTAGATGTCAAAAGAGTTTCTTGATAAATGAGTTAAGTTATCAAAATAAATATGGATGTATTTGAGCTTTTCCTAGCCGAAATTGAGACCACGAGTGAGCTTAAAATTGTATTTTGAAGGCTTGTCGAGCTATTGATATAAGCTCGAGCCTAGCCTAACTTATTCGAGCTTGGCTCAACTTTTTCGTAGCCCTAATCCTTATTTACACCTGCATGATTAGGGGTTTGAGAATACTGGAAGTCGAATCAAATATAAGTTTTTATAGCTTGGCTAAAAATATGAATCTGGATTTTTATTTCGTTTGGCTTGATATTTTAGTTGGGGTGTTTGTACTTTGTAGCCAAATTAAGTAGAAGGGGGAGATGCGCACATATCACATTTTTTTATTTGGCTTGGCTTAAATTATACTCCGTATTAAAAGAATATTACAATCAAAATGAACTCGTAGCGTTTGGTTCGTGTGATGAAATTCGGTGGATTTAAAATTTAAATTTAGTTTGTTTATCGTTTTTGATAACTAATCTAAAAGATTAAATATTATGTATTTTTCATCATATTTTCTTGTTTATAGGAATTTGATATATCTCCCAACTTATACATGAGTTAAATGTCAACCTATACATGAATTATATTTCGACCTACATCTCTAACTAACACTAAAAATCATTTTCTATATTCATCATCAACCAAATTAATAACTAAAATTTCAATTTCTTCGAATTTCATTCCGTGAACCAAACGTCACATGAGGGATGATCAAATGTTAAAATATGGACTTAGAAAAAGAATTAATGTTGTATTTAGTACGGTAGAATCGAAAGAAAAAAATCATGTATGGCTTATAAGTCTTTTTATCAAGATGATTTCAAGGGAATGAATTAGATTATTGATTGTGTTGTATATCTTTTTTCTTCTTTTTTTTTTTTTTTTTGTCAAAATGAATTTTTATGTATGAATCTTCGTTAGCAAAACCATGAAAAGGAAATTAAGAATAAAACTTAATTCCAACGTACCAAAATCCAAACGTATCCTAAGAAAACATGGTTTCTCCAAGACACATGGTTTGTAAAGAGCTTGCAGGAGCTTCAGCTTTTAATTTTAAAAGCTAAAGCTCAAAAACTTTATTTAGTTGGTAGGAGTTTGAGCTCTAGATTTAGAGATAAAAGCTCCAAGACACATGACTTTTGATTTTAAAAGCCAAGGCTTAAAAAGTTTTTTTTTTATGAGAAGTCTTCAAGTAGTTTTTCAAAAGAGTTTGAACTTTGGTCTAACAATATTTTTTTTATCCTTATAATAACTATAAACTATAACTTTAAATTAATATTAATGTAATTTTTTGTCATTTAATACTAAAAGCTATAGTTACATTTCTTCTTACCACATTTAAAAAAATTAAAAGGTTCAACCCTTTCAAAATGTTATAGCTCCCAAAAGTTTTAGCTATTAAAAGCCAGCTGCAACTTGAAATTACAACTAGTTGTGCGAAACATAAATTGTAAATGGTAATCTTGGTCCAATTTGGTTACGGTGGCGTGAATTTGGATGCATTTGAATCAAACAAGGTTTTATCACATGTGTTCTTGCATTGTGTTTGAACACAGTTGATTATAAATGTATAATTATTTAAAGGGTTAATATTGAAAAAACCCTACGAACTTTTATTAATTTATCGATTAAGTCATTGTACTTTTTTTCCGAGTATTTAAGTCCCTAGACAATTTTTGTCTTATTCAAAACTATATATTTGACCTGTTTAGCAGGTCACTAACCGGTAACGGTACAGTGACCTAAACAAGAAAAAAAGAAAGTCCAGTGACTTAATTGTGAAAATTGGAAAAGATAGTTGGTTTTTTTGACAATAAACTATTCGAGGAACTGATTGGTTTACTTGTTAAACAGGTAGCAGGTCAAAAATATATAATTTTGAATAAGACAAACATTATTTAGGGACTTAAATACTCGCAAAAAAAGTTCAGTGACTTAATCGATAATAACATGAAAGTCCGTAGGGTTTTTTCAATATTAACCCTTATTTAAATATATAATTTTATAAACTATGATACTTTCTATTTGGCATATACAATCAAACTTAAATCAAATTTTTATATATAATAAAGTATCATGATATTTTCAGTTATCGTTTTCTCGGTGCAGCAAATTGAATTTGGATCGGAAGATCCTATTAAATTAACATTTTATTTTTTATATGTGTTACATATTCTATAATAGATTAATTTTACGTTAAACCAATGAAATATGTAACGGGAGTTTTACACAAAAAAAACTTTCAACTTGGTAGATTTTCTCGATTAAAACCTCAAACCAATTTTCATTGTATAAAAAACTCCTAACCAATATCTTACAGAAATGAGTATTAACCACGCATAACTGGTTACCATCTAACGTTGCATCCATGTGGCAAATTTTACCCACATGGCAAAAACAATTGTTATTCATTTAAAAACCCCAAACCATCTTTCATCCTCACAAGTCACAATTGTTTTTTCATAAACATGTTTTAATTATCATTAGAAAGATGATATGTAAATTTCACATATATTCACATTTTCTAACTTATTAAGAATGATCTGGATGTACACTTACATAAACTTGCATAAATGTGAACGTACATTTATATGATGCATGATTTCGGAGACTTAGAACATGTGAATGTGCGTGAATTTTATAGATCATCTTTGTAATGTTAATTAAAACATGTTTTATGAAAAAAAAAATTAAATTTTTTTTTACGAGTGGTACCCTTTTGGTGCGTGTAACAACCTAGCTTTTAACCCAACTTAATTTCAGTACTTGAGCTAATAATGTAATTTTATACATTATTTGTTTTGTAATTTAATTAAATAATGAAGTTATTTAATTAAATTATATTTATGTTATAAATTATTTAGATGATCAAAGTTAAAAGAGATGTAAAATACAAAACTGTAGGGGGTTAAAGTGTCAAATTACAAATGTTAGAAAATAAAGAAACAAAATGAGCATAAATGCTCATTATCATCACTTAAAAGAAAATTGACTCTCTCTCTCTCTCTCTCTCTCTCTCTCTCTCTCTCTCTCTCTCTCTCTCTCTCTCTTCTTTTCTTCATCATTCGGCGATCTTCAAAATCATCAAGAATTCTCATGAAAATTTCAATAAATTGAAGAATTGAAGTCAAGAGAAGTTACAAGCAACATTGAACATCATTAATCTACAACATTTAAGGTAAAATTCATTTAAATTTCGATCATTTAGAGTTTATATTCGGTTTTTGAAAGAAACCGAAATTAGAGATTAAAAACATGAAAAATGATGTTGCATGTTGGAAATTTTGATAGATAATCATGTATTTAAGTATATAAATGTGATAGAAACAAAAATCACTGTTTGGATCGTCCAAATAAGCAAGAAATCTGAGTTTTTGTGTGAATATGTGTTCTTGACAAAAATCTTGAATTTTGGACGATTTTGAATGATTTAATGTGTTAATGGTAGGGAAAATGGTATAAAAACAACCCAAATATGATAATATAACTTTAAAATACATTGCATGTTAACAAAAATGTGTTTAGAGTAAATTTGATAAAAATCCGTATGCATAAAGATAGAACACCAAGAATAAAATTCTGGAAAAATTATAAGTGATGGGATCCGAATTCGGTTGAGACCCGAATTCGGATGAAGCACCCAATTCGGATGAGGCATTTCGGGCCTACTTCGGATAAATATTGAGTCAAATCCGGACGGCCCGGTCTGGATGCCCAATTTGGATGTGCTGTTCGGATGGTTTGAATCCGGATGCCCAGGTTCGGATGGTCCGAATTCAGATGATCAATTCGGATGTCTTATTTTTTAGATATTTTAATTAAGTCAAATACATGAATGTGTGATCACACTTTACATCGATACATATAAGTCAACAAAGTTGCATCAAATTAAAGAATGTAAGCATGTGTGAGATCATCTAATAGAACATCAAAACATTGACATGTAATTGATGATTACAGAAGTTTTAAGTTGATTAAACGCTCAAAGTTTATAAACACTTAGCTTATATTTTGAACAAAGTCATCATAATATAAAGACATAATTAAGCATATGTATATATGAATTAAGTTGTAAAATTCACATGATAAGCAATAAAGCACCATTGTCATGTATACATTCAATTATAAGAACATTCGATTGAATGCATATAGATATAAGTTGATTATGCATATGCATATCATGACATTTACATGCATTCATATGGGTTCAAATTATAAGTTGAGTCGAGAGAATGACCAAATAGGTCACATATATCCATGAAATGTATAAAAGCTCATAAATTCAGTACAATCATGCCGAATCTAAGCTTTAATGTCAAATTGTGACCCAATAAAGTCTGAGATAACACGAAAAAGTCAATAAAGGTATAAGTCTATACATAAGTTTCAGAAAGTCAGTGAATGCATCAGATATACACAAATTATGTTGTGTAAAGTCAATAAAAGCTTATGTAACTAAGTTGTCGTACAATTAACAGGTTCAGCTAAATCTGAACCATGTTGTAAAGTCAAAGTCCGTAAAGTTAAGTTAAAGCAATTAAAGCCAAGATCAGTTAATAAAGTCAAGCCAAAGTCAGAGAAGCAAGTCAAAGCCAAAGTCAGAGCCAAAGTCACTAAAGTCAAAGCTAAAGTCTGTAAAGTCAATTTCTAAATCTTGAGATAACTCAGGTGGTGGATTCAATCCGCTTGCGAAAGTCAAAGTCAACAGTCGTGCAATAAATCAGTAACTGTGAGTTATAGATATAACTGTATACATGCTTGTCTTCCTGTGAGACTGATCAGTGATATAATCACTTCTATTTTCACGTGTTTTTGCTATGTTTTAATGTGTAAATGTGAGATAATTGGTACTGCTAATGTAGGTTTTTGTAATTTCAGTTGCTTGACAAGAAAGTAAGGGGAATGGCAGCTTGGAAGGTGGATTTCGTGCAGGGCGTCCTATCCAGCGTTCCAGACGCCCAGGAAACGCTCAAAACTCCCTGAGACAGAGTCTGAGCGTCCTAGCCAGCGTCCCAGACGCCAGAGGCGACGCTGGTGCGGCAGTTGTGCGAAAAGCTGCAGTTTTGAGGAAGGAGGTTACCATTTTTAAGGGGTTCGCAATTTGGCAGTTCCACACACAAAAAAGGAGATTTTGGGAGGCGAACCAGGGGAGAAAAGCAACAGGAATCAAATGAAGATCAAGCATTGACATCTGATCGATTGTATTTACACATTATCGGTAGCTTTAATGTTTTCATCCATGTTTGACATTGTTAGTAAGTTAATTCAAGCCATGCTTGGCTAAAAACTTTGTGGTGTTTGTTTTCTAGTTTGCACACTATGGTTTGAATGAATGTTTGATTAAATTTAGTTTCCATTCGTGCTTAAAGGGGTTGTGGATCTTATTTGTGAATGAATGAATGGTTGTAATCAATGGGTATTGTATATAACGGGGTATGGTGATATCATTAGTTGTGCCGGCTCATTAATATGAGGACGACAATTAATAGACGTTGCATATTTCGTCTTAAGAGTATTTGTTGTGAAAACCAATTCGTTTATATGGAAACTAAACAGGGTTTATATTTGTATGAATAGATGTGAATAGACAATGAGTGTATCTGGAATGGTTGATATCCATGTCATTGGTTGTGCACACTCTCTATAGGGGAGGAAGACAATCAATAGAGTGGTATACGTTGTATCCGGAGCATAAGTTGTAAATCCGTATCAATTCATGTAAATGGAATCCATAACATTCTGGATTACCATAGCATGTATAATGAGAAAGCAAACACCCTCTTTCCTTTAGTGACACTTCTTAAATTCAATTCTTGTGTGTGACATTGCCACAATAGTACTTTACAGTAGGAAATTAGTTCAAAAGCAAATGATTTCAAACTTAATCCAAGCAGTGTTCAGACTAGTTTAGCAACCTAACATTCCCTGTGGATTCGATCCCACTTGCCCTATCTATATAGAGTTTTTGGGTTATTTTTTATGCTCATACGAATGGGTCCATCAAAATGGCGCCGTTGCCGGGGAATGGCAGCGCTTGTTAAAGTAGTTTTGGATTAACTGTTTCTGTAAATATCCTTGTTTATAGTAGCTAGTAGTTTTGTTTTTATTTTAGTAATTTTCAGTATTTTTCTTTTTCATTAACATTCTGAACATCAAAGTTCAGAATCTTCACGTGTGTGTGTGTATCTCAGGTATATGCATACTCGTTACTCAGGGCGAACTTCTCCATTGCAATACGAAACAAAAATTGAAATGACTGCTCGTTCATTGAGGAAGCTACATAGAGGTTATTGGCCTAGTGGTGAGACTAGTGGTAATCCAAGTACACCGGAGACATCTGATTCAGAAGAGCAATCCATACATTCAGAGGAACCTGATAGTGACACTGAACCCAACATAAACATGGCAGATGATAGGAGGACTGTGGAGTCCCACTACAGACCGGGTGATGTTCCCGATATGTCACCGATTCTGTATCCTGAAATTGAGAATGAACCGGAGATAAAGACTCACTTATTCACCATCATTCCTCATTTTCATGGAACAAAGAGTGAAGAACCATACGATCATCTAGCCGAATTCTCAGCAATTTGCAAGGCTAATAGAGTGCAAAGACTACCTGTAGACTCTCTCAAACTACGATTGTTCACGTTCTCTCTTAAAGACAAAGCGAAGCACTGGTTCACTTCTCTACCAGCTAATAGCATTCATAATTGGGAGGAGATGAAGAGGGCTTTCCTCAACGAGTTTTATTCGATTAGTAAAACCACTGAAAAGAGGAACAGCATTACCAGTTTTAAGCAGAAGCCGGGGGAACAATTTCATGAGGCTTTTGAGCGACTGAATGAGATGTTGCGGGCATGTCCACATCATGAGGTACCCAAGTAGATGTTGGTGAAGAACTTTTTCGATGGAATCAACCAAGAGAGCAGAAACATGATCACAGCAGCCTCGGGGGGTACATTCTTGGCCAAAGAGCATGATGAGGCATGGGAACTGTTGGCACAGTTAGCTAAGGGGTCAAAGGTACAAGCCGGGTCTGAGATGCCGATTGGAGTTCAAGTATTGGGAATTGATAATGCTTGGAAAAGGGATGTCACAACAAATATGGGAGCTCTTAGCAAGAAGTTGGATGTTTTGATGAAAAAGGAGCAAACAGAACAGCGATTACCGGTGATGTGTGTCACTTGTGGGGAATATACTCACACTTCAGAATTTTGCTATCATGTCCAAGGGGAGCAAGCAAGTGAGATCTTGGGATTTCGACCAAGGCAAGATATGTTTGACCCTCATTCAGAAACCTATAATCCTGGGTGGAGGCGTCATCCTAACTTTCGTTGGACAGATGATCAAAGAGCCGAGGAGTATCCCAAACCCAGATTTGATCAAGGGAATCGGTATTCACAGGGTAGAAATTTTTATGGTGGTACATCATCGGGTACTAAAGAGGAAAAGGAACCGGTTGTTCATGAAGCTCCCAAGGATTCAAAGATGGATCAGCTTATGGATTACTTAAAGCAACAATCCTATGTGCAGACGAAGTCAATGGCCAGTCTAGAGAAGCAAATGGGGCAGATCGCAGATCAGCTTATGAAAAGAGATGAAGGTAGATTACCGAGTAATACTCAAGTCAATCCGTCTCATTCCAAAGGCAAAGAAAAGCAATCAGTACATGAGGTGGAAGAGCTGAACGAAGTGAGTGAGTTGCAGAAAGTTACTACCTTGCGAAGTGGTAAGAAAGTTGATAACAAAGTTGTGATGCCGGAAGCGGAAGATGAAGATAGTGATGTTGAGGAGACTATAGATGATGGGAAGAAAGTTCCACATTCAGAATCTGAGAAGGAGGTAAAATTGAAGAAACAAGTTCAGTTTGAGGAAGTTGTGGTGCAAAAAGAAGAGCAACCAAAGCCTGAACCGACACCTCCATACCCATCAGCTCTAGAGGACCCGAATAGACCGATGTATGGGAAGAAAGGGCCGCAGATAGAGGATCTATGGGACACATTCAATCAGGTGAGGATCAACATTCCACTGGTGAAAGCATTGCAGCAAATTCCAGCGTATGCAAAGTTTCTGAAGGATTTGTGCACTCAAAAGCGTAAGTATCCTACGGTCTTGCCGAAGCAAATCAACCTCACGGAGCAGGTAAGTGCAGTAGTTTCAAGTTCATTGCCACCCAAGCTTAAGGATCCAGGTTCACCTCTTATCTCTGTTACTATAGGTGATATCAGGATTAAAAAAGCATTGCTAGATTTGGGAGCAAGTGTTAACATACTCCCTGGAAACTTATTCGATCAGCACGATTTAGGAAGCCTAACACCCATAGATGTGGTGTTACAACTAGCTGATCGATCCACTAAGATTCCAAGGGGCATGTTAACCGATGTGATTGTAAAAGTTGAGGATTTCTATTACCCGGTGGACTTTCTTGTGTTAGATTCAGATCAAAGAAGTCGGGATAACCAGCCCGCAATTATTTTGGGTAGGCCATTTTTGGCCACTGTTAATGCCCAAATTAATTGTAGGACGGGTGCCTTGGACTTAGCCTTCGGGAATAGAAAGTTGAAGTTGAATGTTTTCAGTGCTGTTCCTAATGTCTCTGATGATTCATAGTGTTATTTAATTGATTATCTTGATGAGATAGCAGGATCACATGCACCACTCATGACTAGCAGGGATGAGTTGGGATATGCATTGTCATGCCAAGAGAAAGAAAAGGCGGATTGGGGTTGGTTGATGAGCTTAGAAGAGATGTTTGGAGGAACAAAGCCGAATAAGCAACCTCCATGGTCAGTCAAGTTTGAGAAGTTACCAGAAAATCTCCCTGAGTCAAACAAACCATCTTTGGAGCAGGCTCCTACACTGGAACTCAAGGCCTTACCCACACACCTTAAATATGTGTTTCTGGGGCCACAAGAGAGTTTGCCAGTGATTATAGCTTCGGATTTGATGAAAGAGGAAGAAGAGGCACTGATTGAAGTTTTGGGAAAGCATAAGGCAGCTATGGGGTGGACAATCTCTGATCTAAAAGGGATAAGTCCTACCATTTGTATGCACAGAATTATCACGGAGGCTGATAGTAAACCATCAAGGGATGCACAACGGAGACTCAACCTGAACTTAAGAGAATTGGTAAAGAAGGAGGTGTTAAAGTGGTTAGATGCGGGTATTATTTACCTCATTTCTGATAGTCAGTGGGTCAGCCCTACACAGACCGTGCCCAAGAAGTCGGGGGTAACAGTGATAAACACCGAAGATGAGCAGATTGCAACCAGACCATTAACAGGTTGGAGGGCCTGCATTGACTATAGGAAGTTGAATGCAGCCACATCAAAGGATCACTTCCCGTTACCTTTCATAGATCAGATAGTTGAGAAGCTGGCAGGCCAGAAGTACTATTGCTTTCTAGATGGATATTCAGGGTACAATCAAATTCCTATCCACCCTGATGACCAGGAAAAGACCACGTTCACGTGCCCTTACGGGACATTCGCCTATAGACGGATGCCGTTTGGGTTGTGTAACGCTCCTGCCACGTTTCAACGTTGCATGATGGCAATATTCTCAGATATGGTAGGAGGCTCGCTAGAAATTTTTATGGATGATTTCTCCATCTTTGATAAGACGTTTGAGGGTTGTTTATACCATCTGGAGCAAGTCTTGAAAAGGTGCACCGAAACGAATTTGGTGCTGAGCTGGGAGAAGAGCCACTTTATGGTCAAGGAGGGAATTGTCTTAGGTCATGTGGTTTCTGAGAAAGGTATGGAAGTGGACAAGGCCAAAATTCAGCTTATTTCATCTTTGCCACCACCAACCAGTGTTAAGGGAGTGAGATCGTTTTTGGGGCACGCTGGATTCTATAGAAGATTTATCAAAGATTTCAGCACCATTTCCAAGCCGTTGTGTAATCTTTTAGCTAAGGATGCTGAATTTGTGTTTGATGAAGCATGTCTAAAAGCATTTGAGCTATTAAAGGCTAAGCTTACTGATGCTCCCATTTTGCAGTCACCTGATTGGACCAAGCCATTCGAAATTATGTGTGATGCAAGTGACTTCGCGGTGGGAGCAGTGCTGGGGCAGAGGGTTGATAAGAAGCCGGTTGTGATTTATTATGCCAACAAGACGTTATCTGAGGCTCAACAAAATTACACTACCACAAAAAAGGATTTATTAGCGGTAGTGTATGCTTTGGATAAGTTTCGTGCCTATGTATGGGGTGCCAAAGTGATAATCTACTCGGACCATAGTGCATTGAAGTACCTCTTGAGCAAAAAGGATGCCAAACCAAGACTGATCAGGTGGATTTTATTACTGCAAGAGTTTGATCTGGAGATACGGGATAAAAAGGGGTCGGAGAATGTGGTAGCTGATCACTTGTCAAGGCTGCCCACCTTGGTTCCAAATTCCATTGAGGTGATCAAGGAATCTTTTCCTGATGAACAACTGTTATTTGTGTCTAAATTATCGTGGTTTGCTAATTTGATTAACTATTTTGTGACAGGTAAGACACCAAGCCATTGGACGTCACAGCAGCGGAAAAGTTTCTACGCCCAAGCCAAGTATTACATCTGGGACGATACTGATCTTTTCAAGATTGGTGCTGATCAGTTGATTAGAAGATGTGTTCCAGAGACAGACCAACTTGATATCCTTACTCATTGTCATAGTTTAGCATGTGGGGGGCATTTTAGTGCTAAAGAAACAGCCCATAAAGTGTTAGACTGTGGTTTCTTTTGGCCTTCATTGTTTAAAGATGCATATGAGTATGTTAAATCTTGTCTGAGATGCCAACAGGTTGTGGGGATATATAAGAGAGATCAAATGCCCATGGTTCCCATATTAGAAGTATAAATTTTTGATGTTTGGGGAATAGATTTTATGGGTCCCTTTCCTGTCTCTTTTGGTTTTGAATATATTTTGGTAGCCGTAGATTATGTCTCCAAGTGGGTTGAGGCTGAGGCAACGAGATACAATGACAACAAGGTGGTGTGCAAATTTGTGAAAAAGAACATTTTTTACACGCCATGGGATTCCCCGAGCTATTATTAGTGATGGGGGGACCCACTTTAAAAATTTTCAGTTTCACACCTTGTTGAAACATTATGGGGTAACCCATCGTGTTGTCACCCCTTATCACCCACAGACGAGCGGTCAAGTTGAGGTGTCCAATAAGGAAGTCAAAAGGATTTTAGAAAAGACTGTTAAGCCTAATCGCAAAGATTGGTCGTTGAGATTAGATGATGCACTATGGGCTTACAGGACTGCTTATAAGACTCCTATTGGAATGTCACCTTATAGACTAGTCTATGGGAAACTTTGTCATCTACCTGTAGAGTTAGAGCATAGAGCTACTTGGGCAATTCGAAATGCTAACTTTGATATTTCTGATGCAGGAAGAATGAGAAAGTTTCAATTGGCAGAACTGGAAGAAATCAGATTGGAGGCATACGAAAGTGCGAGGATTTACAAGGAAAAGACAAAGCATTTCCATGATAAATGCTTGAGAAGGAAGACTTTCGCAGTTGGTAATAAGGTTTCGATCTATAACTCACGCATTAAATTGTTTCCAAATAAGCTGATGAGTAAATGGACGGGACCTTATGAGGTAATTCATGTATATGAAAATGGAGCTGTGGAAGTCAAGGACCTTAAGCATGGACATTCGTTTACTGTGAATGGCCATAGGCTTAAGATGTATGTTGTGTGAGACCCTTGCCACAACCACCACCATTTACATAACACCCAGGATTAATCACCAACATAACATTTCATAATGATCTGATAACCTAATTTAAGTGCGGAAGCATTAAAACACACAATTTAAGTAGTGCAATAGTGTTAAACACCCTATGGTGCTACAAGGTATCAAATCTACGTCTACACACCACATTACAATTATTACAACCTCCAGAATACATTACAACATTGTCTCATAACATAATTACCGATTAAGCAATACCAAATCTTCCAAATTTTCCCAAATGACCTAACTAGAAGGTCCGGCGGTAGACTTCCCTTTTCCTGTAAAATAAAAATAAACAACTGGGGAATAAGCAAAGGCTTAGTGAATACAAAGATTACGCATTTTATAAATCTTTATGAAGCCCAAAGGTAACACAGATGACAAACATCGGATACCCTCTTCGTACACTAAGTACGGACCAGAGCCGCAGCCCCTTCGAGCCCAAAGCTCGGCATTTAAACATACCATCTGAGACAAACGTATGATCGGGGATGACATACTGCCTACCGGGCCTAGGAGTGGATCAGCTCCAGGTCATATAGCACAGTAACATCAGAGTAATCGATGCGACCCACCGGTCCATCAATAGATGCACAACAATCGAAAGGACATGCAACAAGTAGGAATGTGCATCTAAATCTACGCAAGTTAGTAGAATTCCAAACAAATAATTGAAGCAACAGGTCTCAGCAGGCAAAGCTTAACATAAAACAGATATAAACATGCGAAATCTACTGTACTCACAGTGGGTGCGTAATTAAATTTTTTAACCGATATTATTTCTCCTCGGCCTTTCGACCGGATCCGCCAAGTACCCCACTGTGGATTAAACAACACCACAAGGGACCTGTTAAATTAGTTGCAACAATACCTCGAGTCAAAAACCGTTTAAATTCATAAGACCAAGTTTTGTAAGTTTTGCAATATTTTCCCCCCATTTCGGATCCATATCCAAATTCGAACCACAACTAAGTTTGAACCCATTTCAAGTTCACACCTTGTCCTTTGAATAACTCTTGTTATTTTATGTGTTTCATTCAAAATATTCGAGTTTAGAGAGTGGGTTTTCAATTTTAGGCATCAAATTCGAATTTCGGGGGTTAAATTCGAATTTCCTTCGAATTTAATGACTAAACTCGAACTCCTAAGGATAAATTCGAACCATATTCGAATTTAGGGTCTTAGATTCGAATCCATGGTGTCAAACTCGAATTCATGCTCGAATTTAGTACAAAAATCGAGTTTGTTCTTGCATTTCGACTGTGTTCTTGGTATTTTCGAGTTTGTTCATCTTTACAACTTAAATCCTTCATTTCAAAGCCTAAAATCATGAATATATCAAGTATTATACCTAGGTTTGATTCTCTTACACATATACTATCACATTCTTGCAAGATTTCAAGCAAAACTAGCTCCAAATCACGTAAAAATGGTAGATTCGAATCTAAGTTCTTTAAAACCGAAATAAACAAACTTAAAAGGGTCGATTCTTACCTCTATTCGTACGAAATCGAAAATCCAACCGTAGATTGTTTTTGTACTCCTCGAGATCATTTCGATGACGTATAAATCTCGATAATCGGCCGGTCGGTTTGTGAGATATCTTAGAGAGATGTAGAGAGAATCTAGAGAGAGAAAGTGTAGAGAGAGAGAGTAACCATAGAAAATGAAAGGCTTTAGCCTTTTATTCCCATTTTCATCATTTTGCACATTTCACCCCTCAACTTAACCGGTTCCATAAAATACTGATTTATTCTTAAATTTATCATTAATAGCTTTTTAAATTCATAATATTCCATAATAATAATTATTAATTATCAAACTTCGTAACTTCTTAAAATAGCGTCAAACTTTTAAATATCCCAAATACATAATAATTGCTCATAATTCAACTTAATTATAAATTATCCGCCTAAATAACTCCGAATTACAGTAATTGAATTTGAGGATGTAACAACATGGGCTCCACCACGCTCTAACTTCGTCCTCGAAGTTATTTGACTTCAAACAGCTGCGGATACTTCCTTAACATATCAGCTTTTGTCTCCCATGTATGTTTGGCTCCCTTATGATGCTTCCAACGTACCAGCACCATTTTGTTTCTTATTCTTCATTACTACAATATTCATAATATATTCTGACTTTTCAACATATACCAACCCTTTATGATTTCTAATTCATTATAATCAGCCTAATCTTCATTACCAGTTGTGAAGATTTCATAAAGATTTCTACATGAAATACCAAGTGTTATTTTGATATTTCCTTAGGTAATTCCAATTATCACAACTAATTCCAACTTTTTCATTACTCTAAATGTGCCAACATATTTTTGTGTCAACTCGTCTCCCTTTTACAAAACCAGTTTCAACCCTTATCGTTGATGTTTTCAACTATACTTAATCGTTTGTTATTATAACTGATCAGTTAATGGCTACTATCATAGTAGCACATTTGTGATAACACGGTCATAACAATCAGTGTTTTTTCAATTTTCTTTCCAACATGTAAGGCTTCTACATTTTCTCCCGTGCAAAACTTTAAACATAGTTTTCTTTACTTTATCATGATGACTAAAGTTATACGAATCTCTATCTAATCAATTGATCTTTTCAATTTATACTTAAATCCAAAATACATTATCTTGTCACATATTTCAATGTGAAATAGTCCATTCATTCTGATCTTCTATCGGTTGCTGGTAAGTTTTACTCGTATTCATGTTTGTGCCGCATCTTACTTATATTTCGTTATATGCATACCGATACGAACAATAAGTTATTAGGAAAAACTCCAGGGATCAAATCAACATGTAAACCTACTTCTTCGATCTCTAAAGTACAATCATGATACACATGATCTATTTTAACTAATGTGTTGTTAAGAAATTTCAACATCAATCACAACTGTCAACTTAGACCAAAAGACTAACATTGATTGCACAAATGCAGTAGTTACGATTTAATTAATCGGCACCAGAATTTAAACAAAACTTATGACCACCTCCGAATCTCCCTTAGATTCCGAATCGTAGTATTAGACCTTTCTTTGCGGTATAAGCAAATTTCATTACTGTCCAAAGTCTCTTTAACTTTCTTATTGATCAATTACCATATCAATAAGTATACTATCCTCAAGTAGCAGTATATTTCCTTTTTAATTGATTACAACTCACGTACATATCTTACTTATATCTCACATTGTATATTCTAAATCTCATACAGTATGAACACCATTATCATACCCTCGTACGGTTTCTCTCAAATTTCTAGATTTGGTTTCCTCATATAATGTTCGTATATATATATATTGATATTGAAACAATTTCCTTGATTCCAATTACATAAAAATTCTCACGATATTTTAAACATCTTTTCCAATTCAAAGCTTCAGAATCCATTTTGGCTTTTCATCTAATGCCTATTCAGATATTAGAGTATTCTTTTTCACAATCATCTTCTTACCTATATTAGTAACAACTTTTCCTAATACTTAAATTCATGCTATCTTCAGAATCATAAAACTTCGATGAAGTTACATATAGAATTTTAAAGTACTCTTCTAAAATGACTCATTTTTCCACATTTATAGCAAATATCAGTCCTTCTTGACATTTGTCATTCTTATTTATAACGTCGACATCTTCTATATTTATCACGTTACATTCACTAAATGATATCGGAGTAAGATCCAAATTTGAAGACTACATCTTTAATTTTCTAAGGTGCAGCTACGATATAGGTAATCTAACTCGGCTAAAGTGTTACTAGTAACTTCTATGTCAAATCTAGCAAGTAACTTAAACAGCGTCATGACTGGTCGTTTGTTCAAAACAGTAGACACAAAAGGCCTGTTGATATCAGAATTAAACATCATTATTGCAAGCATAAATTTAACTTATAAACGTACCCGCATCCACCTCCGGGTTTTCCCTAGCTTCCTCCGCGGTAATATGAAATGCACTAGTCTGTCCTGTCTGTCCCCTTTTTGGCTGGTTCCGGCAGTTGACTGAACCACCACTTGATCCTCCAAATGATCGAGTCGACGATGGAGCAGCAGCTGTTGGAGCATTCTTTCGGCAATCCCTGCTATAGTGCCCCCACACACCACATTTATTGCAGGCATCCGATCTTCGTGGGCATTCACTTTGGTAGTGGCCCAATTCTCCACAGCAGAAACATGCACGAGCATGACCAGGAGAACTAGACTGCCGACGATAAGACTGTTGTGGCGAGTACTGTAATGATCGTGCAGAACCAAAGTAGCCTCCTTCACGTTGACGTTTCGGCGGTGAAGGTTGAGTTGGGTTAGTTGAAGCAGCATCAGCAGACCCCATCACATATCCTGACATAATCAGGATCTGTTCTACATTTCTGGCTGCTTCCAGCAGACTAGCAAACGTGGGGTAACGTACGTTGCTCATCACCCTTCGGATTTCCAAATCAAGACCAACCTCAAATCGAGTAACTTTTCTTTCTTCTGTATCAACCTGATGAGGCGCAAATAAACTTAGCCTCGTGAACTCTACCGCATATTGGGACACAGACTTAGTCCCCTGAATTAGTGTCATAAACTTAGCTTCTAGTCTTCGGCGTTCATCGGCCGGGCAGTATTGCTGAGTGAAAATTTCAGTAAACTCAGCCCATGTCATTCTAAAAACCTCCTCCATTGTTAAGGCATTCACCATTGAATTCCACCACATTACTGCGTCTTTGGTGAACATAGCAGTAGAGAACCGGACCATGTCCTTCTCAGCACAATCACTGATTCGAAATGTCCGTTCTGTGGCTGTTATCCATTCTAGAGCAGCAACAGCATCACCCAGTCCATTAAACTCGACTGCTCCATTTCCCTTAAAATCCTTAAACCGACAACTTCTGGGCTTATTAGATGACCCAGTATTGTCATCTTGTTCGTCATTGCTTTTCTCTCTTTCCTTATTCTTCCTCTTATCTTCTCTTCGTTTAGCTTCGGCCTCATCTCGAGCCCGAAACTGATCTTGAATCATTCGATTCTGCTCAGCCATCATGGCTAGCATCATCTCTCTGGCTTTTTCAGGTGTCATTCCTCCTCCAGACATGTTCTGTAATATAAACATATAATGTGTTTAGCAATATGTCATAAATTTAAAGATATCACCCATTTGTCCCGTATGATAGTCAATCCCTATGATTACTAGATCGTAACCTATCTTAGTTCAGATCATTACTTAAACCCCTACATATCATTACCTAATGTTTGAGATCAAGACCTCACGGACACTTGAATCTCAAACTACTGCTCTGATACCATCTCGTGTGACATCCTTGCCACAACCACCACCATTTACATAACACCCAGGATTAATCACCAACATAACATTTCATAATGATCTGATAACCTAATTTAAGTGCGGAAGCATTAAAACACACAATTTAAGTAGTGCAATAGTGTTAAACACCCTATGGTGCTACAAGGTATCAAATCTACGTCTACACACCACAGTACAATTATTACAACCTCCAGAATACATTACAACATTGTCTCATAACATAATTACCGATTAAGCAATACCAAATCTTCCAAATTTTCCCAAATGACCTAACTAGAAGGTCCGGCGGTAGACTTCCCTTTTCCTGTAAAATAAAAATAAACAACTGGGGAATAAGCAAAGGCTTAGTGAATACAAAGATTACGCATTTTATAAATTTTTATGAAGCCCAAGGATAACACAGATGACCAACATCGGATATCATCTTCGTACACTAAGTACGGACCAGAGCCGCAGCCCCTTCGAGCCCAAAGCTCGGCATTTAAACATACCATCTGAGACAAACGTACGATCGGGGATGACATACTGCCTACCGGGCCTAGGAGTGGATCAGCTCCAGGTCATATAGCACAGTAACATCAGAGTAATCGATGCGACCCACCGGTCCATCAATAGATGCACAACAATCGAAAGGACATGCAACAAGTAGGAATGTGCATCTAAATCTACGCAAGTTAGTAGAATTCCAAACAAATAATTGAAGCAACAGGTCTCAGCAGGCAAAGCTTAACATAAAACAGATATAAACATGCGAAATCTACTGTACTCACAGTGGGTGCGTAATTAAACTTTTAACCGATATTATTTCTCCTCGGGCTTTCAACCGGATCCGCCAAGTACCCCACTGTGGATTAAACAACACCACAAGGGACCTGTTAAATTAGTTGCAACAATACCTCGACTCAAAAACCGTTTAAATTCATAAGGCCAAGTTTTGTAAGTTTTGCAATATTTTTCCCCCATTTCGGATCCATATCCAAATTCGAACCACAACTAAGTTTGAACGCATTTCAAGTTCACACATTGTCCTTTGAATAACTCTTGTTATTTTATGTGTTTCATTCAAAATATTCGAGTTTAGAGAGTGGGTTTTCAATTTTAGGCATCAAATTCGAATTTCGGGGGTTAAATTCGAATTTCCTTCGAATTTAATGACTAAACTCGAACTCCTAAGGATAAATTCGAACCATATTCGAATTTAGGGTCTTAGATACGAATCCATGGTGTCAAACTCGAATTCATGCTCGAATTTAGTACAAAAATCGAGTTTGTTCTTGCATTTCGACTGTGTTCTTGGTATTTTCGAGTTTGTTCATCTTTACAACTTAAATCCTTCATTTCAAAGCCTAAAATCATGAATATATCAAGTATTATACCTAGGTTTGATTCTATTACACATATACTATCACATTCTTGCAAGATTTCAAGCAAAACTAGCTCCAAATCACGTAAAAATGGCAGATTCGAATCTAAGTTTTTCAAAATCGAAATAAACAAACTTAAAAGGGTCGATTCTTACCTCAATTCATACGAAATCGAAAATCCAACCGTAGATTGTTTTTGTACTCCTCGAGATCATTTCGATGACGTATAAATCTCGATAATCGGCCGGTCGGTTTGTGAGATATCTTAGAGAGATGTAGAGAGAATCTAGAGAGAGAGAGTAACCATAGAAAATGAAAGGCTTTAGCCTTTTATTCCCATTTTCATCATTTTGCACATTTCACCCCTCAACTTAACCGGTTCCATAAAATACTGATTTATTCTTAAATTTATCATTAATAGCTTTTTAAATTCATAATATTCCATAATAATAATTATTAATTCTCAAACTTCGTAACTTCTTAAAATAGCGTCAAACTTTTAAATATCCCAAATACATAATAATTGCTCATAATTCAACTTAATTATAAATTATCCGCCTAAATAACTCCGAATTACAGTAATTGAATTTGAGGATGTTACATGTTGAAGGCCCGATAAGCACTGACGGTAATCAAGCAACCTTGATTGAGGTAGTGGCTCTCAAAGAGCCAATTGACTCATCTCTGTAAGTAAAACATGTATGAATTTTGTGGGTATATTCACTGCAAACCCTCACGAGACTAAACTCGTCCATCTAAGTAATTAGGTGGTTTAAAGGCTTGCTATACGTGCTAAGTATAGTCGTGTTCCATACGAAAATGGTTGTTTTTGTGTTTGTTTAAAGTTATGTTTAGTTAATTTAATGTGTGTTTTTAATTTGGAAATGAGCGGGAGTGGCCGTTATTGAGCAAATGGGAGTTGGAAAGTTTTTAGAACGAGTGTTGAGTGAATATGGAGTACCAGCGTCCAGGGAGGCGTCGAGGATGCCCGAATTAATAAGAAACAGAGTGTGAGCATCTCCAAGATGCCCAGAACGGGATTCAGACGCTGGGGCGGCGTTTGGGACGCTAAGAAGGACGCTGGGGACGCGGGTAGATGAGCGCCTAAGTGGTTGGCGTCTGAGTGGGCGTCCTAGACGCTGGAATAAATTCCAAAACAGAAGGTAAGCGTCCGAGGGACACTGAAATCAGCCGCACAGATGTTGGGCAGCGTCTTAGACGCCAAGTGGGACGCCCAAGCGATTTTTCGTCATTTAATCCCCATCCGCTTCATGAACTCACACCTACCGTCCCTTTCTCTCTCTAAAACGCTCTCGTCTCTCTCTAGCACGCTGAACGGTTTCCGCCATTGTTGCTCTCGTCTCTCTCGCATTCCTTCTCTTCTGTCATTCAGGTAACTATCTCAAGCTCACCTCTAGCATTCACGACTTTCTTGTGGTTCTAATGAACCGATTAGGGCTCTTTGTGGACTTGTGTGCGATTTGTGAAAGTATATGCTAATCATGTGTGTATGTAGTTATATCTCTCATTTATTGCATGTATATCACGCACATTTGCGGTTTTATGATGTTAGGGTTACTAAATTGTAAAGCTAGGGTTTGTTTGAAAATCGTTTTCTATGGGGTGTATGTGGTCGAGTAGCATAATGTGATGTATGTTCTTAGTGGTCGTTGTGGGTATGTTAAAGTGTTGATGGGTATGCTCTAGCCTAGGAGTGTATTGAGTAGTCGTGTTTATAGAACTTCAGGAACAAAGGTAGTCACTTCCCCCCCCCCCCCCCCCTACAACTAAGTTGGGGAGGGGTGGTTTATTGAGCAAAGTGTTGTTGCACCAACCACTAGGGTACATGCTTCTAAGGTTAAAACACTCACAACCCACAGTAGGCATGAGATTTAGAAGGTAATGGACTGAGTTGACCTAGGTTGCATTTCCGAGCATCACTCTAAGTAAGCATTCATAGTGTGCATGTAATCCGTCACATTGGGCATAGCATCTGATATTATCTATATGACTCTCTTTAGCTATGACTCGGGCTTCGGCTAGAAAGCAGAAACAAACTGCAACGTCAAGTACTCGTAAGCGTCCTCGCCAGACCATATCTCCAACACCTTCTCCAACTCGGGAAGTGGAGCAACAAATGGAGGTATTCAAAGTGGATTCGGATTTCAAGTTTCTGTTAGAAAAGGGAGTCCTTAGGGACGAATTCAAGGACTATGGAGTGTTTGATGCTTTTGGCCGTTTGGGATGGTTATCGGCACTAGACTGGACCAAAGATGTAGTTTACCAAGATGCTTTAGAGGAGTTTTGCAACACTGTCAAAAGGAAGAGAGGCGATCTGTTAGCACCTCTAACCCTCCAAGCAACGGTAGGAGGTCAAGAAATTGAGCTTTTAGCAGAAAAGCTACAGCAGCTTTTGGGATTTGATGCAACTACCGCAGCTGATGGAACCGTTATAGAGCACGAAGTCTAGGACGAAGAGAGTCTTAAAGAGATTATGCTAGTTTCTCCAGAAGTTTGGCAAACCTATCTGTCAACGGTGTTCAAACTCACACCTACGCAAGCTAAGACATACACTGCAAATGCGCGCAAAGATCTCAGGCCTTTGGCCAAGGTATTGTGGAAGCTGGTTCTGTATAACGTTCTGCCGCGAAATGCCGATACTACTAGTGTTAAGGTCAAAGAAATTGTGGTTGTTAATGCGTTGTTGACTGGGTCCCCATGCATCTCGTTGAGCCATTTGGTCCTAGGTAACATTTGGAACTCCGTTATAATACCCGAGAATTTAACAACAATATTTAAATAATACTAATAATAAATATAAATAACAACATAATTTTAACTTAACTAAATATTACACTTTGAGTAAAATAAATAAACCGGGCTTAAATAATAATAGAACTAAACGAGCCCAAGCCCGTTTACTAATTAGGGTTAAACTAGTATTAAATAAACTAATAACCCTTAAACAAATCAGTTAAACGAAACCCTAGCGGCCGTAATACCATCACTGCAGTTCATCAAGAAGCAAATCGGGCGAGTGTTCGCGAATATTGTTCAACCGAGGTAACAATCTTTACTAAACAATATTGTTCTTGCTAATCTTGTAAACATAATGATGTTTGTATCTGAAAAAGATGAAGTAAACCAGATCTATATGTAACAAAAGATAAGAAATCGAACCTGTTGTTAGTTTCGAGCAGCGGTGATGATGGTGGTTTCGTGACCGGCGGCGCCGCACCAGGGACGACTGCAATGGTCCTGGTCAGCGGCGGCCGTTGAGGGCTGGAGATGTGAGATCCGTGAGCTGTGGGGTCGAGCGGTGGAGATGGTGGTGCTGTGATGGCGGCGGCGGCGCTGTTAGCCGCTGCTGTTGTTGCACGAGCGAGCGAGAGAGAGGGAGCGTGGGGGAAGGAGAGGAGAGCATGGAGTTTTCGGTAGTGGTGGTTGGCGTGGGTGGTGGTCGCCGGTGATGGGGGCGGCGGTCGCCAGAGTGAAGCAGAGACCGAGAGAGAGAGGTAGCGTGAGGGTGAGAGAGGGAAGAAGGAGACGAGAGCAGAGAGGAGATCGAGACGGGGGGTGGTCGCCGGTGACGGCGGCGGCGGTCGCCGGAGGCAGTTAGAGAGCAGAGAGAGAATAGACTAGAGAGAGAAAGAAGAGAGAGAAGTGAGCATGTGTGTGTGTGGGGTGTGTGTGGGCACCGAGAATTAAGGGGAAGAAGAATTGGATCCGGGTCTTTGACCCGACCCGACCCGAAGTGTAATTAATTAAATGAAATGCTATAATATTAAATAAATTGATTTTCTCTTTTTATTTAATTCTTATAAAACCAATATTTCTATTATTAAGTCACAATTAGACTTAATTTACTTAATGAACCTAAATATTTAGTTGGAACAAATATGGATAAATTAATTGTCATTTAATATAATAATTATATAATTAGGACCAAACTTTAGGTTAATCTTTTTATTAAGGAATTAATTAATTATTCATAAGTATATTTATGTTTAATAACATTTATATGTTATTATTGGTCGCTGAAATTGTTAATTGAATTTAAGTGAAGCGTAACCTAAAGTTGGTTAATTATAAAATTAATAACTTGTTAAATATTAATATGCAATTGCTAGTGAAGTTAATTGACATTGAAATATACATTAAAATTATACAAATTAAAGTGGACAGAAAATTACATAAATAATTATTAAAACACCAATTCGATTAATAATGGCGAACCGAACTTAATAAGTATTAAGTACAAAAGTATGTATTAAAATAGTGGGATTGGGTATCTAGGAGACCAATCTAGTTAATATCTATCGGTTCCCTAATTCAAGTTCGTTCTTATAGATCGGGTTGATTCGTAGCGGTTCTGTGGTCATCGTGAATTTTGCTAAGCTGCTATTAAGGTACGGATCCCGTACTTCTTTCAGCGTTATTCTTGAGTTGTTTCGTTGTGTGAATTGCATGCTAATACTTGACAGTCGAACTTTTATATCTCGTGTCAGTTTCCTTATTTATATTATCGAAAGAAAATATCGGTTTTTATCGCTCGAAAGCATTTGTGAAAAAACATATTTTGAAACTGATTATATTCATGGCTTGTTACGAAAGTTGATAATGTTTTGTGAAAGGTCGCCCTTTTGTTATTGAAATGATTATTTAAAGTTGAGATGTTTATGCGGGCCTTTTGTTATGCTTGAACCCTAGAGATTAGACAGGAGCTAGGATTACCGAGTGAACTACCTGTGGAGGTACCACAGGCATGCCATTGCGGCACCAATGACATGACACTTCCGTAACAGTGTGATCGGTTACGGCGTCTCCCTTTTGTTGTGATTATGATTATGATTATGAATGATTGAGATTATGTTTATGATCGATGGAGATCATGTTAGCTCGGGAAATGAGCTGTTGATTATTTCAGGGAGGCGTATGGATGCATCCTAGGCTATGTTATGAGATTTGCGGAAGTAAGGTGTAATGCCATACACCCCTTCCGGCCAGATGCACTGAGGTGGCGCACTAAGTGTAGTCTTGTTGTGATTATGAGATTGATTGTTGTTTATGATATTAGGCCGCTCGGTAAATATAACCCAACCCTTTGTTGCTTCAGCCATTATATTCTTTGTTGATATGGTGTGGAGGTGGATATCTGTTTTAAAGAAAACCATTTTCAAAACTTTCTTTTTTTAAGAAACTTATTTTCAAAATATTCCTAAGTCTTTAAATTCGTATTCGTTGCACTTGTATTCGATCTCCGACTGGGCGTTTGGCTCATGTTGTGTTCTTTCTTCCGGCAGGTACTCATGGGTGATGATGGGCAGTGTGCAGAGAGTTGACTATTGGAGGATTAGAATTATGATAGATATTTTATATTGCTTTAATAAATAAATATCGTGAACGTTAATTAAGTTAGTTTTGCTTTATTTTGTTATTTGAGATCTGTTGGAATTTATGTTAAGTTTTGGAAGTTTAATGAATTGTTTAGTTTGCTTTAGTTAGATGAGGTAGTTTATTAACATCGCCGGTCCAGTCGGGATCGGGGTGTTACAGTTGGTATCAGAGACAGGTTTCGATTCCTTAGTAAGCAATAGACTTTGGCCTGTGAGATTGGGTAGACCATGGGTTAGGATTTTGATTGTTCCGTATTCTTTCGTTCTTTGCGTTGATCGTTGAGATTTCTTTTGAAACTATGTAGATGCCTCCTCGTAGATCGACTCGCGGCCCAAGGAGAAACACCCGCAGCGATAGGAACAATGAGGAAGCTAATGCGACGTTTACTCCCGCTCAGATGACTACGCTGAATCAAACTATTGCTGCAGCCATTGCCCAAGCCGTGCCTCAAATTCTGGCAGCTGGACAGAATCAGGGGAATAATACTAATACTGGGATGGCAGATCAACCGGAGAATGCTCAGGGACCACCTACGTATAAGTTGTTGGAAAAGTTTCAGAAGCAGAAACCTAATTCTTTCAGTGGGGGGAAGAAACCGATTGATGCAAGGAATTGGATAGCCCACTTGGAAAAGATTTTCGAAGTCCTGGAATGCACTGACAATCAGAAGGTACGTCTTGCTACCTATAAATTGGAAGGTGATGCCCACTCCTGGTGGAAGACCCTGAAAGATGTAGAGGGTGACGGGTTCCTGGAGTCCTTAGCTTGGAGGGATTTTCTGGAGATGTTTTACCAGCAGTACTTCCCAGCGGCAGATATTCAAGCATGCGAGAGAGAATATGCGAACATCCATCAGGGGAACGATGAAAATGTAAGTGCCTATATGGAGAGATTTGTGCGAATTGCGGGAATAGTTGGCGCTACGGCTGGAACCGCGAAGCAGCAAGCTAATAAGTTCGTATGGGGGCTACGGTATGAGATTCGACGACAGATAGTCGATAGAATGCATGACAAGATTTCGGATGCGGCCGACGCAGCAAAAACTGTGGAAATGGAGAGGGCGGACTTCCGTGCCAGTAAGGGAGGTGACCGAAAGAGGGGCCGAGAGGAAATTCGAGGTCAGGGTTCGGACCGAAATGTAAGGTTTCAGTCGGGGCAAAATTTCGATGGGAATAGGAGGTTTCATCAGGGTCAGCGGCATAATACTGGGAACCAGCAGCGTTTTGGGCAGCATGGTTAGTGGCAGGGTCAGAGGTCAAATTGGCATGGGGGTAATAACCAGAATAGGAACAGCGGATTCCAGCAGGGAGCTAATAATCAGTTGCCGGCACCTAACATGTTCAGACTTATTGGAGCGGAGCCAGTGAACAATAATCAGGCTATGATTGCGGCATGTAACAGATGTGGGACATTTCACCCTGGGAGGCCGTGTGTGCGGGACAACAGGGGTTGTTATAATTGTGGCCAACATGGGCACATGGCTAGAAATTGCACAACACGTCAAGGGAATAACCAGCAGGGAAATCCGAGGGGTAATCAGCGTAATAATAATCAGCCGAATAATGCGGGTAATAATCAGCAGGCAGGTGCTGGTAATCAGAGGGGAAATGCTGGTAGAGTCTTCGCCATCACTGAGCAGCAGGCTGCTAATGCTCCAGGTACGATATCGGGCTTACTCTCTTTGTCGGGCCGAGAGGCTCATGTCTTATTCGATACGGGTTCTACGCACTCTATTATCTCCTCATCTTTTGCTCAGCGTATCGGTTTGATTGCTACGAGTCTAGAGTCTTCTATCTCTATCTCTACTCCCATGGGGAGTTATGTGGTTATTGAATGTATGTATCTCGATTGTCCGTTGTGTGTCGAGAATTTTGTTTTTACTGCTCAATTATTACCTATGTCCATGCGAGACTTTGATATTATTCTAGGGATGGATTGGTTGACCGAGCATCGGGTCACTATCGACTGTCAATCTATGCGCGTTATCTTCGGGGATCTCGAGGATCCTAAGTGTGTCTATCAGGGGTTTCGACCTAGTGGTGTTATTCCGATTATCTCAGCTATGGAGGCGAGGAGATTGTTATCGAAAGGTGGTGAGGGGTATTTAGCTTCTGTTGTCGACACTGCGAAGAAAGGGATTCCTATTGATGTTCAGCCGGTTGTGGGCGAGTTTGCCGATGTCTTTCCAGAAGAGTTGCCGGGTTTGCCACCGGAGAGAGTAATCCGTCACATTGGGCATAGCATCTGATATTATCTATATGACTCTCTTTAGCTATGACTCGGGCTTCGGCTAGAAAGCAGAAACAAACTGCAACGTCAAGTACTCGTAAGCGTCCTCGCCAGACCATATCTCCAACACCTTCTCCAACTCGGGAAGTGGAGCAACAACTGGAGGTATTCAAAGTGGATTCGGATTTCAAGTTTCTGTTAGAAAAGGGAGTCCTTAGGGAAGAATTCAAGGACTATGGAGTGTTTGATGCTTTTGGCCGTTTGGGATGGTTATCGGCACTAGACTGGACCAAAGATGTAGTTTACCAAGATGCTTTAGAGGAGTTTTGCAACACTGTCAAAAGGAAGAGAGGCGATCTGTTAGCACCTCTAACCCTCCAAGCAACGGTAGGAGGTCAAGAAATTGATCTTTCAGCAGAAAAGCTACAGCAGCTTTTGGGATTTGATGCAACTACCGCAGCTGATGGAACCGTTATAGAGCACGAAGTCTAGGACGGAGAGAGTCTTAAAGAGATTCCGCTAGTTTCTCCAGAAGTTTGGCAAACCTATCTGTCAACGGTGTTCGAACTCACACCTACGCAAGCTAAGACATACACTGCAAATGCGCGCAAAGATCTCAGGCCTTTGGCCAAGGTATTGTGGAAGCTGGTTCTGTATAACGTTCTGCTGCGAAATGCCGATACTACTAGTGTTAAGGTGAAAGAAATTGTGGTTGTTAATGCGTTGTTGACTGGGTCCCCATGCATCTCGTTGAGCCATTTGGTCCTAGGTAACATTTGGAACTCCGTGCTTTCATCCAACCGAACTGAACTGGTGCATGCCCGCATGATATCTGAGCTCTTAGAACGTATGGATACTCTCCCGCCTAACCCTCGCTTTTCAGTCATACCTGATCGAGAGAAACACTTCACGAAGCAACTTTTCAGTCGTACCAAATTCATTCGTGCCGGTGACAAATCCATAATCAGGGACTTAATGAGTGGTTATGAGACTACCTTGGAGCGTCCCCGTTCTCCTGCTGTGTCTCCCGAGCATGTCTTTGGGGAGTCCTCATCCACTACCCCCACTGCTGCTGCGTTAGAGGGAATGCAGAAGAGCATTCAAGACCTCACTGCTATGGTAGGCAAAATGCATGAACAGCTACAGCATCGAGTGATGTTTTCTCTGGAAATAATGGAAAAGAAAGTGGATCGGCTGTACGCGATGGCCGAGGCTATTAATGCTGCTGCTAACCACGAAGCTGAGATGCAAGCTGAGCAGGCTTTGGCAAGGATGGAACACGGCCGTAAAGACAAAGCTCCGATGCGTGACGAGGATAGGGACTTAGTTTAGTGGGTTGTTGGGTGAAAACAATTTGGTTCTTTTGGTTGATGGTTAATTCCGCCGTGTGTGGCGATGAAACAATTCTATGTGTACTTAACTCTGATACCTTCTCTTTCTTTTGCTCCGTCTATGATATGTTTGGATGTCGTTGGTTATTTCCTTGTCATGGTTTTGTTATTTTGTGCTTATTTGTGTTGCCTAACTGCATTGTTTGTGATGAGGACATCACTTCCCTCTAAGTTGGGGAGGGGGGTGTCCAATTTTTTGATTTTGGGTGACTTTTAGCATATGTGAGACGAATGTATGACAGGGAATCGTGTGTGAGCTGCAGATTATATATGTGTAAACAAATATGTTGATACTAACAGTTCACCATTTTGGTTGCAATTATTGTCTGTGTTTTTCAGGTTTCATCATGTCGGGAGCATCGTCATCTCAAAGGCAAAAGAGCATAGCAAAACGAAAGAAAACAGCTTCAGCCACACCAGGTGTTCGTCCCCCTGCTGTATGGGATTCAACAAAGCTTCTGTCCGAACACGATGAAAGAATCAGGGCTGAACTATTTATGGAAAAGTGGGGAGAGGACACAAAGTTCATTTATGAGAAGAAGCTAGATAGGGATGAGTTCGGCAATTATGGCGTGGTAAAGTTGTTTCAAGCACTGGGCTGGGAGAAAGTGCTGGATTTAGGAGGTGAGGAGTTGTACCCCTTTGTGGTAGCAGAATGGATGTCAAACTTACGACTCGGGAGAGGGGTTGACGACTGTAACTACACCTTGATCGGCATAGTGGGCAATATAGAGATCCGAATGACAGCCGCAGAGCTGAGGGAAGTTTTTGCATTAGATACCGGGTGCATGAGGGACGGAGAGAGGCAGCCTTATGTGTACAGAACTGAGGGATATCTAGCCGGCACGGGGATGATGTATTCCGAAGTCTGGTTGAGAAAGGTGATGGCGGCTTTTGATCTTCCCAGGGAACGGGTATCCAAGTACAGGGACTTCAAACGAGGTGATTTGCAGCCGATGGCTAAAGTACTTCACAAGATCGTGATCACGAATATTTTACCAAGGACATGGGATCTGAGCAAGGTGAGATTGAAGGATGTTAGTATTATGCATGCCTTGCTGACCGGGGAGGAACCCCTATCCTTTGCCTGGATCGTGATGGATGATTTGTGGAATATGTACAACACCCGGGAGAGACGGGTTATACCTCATATGTGGCTGTTGTCCAGATACCTGGAGGTGAAAGGTGCTATGGCTGAAAATACCCCCGCCAAGTTTATCAAGGAAAGTAGTCTGTGGATCAAAGTTATTTCCATGAAGGACATCGTATTGAGAGAAGCGGAGGATGGGTATGATATCTATGACACTGAGACGAAGAAAAGTGTAGTGACACCATATCCCGAGGAGGAGAGGACAAAGAGACAGCAAAGCAGAGCCGTTAGGAGAGGTGAGGCAGGAGACTTAAGCAACATTGTACAAATGTTATCTAGCTTGAGCACGGAAGTCACTGGCATGAGAAATGAGCAGCGAGAGAGGTCAGAGAGGCAAGATAGAGTGATGGAGGAGCAGCAGAGGCAAATTAATTGGTTGCAGTCTAAAGTGGGAGCGCAGAGGAGGCAGTTGGATGATATCTACCTAGGTGTGAGGGCCAGTACATTCCTGAATGCTTATATCTACAGCCAGCAGTGGCAGTACGAGGATGAGTTGAGGCATTACAGTGATTATAGGGATAATCTGCCCTACACACCACTTGATAGGTACCAAGCGCCAAGTTATGAGACTATTGACAGGGGCACGGTTAACCAGGTACCACATCCTGCTTTGGCACCGTTCCATCAGCCTCCATCCACTCCCCAAACACGAGATCAACATGGTTTTGCGGCCTACTTCAGTAGCATTTTTGGGCCACCATCATAGATGAGAAGCTACTTCATTCTCGGGTATTCTCGTTTCATTTCTGTTTGTTTAAATTATTGCATTTCCAGTTTGAGTAATTTTCTTAGGTGTGGTTTATTTTTACAAATTTGTGTTATAGTGTTGGTGTCATGATCAATCCTTAACTGCTTATGCATGAATTATCCTATGCAAAGTATGAAAATAAGAGTTAAGAGGAAGTAAGCATAAGATGTGCTAGTTTTAAAAGAGAGTAGCTTTTGGTCTGATGAAAAGTGAGGGTGACAGAATGTGAGTGTTTGGTATGGGAAATATTGGTCAACCCCTTCGTTGATAAATCTTTGGCATTGATGGCAATAAGGGGGAGAGTAATGTATGCATTGCACGGAAAATAAAATAAAAAAAAGGGAAAAGAAAAAAAAAGAGTTGAATAAGCTAACATGTGGCCTAGTAAGTTCGGGAAATTAAGTCTGTGGGGTACCGTCATGCCTAATCACCTAAGACCGTCTGGTTTGGGATCGATTGACCTAAATCCTGTTACATGGACTTGCTAGAATGTCACGATTGAAGTGTTAGTATAAACTTGAAATAAAAGAGCAGAAAAGTGCTCCAATATAAAGTGTGCAATTGGGTGTTAAGTGAAGTAACTCATAACCTTGAGCTAAAAATCAATGCCTAAGGATTTATTAGGAAGGAAAAGCCCATAGCCTGAACATACTGGCATTTGCATTCTGATCGTTCACTGTTCTTTTCAAGTTAAAAGTTCACACTTTTAAGGCTGAAAAACTCAAATGTTTAATACTTTTATCTCTATTTTGATGCCTTGTTCGGGACGATCAAGGTGTAAGTTGGGGAGGTTTGATCAGTGATATAATCACTTCTATTTTCACGTGTTTTTGCTATGTTTTAATGTGTAAATGTGAGATAATTGGTACTGCTAATGTAGGTTTTCGTAATTTCAGTTGCTTGACAAGAAAGTAAGGGGAATGGCAGCTTGGAAGGTGGATTTCGTGCAGGGCGTCCTATCCAGCGTTCCAGACGCCCAGGAAACGCTCAAAACTCCCTGAGACAGAGTCTGAGCATCCTAGCCAGCGTCCCAGACGCCAGAGGCGACGCTGGTGCGGCAGTTGTGCGAAAAGCTGCAGTTTTGAGGAAGGAGGTTACCATTTTTAAGGGGTTCGCAATTTGGCAGTTCCACACACAAAAAGGGGAGATTTTGGGAGGCGAACCAGGGGAGAAAAGCAACAGGAATCAAACGAAGATCAAGCATTGACATCCGATCGATTGTATTTACACATTATCGGTAGCTTTAATGTTTTCATCCATGTTTGACATTGTTAGTAAGTTAATTCAAGCCATGCTTGGCTAAAAACTTTGTGGTGTTTGTTTTCTAGTTTGCACACTATGGTTTGAATGAATGTTTGATTAAATTTAGTTTCCATTCGTGCTTAAGGGGGTTGTGGATCTTATTTGTGAATGAATGAATGGTTGTAATCAATGGGTATTGTATATAACGGGGTATGGTGATATCATTAGTTGTGCCGGCTCATTAATATGAGGAAGACAATTAATAGACGTTGCATATTTCGTCTTAAGAGTATTTGTTGTGAAAACCAATTCGTTTATATGGAAACTAAACAGGGTTTATATTTGTATGAATAGATGTGAATAGACAATGAGTGTATCTGGAATGGTTGATATCCATGTCATTGGTTGTGCCCACTCTCTATAGGGGAGGAAGACAATCAATAGAGTGGTATACGTTGTATCCGGAGCATAAGTTGTAAATCCGTATCAATTCATGTAAATGGAATCCATAACATTCTGGATTACCATAACATGTATAATGAGAAAGCAAACACCCTCTTTCATTTAGTGACACTTCTTAAATTCAATTCTTGTGTGTGACATTGCCACAATAGTACTTTACAGTAGGAAATTAGTTCAAAAGCAAATGATTTCAAACTTAATCCAAGCAGTGTTCAGACTAGTTTAGCAACCTAACATTCCCTGTGGATTCGATCTCACTTGCCCTATCTATATAGAGTTTTTGGGTTATTTTTGATGCTCATACGACTGGGTCCATCAGAGACATATTGTTGTTCTAGCTTTATTTGAAAGCCTATATGCTCAGCTAGAATGTGACCTGTGCACACCTTGGTACGGTGATGCCCTGTGGATCATGATAGCTTTTAATATATCATCATGCACACTTGTCTTTACTGTCTGAATTAGTCTTGGATATATATTATTGTTGCTATCTTGATTCATTACTTTGAATGCCAATTGCCTTGATATTAATGCTTCTATATGCTTCCGTACAATTCAAGTCTGAGTAAGTCCATGTCAGTCTATGATTAAGTCTACTCTGATGTTTGCCCACGTTGTCTTACTGGTAGCTAGCCCAGTATGTGGTTGGCCCCCACAATTAAAAGCATGTGCGTGAGATTAAACATCATCCGATCTTAAGTCCTATGTCTCACAATGTCTGGCTGATAGCGGCAATCATGTCAAAATCGCGCTTAAAGTCAAAGTCAGAGATTAAAGTCAAAAGTCAAAGTCAAGTCTCCGCTTAAAAATTGTCATGGCATGTTAACTGTTAAATCTATAATCTCACTAAGCCCCGCTTACAGTTGTTGTTGAATCTTTTAAAGGTTTAATCAAAGGAAAGGTCCAGCTGACCCAAGTCTTTAGGATCTGCACACTCGAATTTGAAGTCATTAGACCACTACTTCAGCTGAAATTGGTATCAAATGAATTGATTATGACGGTGGTTTAGGTAGATCAGTGCTATGTGTTGTGATTATGTATTAGATTAGTGTCCTGGTGCCCTTTTGTAGTTTTGTTTTGAACTTATTGTATGATAATCCTAGTTACTATAATGACTTAATTCCGCACTTTATTAATCTATCTTAGTTTTGATTGATGCTGTATTGCTCCTTGGGACCTAGTCAATCAGGACTGCCCCGTAAGGGGTGGTCTTGTCAGTGCGCTACATAATAGGTGGTACTCACTTGAATATACACACACACACACACATACATACATACAGAATATGGTTCGAGAGAGTACCACTTATTATGCAGCGCACCAGAATTACCACCTTTAAAAAAACTTTTTAAATTTTTTTTCCATAACATGTTTTAATAAACATTATTAAGATCATATATAATTTTCACATACATTCACAGCTCTTAACTCCTTAAAAATGATGTGAACGTACACTTACATAAATTTGCATATATGTGAACGTGCATTTATGTGCTGCGTGATTTAATACACTTAGAATGTCTGAATATGCGTGAAACTTACATACCATCTGTGTAATGTTAAATAAAACATGTTTATGAAAAAAAAAATTCAAAAAAAATAATTCTAATAGTGGGACCTTCTAGTGCGCTGCAAAATGGGTGGTACGCACTTAAATATGAATATGAAAATTAATATAAATATTATTGGGTCGGGACGAGTAGTGTCGAATCTAGGATAAATGCAGGGGTGTCCAAAAATACGTATTTTACGACTAATTAAAAGTTTTATAATTTACAACGTAGTTTTCTACTTTGAAATCCTTAAAGTCGTATACTAAATCATCTAACACATTCTTATCAATACCAAATTATTATTAATACATCAGGTAATTATTTCATTCATTAATAAATTATAAAATTTACTATAATTAACGGTATTTTAACTAAATAACTAACTAAAGTTTATAATTGTATCTCATTGTATGTTTTGTTATTTTTTTTAAATTTGGATCTTCGGTTTGTAATTAATTTTTCTTGAATTGGTTTGGTTCCATTTAAACTTTCAAGTTTGCTTTGATGTAACAAGTTCAAATAAGTTTGAATTCAAATTGCATTGAGAATATTTAAATTCGAGAAAAAAAAGATTGATATGTTAAACGCCACTACAAAGGTAATTTAATTATTAGGATCGAATTTTCTTTTATTGGGTATCAATAAAAGTCTAAGATATAAATTTCAACATTGATATTTGAGTTTAACTTAGATTTTAAAATTTCAATGAAATGGTTTACAACATGGTTATCAAAATCGCGATTTAAATCGTAGCATCGTACGATCCTACGATCTCACAAGTAGATTTCGATCAGGATCACCAGTAGGATCGATTTTAGGTAGGATCGTAAGCAAGATCGTAGGATCGTTAGTAAAATCGTAAGATCGTACGACGATCCGATCCTACATACGGTTTGTTTTCACAAGCAAGATCGTAGGATCGTTAGTAAGATCGTACGACGTGTATCTCAAACTTTTAATGACTTGTGAATGGATATATGAAAATGACTTTCTTTAGTGTTTGTCTTTAAAGTTTGAACCCTCTATGAAAATGACTAGCTTTCTTTTGAATGAAAAATTACTTTCTTTATGAACATAATTTATTTATGGAAATGACTCTCTTTTGTTTATGATACAATACTGTGATATATAATATTTAACTTTAGTAGGATCCTACGATCCCGATCCGATCCTACAATTCCGATCTTGCAATGACAAACGATCCTAGGTAAGATCTCGATCTTGACAACCTTGGTTTACAACAAATTGAAAAAGAGGTTTCCAATTAAATTTTTGTAATATTTGTAAATATTAAAAAATTATACAAGGGTGTCAAATCACCATTCGGGATGAGGATTGGTCTTTCATCCTCGAATTCATACCTGATAAAATCTCTGATAAGATCTTCGAAGCCATCCTAAAAAGTTCGGGTTTCGAGTATTTTTTCATCTTTGATGACAAGGGACTAAAATTGTAAGGTATAGAATTGTATAGGGCTCATTTTATAAATCATTCAATCATGAATCACGTGCCATTCATCAAAGTTCATCAAGCAACTCCGGACTTGTATAAATATTATCATCTCGTCTTTGCTGTGAAGTTTGGGTATCTGGAAAAACAAAATCCTCAGATCCGATTAGTTTTTCTGTAGATCTACAAGCATAATGTCTTCAACATTCTCCGGCGATGAAACGGCTCCGTTCTTCGGCTTTCTCGGTGCAGCGGCCGCTCTAGTCTTCTCCTGTAAGTTAAAACAATCATTAATTCCTCTGATTTGGTGTTCGTGTTTAATATCGATCTAAGTAGTTTAGATTTTAGGCGTTTTGAAAATAAGTAGTTAACTATTGCATATCTATTTGATTTGGAAAACCTAACAGAGAAAGAGGATCAATGATTAAGCAATTTTTTATTGGTAATTTTATGCAGGCATGGGGGCGGCATATGGGACGGCGAAGAGTGGTGTTGGAGTGGCGTCGATGGGAGTGATGAGGCCGGAGTTGGTGATGAAGTCGATTGTGCCGGTGGTTATGGCTGGAGTGTTAGGTATTTATGGGTTGATTATTGCTGTGATCATTAGTACCGGGATTAACCCTAAGGCCAAATCTTATTATCTCTTTGATGGATATGCTCATCTCTCTTCTGGCCTTGCTTGTGGTCTTGCCGGTCTTTCTGCCGGTATGGCTATTGGAATTGTTGGTGATGCCGGTGTTAGGTAAATTTGATTGATCTATTTACAACTTTTATTTTTTATTAGAAGTTGGTGGACGGTGATTCTCTGTTGATACTGTTTGTCGTATATGCTAACCGAACTCTGCCCGCATGGCCCAAGCAAATCTAGGGGCTTTGGCATGTGGGTGCGGCCCCATTCCCCCTAGAAATTAATTGCCCCTAATCCAACCCCATGGGATCGGTTACTCGGTTAGTATACATGTTGGTTGGCTCTGTCTCATCATTCATATCATTAGGGTTGTGATATGCTTCTATGTGATGTCAAACTGTGGTTTTTGCATACTTGTAATTCTGGATTGTTAGTGTTTATTGTGTTTTTATCACCATAAGAATCCATAACCCTAGTCTAAAGGATGAATATTGGTTTTATATGTTTGGGGATCTTTTAGGAATTTCATTGATGTGCGTGCATTATATGAGCTATGAACAGATGTGTCCCCAACAGTGTAGTTTCTCATGATCTGTTTACAACTTTTATTTTTTTATCACAAGTTGGTAGATGTTGCTTCTGTTTTGATATCCTTGAATTCATAACGAATCTGTTAATCCTTGTGGTATATGCTGTGTGAACTCTGCCTGCCTGGCCCTAGTAGATCACGGGGTTTGGCCCCATTTGGGCATCCCTCAAGGTATTAATTGACACCAATTCAACCCCTCCAGACCGGTTAGTATATGTTGATTGGTTCTGGCTCGCTATTCAAATCCTTAAGGTTGTGGTCTGCTTCTATATGATGTAAAGCTGTTGTTTTGCATACCTTTTTTTTGCGTTGTTATTGTTTTAAATTAAACCATGCTTGTGTTTTCATCACATCAAAGGGATTTTGGTTCTATGTGTTTGCAGTGTTGTAAAAATCGGCCTAGGCGGCGCCTAGGCGCAGATCGGAGGGTTGCCGATGCGATTTGCTTGTGATCGGGGTGATTTAGTCGGAATCGGCCTAGGTGGTCCTAGGCGGGTCAAAGTCAACTTTTTTTAAAAAGTTTTTTGATGAAAAAAACAGAAAATAAAAGACAAAAAGATGCAGATTAGGTTTTGTACTTTGAAATCATTGAACAATATGGTCAAGAAGATCAATGAACATCCATCTAATATTCTAATTATAATATTAATGAACTAGAATTCTATATTTGAACTTTGAAGTATGTGTATTTGAAGATTTTAACAATTATGTTGTCTTATAAAACATATTTTTGGATGTTATGATTAATTATATTTATATTTGAGTATTTATATATATGATGTATGTATAATTCTAAAATTTACATATTAAAAATCTCAATCCGACTACTCCCCCCCCCCCCAGGCCGACTACTCTCTAGTCCCCAGTCGGCCGGCCAACTCCCGCCTAGCGATTTCTACAACATTGTGTGTTTGGTGACTTTGGTTTTTTAGGCTTTTCATGTTTTTGCATGATATGAGTAAATGTATCCCCGATAGTCTAGTCTGTATTTGGTTTTCTTAATGTCCTACTCTTGGATTTGAAGGAGATCCTAATGAGAGGATGTTTGTAAAACCTAACAGTAAAATATAAGTGAAGCTATATTGTTTGCTAGACCACTGAATAACAAAGGGATGGAAGAGGAAAAAGAAGAGGATGAAAACTGTGTTAAATTGCAAAGCACTGTAGAAGTTTCCCAGAAGAGTCATAAATGTGCATTTAACAACTTTTATAAGCCAGAGTGATAAATTTTCCTTTTGAAATACCAAGTTCAGTTGCCTGCATGGCCTGCCTATGATTTGATGTTATTTTGATAAACAGAAATTTATCTGCTGGTATTTGACTAACCAAGATCTTTTATTCTTGTGGACCTATCTTTTATTTTCTCTGATGGAATTGATTTTTCTAATTTGTGATCCAGAGCCAATGCACAACAACCCAAACTATTTGTGGGGATGATCCTCATCCTCATTTTTGCGGAAGCTCTTGCTCTATATGGTCTTATTGTTGGCATCATCCTTTCTTCTCGAGCTGGTCAATCCAGAGCAGACTAGAAGAACAACCTTGGTACCTGAGGTGGTGCGTCTTACTGCTACTATTTAAGCATATGATTATTATCCTCTGTGTGTTGGTTGGGCTGCAGATGTGATTGATTCTTTGGTGGTGATGGTACCTTGACGTGGACGGACGGCCTATGGCTATGCGCCTACAGTAGGTTGTAGACCAAATTCTAGCTCTCCATTATAATAAGATTCGTCTTTTTTTTTTTTACATATTATTTTGCGCTATATGTTTGGCAAGTAAAAAACCTCTTGGACCTGTTACATATCGGATAATTTTGCAGATTTGTTAAACTCTTTTCATCTTATGGTCAAGAATTCAGTTTTATCTCTCATTGTTTGAAAAAATACGAGTGTTGTGTTACCTTTCAGAAAACATAAACCCTGCAGTCTGTAGAATAGACCATATAGACCCAGGTAGAACAGTCGTGCTTTTTCTACATGAACCCTATATAGAGTAGACTACTTAGATATGTGAAATAGCAACTATGGGTCCATCAGGTTTGATCTCCACCCTTCGTCTCTCTGTCACGTCAACACTATATCATTTCTCTATTCCATCACAGTTTACAGTTTACATCGAGGAAATGGTTACCACTGCTCCACTTTTTTCATTTTAAATAAAAAAAATCAAAAGCAGAGCGAGAGAGAGGCGTGGTGTGAACAGAGCACGGTGAGTGGGGAAATGTGTGAAGTGTAAAAAGAAGAGGGGATGATGTGCCTGTGTTGTGAGGAGTGCCCATCACCGTGAAGTAGGGTGTTCAAAAAATTCCGAAACCAAAAAACTGATATGAAAAACCGAAAAACCGTTCTGATTTTGAGGTTAACCGAACCGGTTTTCTATTATTTTTGGTTTGGTTAACCGAACCGGGAAAAAACTTCGGTTTCGGTTTCGGTTTAGGTTCACGATATCGGTGACGGACGGTTAACCGAAAAACCGAAATAAACCTAATGTTATATATTTTAACTTTTATGCTTATAAATATCTACATTTATCCCAACAATAATTTAAAATTCTAACTTATCTATTAGTATACATTAATTTTTAAATTCAAAACAAAAAAATTTACATTTGAACAATTTAATTTAGAAAATTACAAAATTGTTTTTTTTTTTTGTTTTTATTAGAATTTTAAAGATAATGTCCAATCTTTTAAAGATACTATGTACATAATTTGTAGTTTTATTCATCACTTCTGTTATCTTAGACATTTTTAGTTTTTAGAAACTAATTTTTGAAGTTTTTAATTTAAAAATTAATTAATTAAATAAAAAAATGGTTAATAGGTTAACCAAATAACCGAACCGAAAAAACCGGTTAACCGATAAGTTTTTTAGGTTTAGGTTTAGGTTCACGAAATAATCGAACCGGTATCTCCGGTTAACCATTCGAAATGTAATTTCGGTTCGGTTAACCATCCATGAACACCCCTACCGTGAAGTGTGTTGAGGAGTGATTACTACGGTTGGTCCTATGAAAACGAAATGAAGCATGTAATGATAACACGGAGATGGGTTTCATTCAAACGATGCAAGTTAAGGCATTGTTCTTTAGTGAAAATCACCAGTCATTCACTCAAGGGGAAGAAGAAAACAAATGGTGTTAGATAATATGAAACTTTTGCAGTTGTGGTGGACTTGTTTGTGTAATGGATTCTGAAACTTATGTTTTAGGGTTTGGTTTCATTTGGTTTTTATGATGATGGTTGATGGTGAGTTTTTTTTTTTTAATAGTATCGGATTACCATCATCAAAAGTGCGTATATTTTGACCAAACAACTACTGGTTATATTCGATCATTTCTTGATTCAAAGTTTTTCAAATAATTTGGTTTTGATTCAGAAGTCAGAACCAAATGGAATCAAATATGCTTTTCGATATGTATTTTCCAAACTTAAAGACATCTTTTTATTATATGTATTTTTCAAATTATAAATCCACAAGGTTTTGTCATACTTCAATTTGGAACCAAATCGGTTTCTAACTAAACCAGAATAATATTAAACCAGTTTACCTTATAGCTCTCGATCCCACTAATTTGAATGTTATGATTTCATCTCAATCCAATCTCATCCCTTTGCAAATTGCACAGCTTGAATGGTTTCTCAATTACATCAACAACGGTATTTGTGTAGTTTCGTGTTCATGATAGTTGTTGAGAGAACGAGTCACATTATTACAACAAAAATGAAAAATGAAAACTCAAATATATGGTTTAGTGTATCTATCAAAAAATATTAGTTTAGTTTTCTATAAAAACTAAAACACTTTTATCTTCAAGAAAGTGTATTCAAAGTCTTGTAATTGTTTTCACTCTTTTCAATTTTCCTTTCCCAAACAAACACTGACTCTTTTTCTGCACACAAGTGCCCAAACTGCTATTCCATCAAGATATCTCCTTCAATACCCATCGCCTACTACTAGTTCACCAGTGAGTGAAGACACCTCCATCTTGGTTCGGGCATAACCATCCAAGATACTTCTATTCCTGTTCAAGTAGCCGTCAACCTATCCATCGAAAGAGTATAAAGCATATTCAAATCATCAAGAGAGCATAGAGCATATTAGAACGACAGAAGATCAAGACCATCGAGAGAATAAAAATATCAAAACCCTCGGGAGTCGATGAATGAGGGTTTTGTTTGATTTTCAATTTATTTTCGATTATTTACAATTTAAAATCTTAATCAATCAATTTTCCCGCTTTTCTTTCTTAGATTTGTTTGGTTTAAAAGATAGGGTCGATACTCGATGGGTTACATGTGGGTTTATGAAGGGTTCCAGCCTTTCAGGTTCATCGACGAGTTTTACATTGAGTTTGGGGTTCCGATAGGTTACTTGTTATGAAGATTAGGATGAAAACCAAATATACTAAAAAGACTTTTATTAATACATAGAATCAGGTTCATCAGCGTACCTATAAGATTCCAGCGTACCCTAATGTGAATGATCATTCACATATAATTTTTTTTTGAATAGACATATGTAAGACAAATTTATAAGACTTTTTTTTTTCAAAAGAAGCAATATCATAAATCTTGTGAATGGTAAAATAAGATCATGTGAATAGTCATTCACACCATTCATATAAATATGCATTGAGCATTCATATAATTTTTAAGGACACAGAAAGTGTGAATGTATGTGAAATTAATATAGCATGCGTATAACATTAAATTAAACATGGTTATGAGAAAAAAAATTTTAATTTTTTTTTAAGGTTGGTATCTCCGGGTGCACTTGATTTCGAGAGATACTTTTTTTAACCTGACTCTCATATATATATATATATATATATAATAAAATAGAACATCAAGCGCATACGTGTCGTTTTCACGTTACATCACAAAAGATAAATACAACTTTTATTTTTAAATAAAAGATAAATACAACTTATTATTATAAAAAATATTAATACTTATTATTTTAAATAGATAAACTCACATTATTATCTTTTAATCTATAAATAATAAAATATAAATACAATTATTATTTACATTACTATCCATAAATTTACATTATTATCTTTTAAATAGATAAATTCACATTATTATACATAAACCAGTTAACAGAGAATTTTTCTATTTTGTAAAATTTTTTAAAGACTTTCTTATTTGGGAGAATTTCATATATACCCTTCCAAAACTTCATAATATCATATATACCCAACCTAAAAATTTAATATCATATATATCCCTCCTAAACATCATAATATCATATATACCCAATTTTAATTATTAATATCACATATATCCCTCTTAAACATCATTAATATCATGTATACCCAAGTTCATTAATTTAATTATTTTTTAAAACACTTAAAACTCATAATTAATATTGCTTATTAATCAATGACCATTATACCCTTACTCAATTTTTCTTTCAACTAAACTTCAAAATATCATATTTATCCAACTTAAATTAAAATATCATATCCCTTTTAATAATTTTATATAATTTATTTTTGTAAACTTTACTAAATAAATTCTCAAATTAAAACAAATTAACAATAAAAATAAAAAATATGATATATTGAAGTTTAGTTGAAAGAAAAAATGAGTAAGGGTATAATGGTCATTAATTAATAAGCAATATTAATTATGAGTTTTAAATGTTTTAAAAATAATTAAATTAATGAATTTGGGTATATATGATATTAGTGATGTTTAAGAGGGATATATGTGATATTAATAATTAAAATTGGGTATATATGATATTATGATGTTTAGGAGGGATATATAAGATATTTAAATTTTAGGTTGGGTATATATGATATTATGAAGATTTGGAGGGGTATATATGAAATTCTTCCCTTCTTATCTAAACGCGTTTTCGAAAAATCCATTATTATTGATTTTCCCATGTAATAAAAGTTAAATTTTAAAAGAATGAAATAAAGCAATAAAAGGTCATGGCAGACGTCACCTAAGAAAGTCAGTTATCCTTTTTCTCATTTAAAAATAATAATAAAAAGAGCATTCGGATCAAAGCCATCCGGCATCCATCGTTGACGTGGTGTGTCGGCGAACGACTCCGCCAGAAGACGCCCAGCCGTATAAATAAACCCCACCACAAATTCCTCCATTTCCAAATACTTCTCTGTGTGTTTTTGCTCTTAGATCATAATCAATCAGTCAAAATCCATAAAAGCTTCATCGAATTCCGGTGTATGCACTTTAGACACGGCTTTCGTCGCTTATTTTCGAGTTTCGCGGCGAAGTCTATGGCGGAGGAATTCAACTCATCTGCGGCGGCAACCGCTGCGGCGACAACTTCAAAATCAAAGTCGACAAACTCACTATGGCCTTCTGTTCTTCGATGGATACCAAGCTCCACGGATCATATAATTGCCGCGGAAAAACGCCTTCTCTCTCTTGTCAAGTAACCGCCTATGCTTTTTTAACTTTTGTTATATGCATTGTATCCAAAATTTGATTACTTCGATTCCTAATTGCAGAATTTCTCTTGTTAAATGTGTAGTATTTTTTGTTTATGAAAGCGCACAATCACCTTTTCATTGTTGTGTTTCATTTTGTTGAATTGTTGATGGACTATCCAGGGTTAGGGTTTGAACTATTTGTGAATTAAGATATGGCATCAATTCGGTCTTAGTTGCGAAAAGAGGGATATTGAAACCTGTATTCGTATTTGATAGCCATATAATTGAAATCATAAAGTGGCTTGTATGTGGATGGTGGTGGTTTGGTTTTCTGAATAGCATGTTAGCAAATTGGTGTAGAATTCTAATTGTATGATTTATAATTGTTTTGGATCAAATACCAGGACTTCATACACCCAGGAAAAGGTTGATATTGGCACTGGCCCACCAGGCTCCAAGGTCAGGTGGTTTCGCTCTGCCAGTAATGAACCAAGATTTATCAACACTGTTACCTTTGACAGCAAAGAGGATGCTCCCACGCTTGTAATGGTACATGGATATGCTGCTGCTCAGGGATTTTTCTTTCGGAATTTCGATGCTCTTACAAAACATTTCAGGGTGATTGCAATTGATCAACTTGGGTGAGTTCATTATATTATATTTTCTCCTATTGTTTACACGTTCAACATCATATGTTTCACTGTTTGTTCCTTAATATGGTGTCAGTATAATATGTGATGTTTCATTCTTTTGAGTTAAAGAAATGGTCGTCTCTCTGTTGTGGACTATCTTGACTCCAAGTAATAGCAAAGTTTGCTCGCCTTCTCTGAAGTTGAAAACGGTTACCATAATCATTTTGCTGAATAAGGAACATTAATTGGTATGTAAAGTCATTAGTGGGCTAACATACTTTTGCATTTGTATTTCTGTGCCCTGAGCCCCTGACTTTGGCATTTTGACTGTCTGAATTCGGTCTCAGAGCAATCTTTATAGATCTTTCTATCGTCATGTGAGTATGTGGTGTTGCATGAAACCTCATTTCAAGAGAAGTGTATAAACATGGTGCATCCGTGCATGTTGGGTGACTTTCTTCAGCACATGATATTTAATCACTAGTGACATCTTCTAACTTCCAAGGCATTTGATCCTTAAGACATAATGACATGCATTGTTTCCTTTGTGAAAGAGTGGATTCCTATGAAGTGGTGGATGCTTGATGTTATTTTCATGGGTATGATCAGAATAAGGTGTCATATTTTTCTTTCAGCTTATGGATTAACATAATAGACTTGAGTTTCCCTTTGAAAGTTATGGGTAGACTTCTGCTAATCTTTTAACATGGTATAACATGAGTTCTGAAGTCTGAACTGCTTCCCTGTACCTTCTGTAATTTTCTTGCCAACTGTCATGAACAATAGTCTTTTATACCATATTTCATTCCAGAACAAAGATTTTGCCAAACATGTATAATGCTGTTACAGAAGCTTCAAACAGTATCACTGGGTAGTGATATAATCATATTCATGCATTTTATCAAGCATAATTTTGATAGATGTCTTTCAAATGCTATATTGGTTGTTCGATTTCTCCCAAATAAGCAGAAATCCTGGTTTATTCTTATCTAATTTTATATTTATGGGCAGTTGGGGCGGATCAAGCAGGCCTGACTTTACTTGCAAAAGTACTGAAGGTTAGTTGTCTTTATCTTGTAACTCGTTTGTAATTACTTACAATATTTGCATCACAACTCAAGTGGTGAATCTGGCATGTGAGTAATCAAGGGCAGTAATTGAACTTTCTGTATGAGAAATGGACTACTGCTGTTGCTAACTTGCTATAAAATGTCGTTCTTTCCATAATAATGAGTAGAAGCTATTATGAATATTGGTACTGCTGTGGAGAAGCTTCATGATGAATCTGTATGTTACAGTCAAACATTATGTTTTACAAACCATCAGGAGCTTTTAGTTCCATCTAATATCTTTAGGAGAATCATTGCCAATATGTTTTTAAACATGTCTAATATCATTCTGTAATGTCTTTTCCTATTTTTCAACTTGCATGATATGAAATTGAAAAGAACACTCTGATCATACATGATCCATCTAATGGTCTTATCTTTCATCATGCAGAAACTGAGGCATGGTTCATTGATTCCCTTGAGGAATGGCGTAAAGCCAAAAACCTTGAAAAGTTTGTTTTGCTTGGTCATTCTTTTGGAGGATATATTGCAGCTAAGTATGCCTTGAAGGTAAGTTTCCTGGCAATAGTTATTGCTTAAATGCTCTGGAATAACAATCTAACGGTTTCCCCCTAATTATTAAAACTGAAGCATCCTGAGCGTGTACAACATCTGATTTTGGTGGGACCCGCCGGGTTTACCTCAGAAACTGACCATAAATCGGAGTGGCTTACCAAATTCCGAGCAACATGGAAAGGAGCTGTTATGAACCATTTATGGGAGTCTAATTTTACTCCCATGAAAGTGGTCAGGTAATATGATCTACATTTCTTATTGAGTTATTGTTATTCATTATTGTCTTCTTCTGCATCCTACTTCCACAAACGTCCTTTACATATTCCGCTTGGTCATATATTTTTTGCTCACATGTATAGTTGTGTGCCTAATGCCACACGGCCCAGACATCAACTTCTTCCCATATATATATATATATATATATATATATATATATATATATATAGAGGGAGGTTCAATGGAAAACCCCGGAAAACTTGTGAAAACCGCACTGCACCACCACAAATGCATCAAATTCCCCCGCGTGATGCATCAAAATCCCGCGTGATGCATCAAATTTTCCGCGTGATGCATCAAAATTCCGCGTGATGATCCACCTTATTACGATCATATCACCGCGTTTTTCATGAAATGCACCAAATCGGACGGTATGCGTAGGTTTCCATAGTTTTCAGGTGCATAGTGGTTTTCCATTGAACCCACCCCTACATATATATATATATATATATATATATATATATATATATATATATATATATATATATATATATATATATCACTTTTTAAGTTACATGCATTTAATACATAGTTTTACATTTTATTATGTTGTGTACAGTGTATACTGTATAGTGGATGCTGTTTGTGAAATTAAACAGTTTTAGTTTTTTTGTAAATAAGTGAGAGAAAGTTGTGAAATGGAGCACGAAATATTAGAACACAACAAAAACGCAGAAAAAAGAAAATAATACTTATGTGGTTCAGTCCAAAGAATGACTTACATCCACAGCCGCACTAGCGAGTCACTTGATTAATTTCAGATTAGGATTATAATTAAATAGGACTATATATATAAGGCTATAAAGAAAAATTGAGCCAGGACTAAAATTCCTAATGAGCGTGGGTTATATGGGTTAATTGCAGCTAAAATGTGTGCTTTGTTATCTTTACTTCTATCTTGATCAAAAGATAACATCAATCCCTTGTTAAAGATTGTGGCATTAAGTCGTATGGCTTTAGTAATGTCTGGTTATGTGGAATCCTGTGATGCAGAGGTTTAGGCCCCTGGGGTCCAAATTTGGTCCGCAGATATACAAGCGCAAGATTTGGTGAATATTCAACAGGCGACATGTTGACAGAGGAAGAATCCAGACTACTTACAGGTAGTTATAACAGTCTACCATACTGAGATTGGATTTCCACACTTCAAAAATTTTCTAATAGTTGATAATTCTTATGAAGATTACATATACCACACATTGGCTGCCAAGGGAAGCGGAGAACTCTGCTTGAAGTACATATTTTCATTTGGCGCATTTGCTCGAAGTCCCCTATTACAAAGGTGCAATAATTTTGTAGATTTAAGAAACTGTTTCTTTGTATTGATCTGCATTGGAGGACATTAAACTTTGGCTGTTAAACCATTATTAACATTAACAACAATATTTCTCTTCCTGTTCGTTTACAGAGCTTCGGAATGGAAAGTGCCAACATCCTTTATATATGGATTCGAAGATTGGATGAATTACCAAGGGGCGGTAGATGCGCGGAAGAACATGTCTGTCCCTTGTGAAATCATTAGAGTCCCAAAGGTATCTTTCGGTTGATCTGCTTTTATTGGTTTTTGGTTTAAGGTCAGGTGTATGCTGTATAAAATGTATCATCCAAAACCATATTAACAGAAGTTTTACTGATATTATTTGCAGGCTGGTCATTTCGTGTTTCTCGACAATGCAACTGGATTTCACTCGGCAGTCTTGCACGCATGCCGCAGGTTTCTCTCATCAGATCCTAATAGTTATCGCCTACCTCAAGGTGTTATATCCGTCTAGTATTGTTGTTGTATTAGTAGCTCTACTCTTGATATTGTTGATTCATCGTTTAAAGAATGCATTGTTCTTTTATATAAAAAAAAAACCGATAAACACATCCGACCAAAGAAACCAAGTGAAAAACAAAGATCGGAAACACGAAATGTGTTTCTGTCACACTAGAGTGTAGTTTTGTTGTAACGTAGACCATTTATTCTGTGTACATAAAAGTCTTACGTGATCGGAATTTCGGGCTATTTCACTTTAATGTTAGTAACTTTTTATATAGGTTTACTGTCATTATTTAAGTCACAAAACTTTGCTTAGGTCATTGAAAAATGTTGCTAAAAGAAAGATATATAAAAGTGTGAATTGTGAAACAGGAAAATATTAATAGAAACAAGTTACGTTGTATGAGTCGATCAACTCGTGACATGAATTTAATTAATGTTAGATGTCGTTTTATGTTGTACAATACATGATAGATATTATTGACTGTTACATGCATCTATTGTCAATTTGTCATGCAAAACGACATATCATGATGAATGATGCTTTCTATTAGTTTGTTTTTTTAACATTACATGATATTATAATTACCAGTTGGGTTTAGCCCATATGATATGATGGGTGATCAGGGGCGGATCCAGAATTTTATATTATCGGTGTCATTTTTTTAGAGTAAGTTTAATACTTAAATTTTCAAAATATTTTCTAAGATGGATCGGGTCATCGAACGGGTTGCCAACACAAAATTAACAAATAAACAAGATTTTTCTAAATGAAAATAAATTTAACAAATAAACACTTAGCATTTAATTTGCCCGTTAACCTAACATATAGGATAAATAAATATTTCAGTAAATTAAATATCTATACTTTATATTTCAGCAAATTCACTTAACAAATAAACACTTAAAATGAGAAATACAGATTTTTATACCTAGAGAGAGAGAGAGACCGACAGGCTAGATAGAGAGAGAGAGAGAGAGAGAGAGAGAGAGAGACCGACAGAAGGACAGAATTCTAGAAACGTGGTCGTCTCTCGTCCGTCGTCGGTGGTGTCGACTGCATCGTCGTCGGTCTTCGTCGAGACAGAGAACTCAGAAACGCTGAAGGCCGAAGCAGTGAAGACGTGAAACGTGGCTGAAGTCAATGAACTTATGAAAGCGATTAAGAGTTTTTCTGAGGTTTGGGCTGTATTTTTTGTGGGCTTTTTATAAAATATTTTGAGCTGATTATTTATTTTTGTTTTTATTTTTTGTTGGGCCTTTTTTTCTTTCAGTTTTTTTATGATTAGAACTCAGTAATATTTCAATAAATTTGAGTAATAAAAACAAGTATGAATCAGATTTGTTTATAATGATTTTTATAAATTTTTCGTAGGTGTCACTCAAAAAAAATCCTAGGTGTCACTTGAGTTTTTAATACATACGTACATCAGTATTTTGAAAATTTATCGGTGTCGAGTGACACCCGTAAATTCATACTAGGTCCCCCCTGTGGGTGATATGCAAGTGAGAGATCACAGGTTCGACTCCTGTCGAACGCAAATTTGAAGTTAGGTGGTGAAAGTAAGTTTATGAGCAGGAGTAAGTTGGTTTGCCATTCAAAAAAACATGATATTATAATTATTTAGTTTATGTTATTATTAAGTACGTTTTTTCAGTTCTTTCATTTATTAAGAGGGTGTTTGGTTTTACGTTACGAATGAGATTATTAGCTTATTACGTTACAATAACGCAAATAATTGGTTTAAAGTGTTTGGATTGCATACGTTTATAAGTGATTATTTGCGTTTAGAGTTGATACTACCACACTTTCTCATAAGTTAAAAAATGTAACTTATTTACTTATAAGTAATTATTTCGTCATTTTACAAGTTAAAACGTAAATCCAAACACTTTAAAAATTGATTATTTGATAATTATGATAGCAAACAACAGAAGCTAAACCAAACACTACATTTCTTATAACCCTTTTTGTTATAACTATTATCTGATTATTAGTTTTCAAAACGCTACAACACTTCAAACGCAAATATAAACAACCTCTAAGTTATTATATATTTAAATTAGGGGTGAGTTCAATGGAAAACCTATATGCATCGGAAAACCCGAGAACCACTTTATAGGCATTGTGTCATGTGATATATCACGCAGAAAGTTGATGCATCACGCGAGAATTTGATGCATCACGCGGGAATTTGGTGCATCACACGGGGAGTTTGATGCATCACGCGGGAATTGTGGTGCATTTGAAGTGGTGCATGGAGGTTTCCAAGGTTTTCCGATGCATGTTGGTTTTCTATTGAACCTCCCTCTATTTATATATTTTCTGCAGTTATTGTATATTTTCCAAATTTGTATCAATTCCAAAAAAAAAATATTAACATAAAATCATAATTAAGTCGAAACAATTCGTGATTTATGAAAATATTCAAATTTATTATAGTTAAAATGATGATATATCTGTATTATGTGAGTATACAATGTAATATATTGACATAAAGTGTGTACAAGTAATTCTTTCGTATTTTTACAGTTAAGTTTCTGAAAATTTTTGCATTATTTAAAACTATATATTTTTCACTTGCTACATGTTAAATCGGTAAAATAATTATTTCATTAAATGATATATTATTGAAAACACCAATGTTTTTTTTTCAATTTAGGGATTAAGTCATTGGACTTTTTTTTTAATGTTTAAAGTTTTTGCACCGTTTACCGGTTGATAATCTGTTAAACAAGTCAAATATATAGTTTTGAATAATAATAATAATAATTAAGACACTTAATTAGTCGGAAAAAATCAGGGTGTAATCACAAAAATAACAAAATGAAAAATGCTTTTTCCAATATTAAATGTATGTTCTGATGATGGAAATTCTCATCTTACTTTTCAACGAAAATGAAAATTTGTTTACATAATAATATTTTTTTTTATTTTCATCTTACCCCGTCAAAATATCATTTTTATACTCATTTTTATTTTTCTATTACTTATTCTATATTTGCTTTTTATGCATTTTCTTTCTTACTTTTCTATTACCTATCTTATATTTACTTTTTATATTATTTTTCTTATTTTTCAACCCTATATGTCATTTTTTTTAAACTATAAACTTTATCATCTAACAAATTTTTACATTTTATAAAAGGGATAATTGCGCAAAAAACCCTCATTTGTCAGAGTTTTGCGATTAAAACCCCAAACCATTTTTCGTTGCATAGAAAACCCTAAAATAATTAAAATCGGTAAATCAAGGTTTTATCAATGGGTAACCGGTTGTAACCGATTATTAATCCTACGTGGACCGGTAAATAATCTACGTAGAATAAATTTTAATTGTTGAAACCGGTTGCCAAGTATTACACATCATTTAAACCCCTGTAGATAATTTTTAATTTGTAATTTTTAAACGGGATTACATCATCAACGAGGGTTTAAATGATGTATAATACTTGACAACCGGTTTCAACAATTAAAAATTATTCGACGTAAGTTATTTACCGTTCCACGTAGGATTAATAACCGGTTTTAGCCGGTTGCTTATTGATAAAACATTAATTTACTGATTATTAGTTAGTTCAGGGTTTTTAATGCAATGAAAAATGGTTTGGGGTTTTAATCATAAAAAGCTGACAAGCAGGGCCGGCCTTGGGCCTGGTCCACCCGGGCCACCGCCCAGGGCCCAATCACTCTAAGGGCCCAAAAAAAATTTAATATGTTAATATAGCACAGCAGTCCAGTATTAGGTTATATGTGTTTTGCGGGAAAAAAATCATAGATGATGTGTTGGTTTAGCTGGTAGTTATCTCACATTTGAACTCTAATGGCATGTGTTCAATTCCCGTTATGTGTATTTTTTTATTTTTTTATATCTAATCACTATCACTTGGATTTTCATATATAGATATCGTCTATTTGCTTTATATCAATATACAATCCATCAAATTCAATATTCATACTTTTGTTTTTCAATGAGTTTGATTTTTTTTATAATCACGTGGTTTATGTTATTTATTACACGATTATTAAAAATACTAATGAGATATGTATTTATTTCTTGAGATGTTATTTTTTTTTTTGACACATATGTTACTATTTATATTATGAATCATTTAAAATTTAAAATTCTTTTTTTCAATTTACTAATAAATATATAATTTAATATTGTATGCAATTTTTACCCAATTTATAATCATACGATGTTAATAATAATTTTTTTTGCGGTTTTTGGATTGAGGAAAAATTCAGAGAAGCACCATGAAACCATTACACGATGACAGATTGTGAAGTTTTTGAAAACATGACATTGACAATAGTACAACAAAATCAATATTATTTAATTGTAATTTTTTTATACGAATATTGCTTATATATATATATATATATATATATATATATATATATATATATATATATATATATATATATATATATATATATATATATATATATATATATATATATGGTCCCTTTTTAAGTATATACCTCGGGCCTAAAAAATGATAGGACCGGTCCTGCTGACAAGTTTGAGGTTTTTTGCATGATTATCCCTTCGTAATAATCTTATTTTTTTAAACTATAAATTAAAAAAAAAAAAAACACATTCGATTTAACTACCTTTCGCAAACCATAACCGTTGGGTGGGTCCAAAAATGCCCCTGAAGGGACACAGGTCTTGTATGTATACGCTTGGTGTTTGGGGTGTGCTGTGTGCAATATGAGCGTTAATTCAGGCCCCCCTAACTTTTTAGTTTTTGAAGACTTCTCTATCTATACTATCAAAAGAGTAACTAAATATCAAATGACATGTTCTCATTTAACTTGTCACATGTCGTTCTCTTCTTTTACCACGTCATCTATTGATTTTATTTTTAAATTTTAAAGCAAATCAAATCTATGTAAATCTAATATGGATTAATTAATTTAATAACTTACTAACTAAAATTAAGCAAACTTTATTATTTATATAATTATTATATAACTAAAATTAAGCAAACTTTATTAATTAATTTATTAACTCATGTAATACATGGGTAATAACCTAGTTATTTATAAGATTCCAATATAATATTTGGGATAATTACAAGGTATTGCGGACTAGCCAAAGAAAGAGAAGTTCGGTACGCTAAGAAAACTTAAGAGTGTTTATGAGCCATTCCCCAACATTGTTGGTGAACCTTCTGTCAACAAAAATATCCATTGTCGTCTGGCTTCAAAATCCAGCAAGGGAAAACAAGTTTTGCCTCGTAAGATTCCCCAACATAAAGATATAGACCACTAGTTCATTTTGAGCTAAACGAGCCACCATGACACATTAAATACGTATATGGATGGATCCACCAACAGATAATGACCAGCCAATGTGGCACAACGAATATGTATATTACGATCCACATCAAGATAGTCATGAACATAGTTGGTCATATACTCATGCTCCATTAATTTGACTTGAATGACCAACCACCAACATACAATTAATACGTATACCAAAAATTTACATTAATACTAAACAACTTGCCAATCCAGGTATCATTCATAAACAATTTAAAATTTGATACTAATTATTATCCATCTGCTAATTCTTTACTCATATGATACACATTAGGATCTGACACCATCAACTCAATATGAATACGTTCATTATGAACCAACATAAAAGACGAATACGGATGTGAGCAACAAACTATGAAGGTATTGTTATTTTTTATGTTTTCGGTATAAAGTTAGAAAAATTATAAATGCACCAGTTGAGAATAAGAGTTTTTTTATCTTCGACTTTATTTAGGAGACCGCACGGTATACACATCCATTGATGCCTGAAATTCCATTATTTTTTCAACCCCTATGTCACCGGGATTGAAGATGTATTGGGCGATAAAAATTATGGTTTTCGATTAGTAGGTACTTGCTTTAGGTTGGCAACAAAACGAGTGACCTTTATAATTCGTCATGAATTATTGAAGGAGTCATATGCAAATAAAAATAATATAAAAAGATTTATGATCTTGATTATATGCGCTTAGAAAACTCCTTAAAATTTTTCAGTTCCGACTTTGCATTGGCTCCACATTGGATGTGGATGCTTAACCCTGATCTCCAGATTACGAAAAAACATAATTTTATACTTCATCATTTAACAAATACAAGTTCGGGGAGAGACAACCAGACATTCTTTCCTCTTTGGTTAGATCCATTTTCGTCTAAAGAAAATAAATTCATTACAATCGCACATGTAGATGGAAACCATTATATAAAAAGTTGTTTTGGAAGGTTATCGTAACATTAATCTTAATACAATAGATTGTGATTGATAATGCTTTATATAGAATATACATTGAATTACAGATTATTTTGAATTTATATATAAAATAAAAGTTATTTAAAATAAATATATTAATAAGATGCATTAATTAAATAATTACTAAACAATCGATATATAAAAAATTATTTAAAAACAAAATATATTAATCAGATACATTGATTACAGATTATTTTGAATTTATATATATAATATGGTTCGAGAGAGTATCACACATTATGCAGCGCACCATAAGTTATCACCTTAAAAAAACTTCTTAAACTTTTTTTCTCATAAACATGTTTTAGTTAACATTATAAAGATAATATGCAAATTTCACATACATTCGTAATCTCCGAACTCCTTAAAAATGATGTGAACGTACATTTATATAAATTTGCATATATGTGAACATACATATATGATGCATGATATCGGGCCCTTAAATGTGTGAATGTCATGAAATTTATATACTTTTTAATGTTAATTAAAAACATGTTTATAGATTTTTTTTCAAAACAAGTACTTTTACGAGTGGTACATTCTGGTACGCTGCATAATAGGTGGTACTCATATATATTGAATTTTTTATATAGAATAAAAAACTATTTAAATATTTAAAAGTTAATATATACATTGATTAAATACTTAAATATAATGATTATATAAAGATCAAAGTAATTAGAAGGTACACTTAGATTCTGTGAATGTATGTGAAGTATATATAATTATTGTAATGTTAATTAAAACATCCTTATGAAAAAAAAAAAGTCAACAAAAGTATTTTTAATGATGGTATCATTTGATATGTTGTCTGATAAGTGATACTCACTTGAAAACACGCGCACACAAATATATATATATATATATATATATATATATATATATATATATATATATATATATATATATATATATATATATATATATTCTATGGTGCACCATATGCATCGGGAACCAAATGAGAACAAAAAATGCATTGCTTATTTACAAAGGGTGCATTAAGGGCATTTTGGGAATGCTTAATAATATATTGTTATATTATAAGATTTAATTTAATATTTATCATTTATTTAGGAAACTAAATAAAATAATCAACCACATTTCCATAAATTCATCCACTTTTCTCTCTCTTTCCCTTTCTCTTTCATGGCTAGCCTCTCTTCATCTCTTTCTCTCAACCAATTTTCACAAGACAACCACTACTAGTACCGCCAGACCCAACACCACCATCGCTGTCCACCGTCAATATGCAACTCTGCACCATACATGTGCATCGATGTTGACGAGAATTTGCTTTGCGTCTGTTGATCATGGTTTTTGAGTATCAGTTTTTTCACAAACATTTCATTCTACGATTCTGTATCATGATTATGGCTAGTCAAAGAATTCTAAGATTCTTTATTAATGTTGGTGGTTATTGTTTCCAAGAAATAGTTGGAGCATATGGTATTGGTTGTTTCAAACATGATGCACAACAACAATGATGAACACATTGAAGACGTTGATGAACACGTTTAAATTTCAGAAATGCGTCACGAAATTAACACGTTTAAATGTCGAAATGCATCACGATTTTGGAGATGCATAATGATTAAACAAAGATGAGGATGAATATGGCCGAAATGCATCACGATTTTGGTGATGCATAATGATGGAACAAAGACGAGGATGCATATGATCGAAATGCATCATGTTTGAAATTAAATTGGATGGAGATGCATCGTGTTTGAAGACGAATCCAATAAATTGGATAAAGATGCATCATGTTTGTTTAGATTCGGATAATATTTTCTGAATTCAAGCATCTTCCGATTTTGTCCTTCCGCGCGCGAGAAGTTATGTACCCGTGCACCCATTTTCACGTTAATTACTCTTTTGCCACTACAATCTGAACCATTAAAATTCAAGATCTAACGGTGCATACAGGTTCCCAAAGTGCACAATGCATACAGGTGCCCCATAGAACCTGACCCTATATATATATATATATATATATATATATATATATATATATATATATATATATATATATATATATATATATATATATATATATATATATATATATATATATATATATATATATATATATATATATATATATATATATATATATATGGAATCATTACGAAACTTTAATTTACTGCAGAACTATAGAATAGGGGTGAGCGACGGGTACAATTTTCCGAACCCGAACCGGTACCGGTACCGACCGATACTGAATTAATATACTCGGTTCACTATTCGGTTTTTAAATTAGCTAAAATTCGGTATTCGGTATTCTCGGTTCGGTATTCGGTTTTTAAATTAGCTTAAATTCGATATTCAGAACCGGACCATATAAAATTATACGTTTCGGTATTCGGTTCTTTCAAAACTTATAATTCGGTTTTGGTATTTTCGGGATCGGTACCGAGCTCACCCCTACTATAGAACCAATCTAAACCATTGGATTAGAATATAACACTAGGGATAATATGGTAATTATGCAATTAACATTGATTTAATGCTAGCCACCAAGTTTGACTGCTCACTTTGACCATTTGACTCTTTTAATATCGAATGTACATGCAGTGTTGCATATATGATATATAGTATTACTTGCCCGCTAGGGACTGCTTGGCTTGTTAGCGAGAAAGCGCATAAAAGAATGCCATTTATCGATCGATAAAATAGGCTCAAGTACATTAGTCCGTAACTGCATGACGTTGAATATGTGATATAAACTGTGATTCGACATTGAATGATCTCGATAAAATATATTGCATGGTAGTCTGGGTAAAAATAATTATTACGAAAAATAAACACGTAAAATTTTTTCGAAAAAAATATATCATGATCGTACTCGTTAAATCCACCAACTTTGACTACTAAGTTTGATCATTATTTTGACTCATTTAACATTGAATGTATATGCAGTGTTGCATATACAATATATAATATTACTTCGATGTTGGATATGTGATATAGAGTGTAATTCGACATTAAATGATCTCGATATGATATGTTGAATGGTCTTGTGTGAAATTTTTTTTATACGAGCTTTTTGATAGGAGTAGGTGCGGCAGGGCACTCTTCATTCGAAACTAATGAATGTCAGGTCTTTTCAAAAAAAATATATCCTGACCGGTCTCGTTAAATTAAGGGTGGTTCATCAAGTTTGACTATTAATTTTGATCATTACTTTGGATCTTTTAATATTGAATGTATATGCAGTGTTGCATATATGTTGTACAATATTACTTCGACGTTGAATATACGTTATAAACTGTTACTTCGACATTGAATGATCTCGTCATGCTATATTGCATCACTGTCCGGGCAAAAAAAAAATTTTACGAAAAATAAACATGTAAGATGTTTCGAAAAAAATATATCATGACCGGTCTCGTTTTAAAGAGTATAAAATTCTTGTTTTTATAGAATAATTTTTTTGATTTAAAAATTAATCATATTAATGTTATTTTAGTTTTAAAGAAAAATGATATTTATTTTGCTAATGTCAATATTTTTGCTATTTCCAATCTTTTCCTTTTTTACCCAAAACTATATTAAAATATCACTAATACCAATCTTTTTTTCACTAATTCCAAACTTGATTATTCTAGTCAAGACCACTAGATTAATTTAACCTATGGACGATATTGGTTCTACAGTTCTACAAACACACGAACATTTAACATTATTTTTGTCACATAAATATCTATCTATCTATATATCTTAATAAAAGAAAATGTTTACTGACATGTGTCGCTTCATTGATTAACCTAAACTTTGTTTTCCCGCCAATTTTCCATATATAGTCTTATATCTAATTTATATTTAAATTTTAGGTATAAATGTAATTAAGTACTACCTAATTTAACTCATATCAATAAAAAAAACAATCTTTTTAAAATATTTAATTAACTTTCCAGTTTAGCTCCTAATTATAGCAAACTATTCATTATTTTTTAAAAAGTAAAAATAATGCAATATTTGTACTGAAATGGTTTATAACTTTTTTAATTTTAAAAAGTTTATATTGTGTTTTATGTAAAAATAAATTTTTGAACTTTTATTTATACATAGAAATATAAAAATAAAAATTTTTAAAAGATGAATACTATTCATACATATTTAAAAATAGAAAATTTTAATTATCTCTAATAGAAAAGGATAATATGATTTTCGTATTTTTTAAGAAAAAAGATAAACATTTTTATATGTAATTTATGTTCGTGTATATATTTATTAAATAATTATTTATAAAATATCCACGTATTTACGTGGATTAATAACTAGTATATATATATTAAAATAAAAACCATGATTTGTAATCGCATAGTAACAGAGAGATTCCTCCCTTGACAGTTTGAGAATGTGAGATGAGGCAGAAAAAGCAAAGAAATGACAAACGGGTGAGGGCCGAGGGGTAAGTCGTAGTCAGAATCCCCTCCTTCACGGTCACGGGTACTTTTTTCTTTTTTTTTTTTTTTTTTTTTAACGTCAAACTATTCTACTCCTACACCTAAACTACTTATTTATTACAAGACTTATTTCATCACTTAAATATCAACTTCCTTTTTCGGAAGTCAAACACGTGACCTCTCATTTATATCACCACCCTCTTATCCATAGACCCTTTGGTACAGGTACTTCTTCTATTCTCAATACTCTGCTAATTACTTTCTTTACCATTATTTATTATTATTTTTTTAAAGATTTTATTTAAACATATTATCAACTTTAATCACCAAACAATATGTCCTACTTTTGACGTTAGAAAATAGGGCTAAAGTCATATAATAGTTGCGTAGTTTTTAAAGTCTATCGACATAGTACATGTACTTTTAATATACGTGTACTTTCTGAATCGTTCAAAGTATGATTCCTAAGGTTACCAGTTACCGGCTATACCGGTTAAAAAAATTACGTGGACAAAGTTTTCCAGTTATGTGATTCTAACAGTTACTTGAGTTGACAATTTATGTGATACAAGAAAGCAACATTGAATCAAATTTTAATTGACAAATCAGATAATCATGTCATGTTAGCTTATATTACAAAATAGTCGGTCATAAAACAAATATAAGTATCATATTTGAACAATTCAGAAAGTACACGTATAATATGAATAATTAAAATAGTATACGTATCATATCAATACACTTTAAAAAGTACACAACTATTGTACGTCTTTAGCCTTAGAAAATATCAAATTTAACTTCTGCATTATTAACAAAGAAACATAAACAATAAAAAAATTGTATGATCAGTAAAAATTAAATATGAAATGTACGTGTAGCAATGTCCTTTTTAAATATCGATTTTCAACTAGAGCAAGGGTTTTATATTATATACTCCCTCTTCTAATTATTTATTTTAATTTTTATTAATTATGCATCTCTTCTCATACTTATTAATCTTGCTAATGATATGAGAAAAAAATATGATGCATTGAGAGCGTAATAGTGTCAAAATAGCGTTTTGTTTATTATATAAAGATTAAGATTTATTTTCATTATTAACTATCCGAAATTCGGATATCCGGTTTTGAACACTCCTAGTATAGTAGTATTCCCTTTTTTAAAATTTATGGTTGAATTGTTGCATTTTAATTTACAACTAGTCATGATGGCCCGTGCGATGCACCGGGCTAATTAATTTTCATTTAATTTCCACTATATTTATAAACTTTATATTGACCAATACTATACATATGCTAAAAGAAAAACTAACATGTGAAAGAGTGTGAGTGGATAAATGTAAATATTTTAGGTATTTGGAATTTTTCCTAATCTCCATCTTGTTTGTAACCAATGAAATAAACATAATGTAATGTAATCAAGGTTTGATTGTTGATAAAATTAAACATCAAATTCACAATATGACAGGTAATATTACTACATTACCATTAAAATAATCACAAAAATATACAATTAAATCATTATGCCAACAATAAGTATGTTGCACAAAATACATAGACAATTATCCCTGCGTTAAATACAAAACAAAAAAAATTTGGCACCCAAAAGCCCCATGATACAAAGATTGATGATAAAAGTTTTTTAGACAGCAATTTTGAATATATATATATATATATATATAGAGAGAGAGAGAGAGCACAAATCTACATGATTATTCACTTCATAATTCACCCAACATCATACTCTTAACCTTTGGATTTGTCATCCACATGAAGATTACTAAGCTCTCTTTCTTCTTGTGATTTTAGCTTTTCTCATCAAAGTTATTATTACTCAAGCATCCATCAATGTGAATTACACAATTTAGATGCCTATAATTATTATGATTAATGTAACCAGAAACATTCGGCCAGTTTCACACATTTAACATAATTGCGGACTATGTACGTAAACCTTAAAGTTCACTTCTAAAGCTGTTGGATTATTACGTTGTCTTTTCCATGGTTTCCTTCGAAACATCCAACCCTTACACAGTTGACATGTTTGTTGACTACATAATCGTTGAAGTTTACTTCTAAAATGATCTATTATGTACTATTAGTAAAATTATCTAACAAATCAGCAACAATTTTACGAAGAAAAATAATATTCGTAAAAAAGAAGCATCAACAATAAACATTAGCTTTTGGGTTGATGATTTGCATGCAATCTATATTACTTTGATAATCTTTATTCCTGATGCAAGAAAGGGTTTGAAGAATATATAATTTTTGTTTGATCTCATCTATATAACAATGAGAGATATAAAGTTACAAACATAAGTTAATTAATAATACATTAATTTTATTAAATGGTAAGACTCATAAATCATGATGAGTCATGCAAAAATAATCACATTTAAATTAAAGAGTGAGTTGTTATTAGTGTTTGTCCTTTAAATATAAATATGTATACTTTTTAAAAATAAAAAATTATTATACATGTAATACATGGGTCACCAGAAGTTAAAAATATATATTATTTGTTTATAAGTTTAATACATATATATTAAAATTAAATATAGATTATATAAACAAAATTAAATATTTAAAAAGTAAACATAATACAATATTAATAAAGTCATATTTCATAACATTATTTATTGTATGCAATTCATACATACATACATACATACATACATACATACATACATACATACATAATGTAAATTTCAAATTATATCGATTAAATATGTATAAAATCTAGAAATAAAAAAATCTAAAGAACGTAAAAAAGTAACTATTCATGTGTATTTAAAAAGATAGATAAATAATATTTATGACAAATTATTATACTTTGCTTGTATTTTTATTATAAGAATTAATTTTAAGTTATATACATTTTATGTAAGCAACTATTTACTAAAAATTATTCACGTAATACATAAATTCATAAACATGAAAGTTAATGATATTGACTTAAATATTATCTAAATTTTATTTCAATTAAAAAAATTATGCTATAAATTTGATTACATGGACTTAAATTTTTTAAATACTGATAGATTATATATAACAATTAGTTTAAAATTTTAATTAATTATAATTTGGTATAATCTACCATTTATGATATTACATAATTATGATTACAAACATTGTTTAAAAAACTAAATTAGATATAAATTAGAATACTCTATTGTTTGTGACTTGTATTAATGATATTAACGTTAAAGGAATTGAATTATTATTTATAAAATAGTCTACTCTTTTATTTATGACATTTTTATGATGACAAATATGACACAAATAAAGTGCTACTAAGTCCTACAAAAACAAATAAATATTTTTAGTTGAAAAAATAAACAAATATATTTAATATGACATCAAATAAAATAAGATTATGAAATTAATTTACTTATCAGAACCTCAACTTGAAAACATGAACACAAGAAACCACGTAACATAATCAAATTATAACACAATTCTTGAATGATATCACATAAAACTCACCATGAAAGTTATCGACAAAAAAAAAAATAGAAATAAGAGATATAAAATAAATAAATATATTTAATATGACATCAAATAAAATAAGACTATGAAATTAATTTACTTATCAGAACCTCAACTTGAAAATATGAACATAAAGAAACGACATAACGTAATCAAGTTATAACACAATTTTTGTATGATATCACATAAAACTCACCATGAAAGTTATCAACAAAAAAATAGAAATAAGAGGTAAAAAATAAAACATAAATCAATAGAATCAAGGGAAGGTGATTAACATGTAACAACAACAATTAGTGATAGTTGTTAAAACTTGATTGACAAAACAAATGTAAGTGTGGTATGTATGATTCAAAGGTTGGTATTTATAGAGCACCGATTGGAAGTTTGGAAGACATTGAGATGTCTTTTCATATTTCACATTTAGATAATTGGGAGTTTTGAAGAGGAATGGACCAAGTGAATTGAAGATGCTCATTTCTCTTAACTTGTATTTAAGACTACATTGTAATATAATTAAAAAATTAATTTGTTTTTTAAGTGTTTTTATATATGAAACAACTTTATTATTTGATTTTCAAATTAATTAATTATTTAGTTTAAAATAATGATTTAATTTAATAAATTAGAATGTAATAAATAAATCAAATTTTAAAACAAAAGGTGTTAAATCACAATGAGTTTTAAACCTGACATATGCAAGCATGTAGCTTACTTTTGTTTACTTTTTTATTCGTTGTTTAGTTTCACTAAATGAATTAGAATGTAATAAAAGTTTTAAATCAACTATTAAAACCAAGGTTTAATTCACATTAATTTTTTTTTTGTTGTTAATTAAATTACATTAATTACAATGAAAGTATGGGACCGTTGAGTTATTTAATTATATATTTGTTGACATTTAATTTAAATAATAATAAGTAGATTAATATATAAACCATCTCCTTTAATATTAATAATAATGTGTTATGTAGTTTCATATTTTGCATTTAGATACCTGCATTTTTTATATAACTATATTTCGAATATCAATAAATATTACTATAATGTATTTATGATTTATAACGAAAAATATTTGATTAGTATTAATATAAAGTTTATCTTAATCAAATAAAAATTTATTATATAGATTCGACTTATAAATAATTATTGTTCTAATTAATTAATATAAAATATTATATTTACAGTTATTTATATGGTAAATTAGTTATACAAAGTTTTCTTGAATGGATATTAATTACTATAGATTATTACTTTTTATTGGCGTTCTTAGTCTATTGTCATTTAAAGGAGATTTAGTTATGATTTTTAGTAAGATAATTTGGTTATTAAAGATATTCAATTTAAATAAATAAATTAAAATGTAAACCAATACTTTTTTTTTCCTTTTTGCTAACTTTATTTAGGTATATAATAACAAAAAATGTATCTTACATATTAATTAATTCAATGAAATAAATGATTATTATATTCTTAGTATATAATATTGTCTTTGCGGTGTTTTGAAGTAAAATAAAAAAAATAATGATGTATATCATATGTAAATAAATGTTAGTGGACAAATGTTGTCTTTTACGATGTTACTAAATTAAATAACTAAATGATTTTCATGATTATTTTTTGGTATTAAACAAATTAAATCAATTTCTTAATATTATATATTACTATCTCGATAACTCATGTTATTTTTTTGTATTAAATAATAAAATAAATTATTCTGATTTAAATAAATTACCAATATAACTTATTACATTGAATTTATTGTTATATGACTCAACTTATCAAATCAAATTAAAATAAAATAAAATATCATGATATAAATAAATATCATTATGATTTATTATATGGAATTTAGTAAGATATATCTCTACGAATCAAATTAAATAAAGTAAATAACTAAATAACATATTTTGATCTAAAATATGATCATTGTGTAATTTATTATATTAAATTGGAAGACTTTATACATAAAATCATTTATGACATGAGTATTTATTGAAATTGACTAAACTTATCAAATTAAAAATAAATAATATAGTTTGATTTAATAATGATCATATAAATAATTCTGATTTAAATAAATTACCAATATAACTTATTACATGGAATTTATTGTTATATGATTCAACTTATCAAATCAAATTAAAATAAAATAAAATATCATGATATAAATAAATATCATTATGATTTATTATATGGAATTCAGTAAGATATATCTCTACGAATCAAATTAAATAAAGTAAATAACTAAATAACATATTTTGATCTAAAATATGATCATTGTGTAATTTATTATATTGAATTGGAAGACTTTATACATAAAATCATTTATGACATGAGTATTTATTGAAATTGACTAAACTTCCCATAAAGCTTGGGAAATACCTTTTATGAGCCGCCTACCTATCTGCTACTCTCATTGATTCTCTCATAAGGTGATCAGACAACCTTGAGACTTGTTATCTAGGAACTTGTTCAGAAATACCGTAATGAAAGGAAGATAGGAGTTTTTCGCTAGGTATTTGACCAAATAAGATCGTCCAGTTCCTATAGAACCTATCACTAAAATACCCCTAGAGAGGGATAAGGCTAAGCGGAGCGAAAAGGGTTTTCCATGAGATGGGAAATGCAAACTATTAGCCCCACACGAAGTTTGTGAATAAGCGATTGTCTGATAATGAGCAATGAATATCCGTCTTTCTGCTAAAGAGGATGTATTGAACTCATAATTCATTAGATACTTTTTATGAATGTCAACTAAGTATCGTAAGTAAATTGCTCCCGGTTGTTCAATCATTTGATAACCAGAGTCATTCTTTGATAAATGATCACTATGAGTCAGACTCAATAAAATTTGATCAATCCTTTTTTCTGCCGTTAAGGTGGAGAAATGAACCAAGAATTCTCTTTTTTCATCATCAATCGAATCACTGTTTGCAACCCAGGATTCTATTTTATCATCAATCCAGTCCCCGTTCACGTTTTTTCTTTTTCTTATCAATGAATAGATCTCTTTACTTGTATGACTTAGATGTCTCGTATTTCTCGAATCAAATTAAATAAAGTAAATAACTAAATAACATATTTTGATCTAAAATATGATCATTGTGTAATTTATTATATTGAATTGGAAGACTTTATACATAAAATCATTTATGACATGAGTATTTATTGAAATTGACTAAACTTATCAAATTAAAAATAAATAATATAGTTTGATTTAATAATGATCATTGTAATTTTTTATATGGATTTAAATTACTATAAACATCAACTCATTTATGACATGAGTATTTATTAACATGGACTCAACTTTTATATATATATATAGATTGTTAAATTCAAGTTTAAATGTTTAAGTGATATATTTTATTTGAGTTTTAAATTTAAGTTAAATTTAACTTATATTTTTAATTTAAGTTAAGTAGGTCACAAAAAACTTTAATTTCATATACGATAAGTATATTTATATGTAGTTTTAAATATGATAGGAATTGGTGCAATAAGTCATTTGAATAAGACAAAAGTTGTTTAGAAATTTAAACAGTTTGAAAAAAAAAATTCAAGAACTTAATCAATAAATTCATAAAATTCGGTTGGATTTTTTTAAATATTAACCTATTTAAATTGACTAAAAAGATGTGTTATTTATCTACGAGGGTTAATCCCAATATTCTCTCAAAGGTTGTTGAACTTCAATTATAATTGAGGAGATCAAAAAAGATGCTTATCCAACAATACGTAGCAAAGTTTCTCTTTGTTTTATCGACAATAAATATATACAACGTTTATGTCCATCTTATTATAATAATGGTTATTTCTTAGATTAACATTTTGAGATATTTAATTTTATCTTTTAGAAGTTAATTATTAGGGATGTTTATAAATATGGAATTGAAAATTATCTGAATTTTCAGGTGTTCGAAAATTTTATTTACCTTTCTACGTTATTTATGATATTTATATTTACTTTTTATTTAGCTTTAAAATATATTTCTAAGTTTTAAATTGATTTATATATTTACTAGTTTATTAACTAGTGTATTGCACAGATAATTTTTAAGTTTTAAATTGATTTATATGTCGAAGCTTCTTGTTGGTCTACTCTTGCTGTTCAAAAAAAAAAAAAACTAAATAAACTTCAAATAACCAAAAACTAAATATTAAACTTAGATGTATTCAAACATTTAATACTAATGATAGTTAATATCTTTTATTATAATTAATTGTAAGTTTAAACTATTAAAACGATAAAAATGATCATTAATTACTTTTAAGTTTATTATTAAAATATTTTTTAAATTTGTTTGTTGAGATTTTAATAGATATAACATAATCTTATCTTTAAAACAATTTGAATTAAAATTTAAAATAAATCTAGAAATACTAATTAACACATGTTAATGGTAGAAGATGCCACTTAGTATTATGAGAGGATAATAAATGTCAAATTAATTACTCTTCCAATAATATTTACATATATAGATTACTTAATATTCAATTTATTTAAATATATGAATTTGTATTTTTGAATCTTGAATATATAATTCTTATTTATATTTTATAGAAAATTGGAAATTTTAGATATTCATGTTCGGATAAAAAATTCCACTTTCTAAACTTTTTGATATCCAACAATTTTGAACATCCTAATTAACATCATTCCCCTGTGTAAATGTAGAAATCTTACTGAAAAAACTTTATAACGGCAATTTTATTAAAAATTAGTAAGGTGCTAGAAAAAAAAATTACATAAAAAGACTAAAGCAATTAGAGGGTTTTTATAACCAATCAACCCAATTTACTTTCACCAGCTTTCATCGATTAGAAACCCAAATAAAAAATTTGTGATTGAATCATATTCCAAAAATCTGATTCTTGGGTTTCATCTCACTAAAAATCTCATCACTCGTGTGAGACCAATGCAAACATTTACTTTTCTTTGTCATCTTTCTCCTTTACTCCTTGATAAGTAAAACTGTAATTGTTCTATATAAAAAACATAATATCATATCAGACATACAACTATTAGGGTGAATGGAGTGGAGCTCATTTTAACCGAGAAGATGTGGTCATGTGACATGAGGGGCCATCAGGGAACACCACCTCCATCTTGCGGTACTACCAAAAATCCACCCATTCGGGGTCCTCATCTAGTTTTTGGTGTGTACTTTCATCAAGATAGAAAAATGATCACTACAATGATTTTGCTGGGAAAAATATAGAATTTATAAAAAAAAACCGACGTCACACAAATATGACAAGTGGGATGAAGTGAAAGAAAAATTAGCATTCCTTCGATCCTCCATCCTAACAAATAACAATACATATTACATCATTTTGAAAGAATTATAATTTTACTCTTACAACTTTAATGCATATTATATCGTATATAATATAACTCAACATCCTAATAATCAGGGGTGGACCTATGTGTTAGTCGGGGGTGGCACATGCCATCGATCCTTCCGCCCGTAACTTTGTTTCGTAGTGTAATTTTCTGCGATATTTGTTTGTGCAACCGGTGGTTCTTTGAACGTGCAACCGTACTTTTCAAATATTAGAAAAATCATCAGAATATTTAATCAAAAAGCTTTATAACATTCAATCAAATTAATTTGTAGTATAATTATTATGATTTAATGTAACAAATAAAACAATAATAAATTAATAATATAAAGCCTAAATTTAAATACCCAATAAGTCATTATTATTTTTTGGTTTATTTCATCAAATCCATACCATTATTCTTATTCAATCCCAATAACTATAAATTTCAGTTAATATTATCGGTTATTAACCCGACCGAATCAATCTAATTAATAAAAGAGTAAAGGACATTTTTGGTCCTTGTGGTTTGATGGTTTACCCGGATTCAGTCCCTTAACCTTAATCAGGTCAAATTTCATCCCTATTTTGCTAATTTTGTTCACTTTTAGTCTCTCGTCCGTTAAACTTTACGACACAACCGTTAAATTTGTAAGAAATGACTTTTTTTTACCCTTTTCATTGAGACGCTTTTAGTCCCTATGATTTTATTATTTACTCATTTATAGTCCAACATTTATTTTATTTATTTTAGGGTAAATTACAAATTTCGTCCCTGTGCTTATATAAAAATTATGGTTACCGTCCTTTTAAAGATAAAATTACAATTACAGTACTTATAGTTGGCGTTTTGTTATGTTTTTGGTCCCTTTATCCAAATTTTTTTAAAAAAAGACAATTTTACCCTTTCACTTTATTTCAATTTTGGTCTCTCATCAAAATATTGTTTTATATTTCATTTCCTTAATAATTTATTATTCTTTTTATTATTTATTTAATATATTTTATTTATTATTACTATTAAAATTTAAATGAAGCAATAAATTATTTAACATGTTTTATTTTTATTATTTATTTGACATATGTATTACTAGTATTATTATTATTTTATTATAGTTTAAGTATTTACATGAATAAGTAGTGGTAATTGAAAATAAATTGTACATGACTAAATTTAATATATTGTATTTTTGTTAATTATTGTTATTAATATTGTTAATATTGTTCTTACATGTAAAATTTAAACGTATATTGAACTATTTATATATTTAGTTTTTAAAAGGTAAAGTTTTTAACTATTTATCATATAACTTATTTATCTTATTTCTCTACTTTATATTACTTTATATAAATACCTATAAATTTGGTCATAGTTTTGTCCAAATTTATACATATATGTATTAATTTATACATTTAATTTTAATTTTAATTTTTCCTATTTTTATAAACATTGAATGTTCAATGTAATTTTAACTTAACAAATATATTATTTAACGTGTAATCCATTCTAATTTATTATTTCATAAAGTTAATATTCATATAAATTACAAATGTTCAATGTATTAATCTATTATGCATAACAAAACTACATACGAATTTATAACAAAAATTAATAATTTAATTTAATTTGTATATATACTATGTCAAATTATTATATTATGTTAATTTTAACTACCTTTAAACATATGCAGTCTAATACATATAAGTTTTTAGTTTCAAAAAATTATATATTTCATTAAAACGTTATATATATTATATATGTATATATATACATATACATACATGTATGTATGTATTCTAAAATAAATCAAAATATATTCACTTAACAAAATAAATAAATTAAAGATGAGTAAGTATTTTTATGAGTAATATATAATATTAAAATAGATAAATAAATTATATATATTAATAATTGTAAGTTTTAAAAAAGAAAAGTAATAAAATTTTTAAAAATAAATGTATATATAATTGAATAAATATTTTATCTTAATTGTAATATTAATAATAATACAATTTATTAATACACAAGTCCATATATGTAAAATTAAATAATTTCTTGTAATAATTAATTAAAAAAAGAATAAACAAATAAATAAATAAATAAATAATAGGAAAAGATAACATATTTAAAAAGATAATACTTTAAATTGTAACAATATGAAAAAAACCAAGTATCAAATAAATAATAATAAGATAAAAGTAATTAAAGTAATATAAAAAAGAAAGTAAATAGTTAGGGACCAAAAGTAAAACCTAATTAAAAGGGCAAAATGGTCATTTTTAAAAAAATGATTGGTCAAAGGACTAAAAGCATAACAAAACGACAACCATATATACTGAAACTGTAATTTCGACGTAAAAAGGATCATAACCATAATTTGTATATAACCACAGGGACGAAAATTGTAATTTACCCTTTATTTTATCTTTATAATTATATTATTTATAGATATACCTAATTCATTATAAACAAACTTATTATATTTATAAATATACTTATGTTTTAATATTTTATTTACATTTAAAATCGTTCGTATTTTATTTAAAATTTAACGTTTATTTTATTTAAAATTATATATTTTCTTTACTAGTTTATTTAAAGTTTATCTTCTTTATTAATTTTAATTTTTATAATATAATTGTTGACATTTATATATGTAATTATGTTAGTTGTGTTTAAGTAAATATAATATCGTCGAATTTTTTTTTTCTTCAAAGTCACTATTTCTTCAAGTATCTTCCAACCTAATCAATTGTCGACACATAAATTATATAATATGTGATGGATATATATATATATATGTAATTATGTGTATATAATTTAATACACATAAATTTATGTGTATATAATTTAATACACATAATGTTTATGTGTATATTATATAATTTATGTCTTGGATATATATACGTATATAACAAGTTATGTGGTGTTCGCGCGTTGCGGCGGGATGTGTGCTGACTTATTTTTTCATAAAGTAAAATAACATGAAATAACATTCTTATAAATTACACTTTTAAAAATTTTAAAAACTTAAAAAAGTTATAAATGACAATATATTACAAATTAATATAGATTAGAATTTAAAATAACTTGATATTTTAAGATATATATTAATTTAATGACCAACAACCAATACACAAAGTTAATTAAAATAATACAATTTATGAGAGAAAGAAATCTGAAAAGTTAGAAAAACTTATCATATACCAATAAATATATGTATTTTTTAAGAGAACACGTGTTGAGTAGTTTATAATACATATTGAACCCTTATTGATATAATCTTGATGCTAATAAATTAATATTATCATTTAATGATAAATTTTTTTGTGATGATAATATTAATGGTGAAGCTAAATTTTTTAAGATTGGTTTATTCAATGCATACTATTATATATATGCATTTTAATATTAAATAAGAGTATCGCTTAATTACTCACTTACTCTCTACACGTGTGAAAACACACATGAATATATACATTTTATACGTGCTCTCAAAATTATAGATATAATAAATTAAATTTTCAAAGAAATATACAAAGTGTAAATTTGCATGCTAAATTATAAGACTAATTTTAATTTTTTTTTCATTAAGCTTATGAATCATGACATAGAACATACACTATGATAATGTTAAAAATAAAATGTTATAAACACATAATAAATTATTATTTAAATGTTATTACAGAATGTGAAATAATAAGAAATTGATATGCGTAAAAATTCTAGCATGCATAACATATTATTAAATATGTAAAAAAAATTTGTTAATATAATATTATGCAGTAAATACTTAATAGATTATTAAGCTAATAAAATAAGTGTTTATGTATTGTAAACTATAAATGACTATGGTGCATGTTAGAAAAACCATATTTATTAATAATTAAATGGTGCATGTTAGATTAACCCACTTATGAATAGTGATTTTATTAGTGAATAATGTATATATGTATAATTTATGTGTAAATAAATTTATCCAGATGGACTAAAAGGGGTGTGTGTGTGTGTGTGTGTATCTTCAAGTATCTTCCAATGTCATTATTTTTTCAAGTATATTCACATATGTATATAATTTATGTGTCGATAATTGATTAGGTTGGAAGATATTTAAAGAAATAGTGACTTTGGAGAGGAAAAAAAATATAGACGATATTATATTTACTTAAATACAACTAACAAAATTATATATATAAATGTCAACAATAATATTATAAAAAATTGAAATTAATAAAGAAGATGAACTTTAAATAAATTAGTAAAGAAAATATATAATTTTAATTAAAATAAAAGTAAATTTTAAATAAAATACGAACAATAGTAAATGTAAATAAAATATTAAAATATAAGTACATTTATAAATAAAATAAATGTGTTTATAATGAGTTAAGTATATCTATAAATAATATAATTATGTAAAATAAAATAAAATAAATGTTGGACTATAAATGGGTAAATAATAAAATCATAGAGATTAAAGCGTCTCAATGAAAATGGTAAAAATGTCATTCTTACAAATTTAACGGTTGTGTCGTTAAGTTTAACGGATGAGTGACTAAAAGTGCACAAAATTAGCAAAATAGGAATCAAATTTGACTTTATTAAGGTTAAGGGAGTGAATCCGGGTAAAACATCAAACCACAATGATAAAAAAATGTCCTTTACTCTTAATAAAATCATAATATTGAAAACACTACTTAAATTTATACCATTGGCGACCAAAAATTTTCTGGGTCTGTTACCGCCAATAAGTATATTAAACCTTACTCTTTTCAAACATGGAAACGTAAAGTTGTAAAGGATGATTTTATATTTCCAAAAATTCCAGTTGTACACTTAATTTAATTTTCTCGTGATTGTACTCATTATTATTATAAAATAACATTTGTGATTAAAAAAGAAAATAAAATAAAAATAGAAGAAATATAACGAGGACCCAGCTTGCATCAACCAACCAGATTCGGTCTTTGGATATCCGACGTGGAAGAGCGCCACGTGGACCCTCGAACAATAATAAAAGTCCCGACAAATTCACGAAACCAAGCGCCCTTTTTCGCCAGTTCCCGAGATCAATAAAATCTCTCATACCTTCCTCCTCATGCACATTAACGGCTACTTTCATCATCATTTTATCAATTATTTCTTTCTTTATTTAATTAAAAGTTTATTTTTACGTTTTCGTTGCTCCATGTTATTTTTCCATAAAAGACTACAAGTTATACGTTTTTTTTTTGTTTAGTGATTTAGACATTACAATTCAGGTGTTTTTTAAAACCCAGTATTTCAGTTTTTTTAAAACCTTGTTTGTAAATTATAATCGGGGTCTAATGTTTAAATTTCACTAAACCAAAAAGAAAAAAATAATTTGAGGGTTTTTTATGGAAAAAAAATAAAATAGAAGACGAGAACGTAAAAAACGTAAAAATATGTTGGTTTTTTTTTTTTCATAATAAACCCTTTAATTAATTAATTATATTTCTCTATTACATAATTTGGCGGCAATTCCTCATTAAAAAAACAAGTCATTTTCCTTTTTCTTTATTCCCTTTGACTCCGCCAATTCAGCTAAGAAACAGGAAGAAAGTCCAACACATTTTTATCCAATAATAAAATACAAATCATTTTATGAAAAATCAAAAAACCATCTCAATTACACAGGAATTTAAAATTAATTATTTAAATAGGTGAAGGGATCGACGTCGGGTCGGCTGATGACTGCATGTCTGGTCCGACCCGACACCCTTCAAGCATGAACACCACATCCGACATTGAAGGTCTATCGTTCGGGTCGGATGTGGTGCAAAGTAAACCGACCTTTAAACCTAACAAGAACTCTTCCCATTCGGATGACTCCGGATCAAGCTCTAGCAAACCGGGTTCTAAAAGTTCGGAAACTTGGCCTCGTTGTAGCTGTCTTTTGACCCACTTCACGATGTCCTCGTCGTGGTTAAACATTACGGGGTTTTTCCCGGTTAGGATCTCTAGCAAAACGACGCCGTAACTGTACACGTCAGCTTCTTTTGTGGTTTCGCCGGTTAACGTGGCTTCGGGAGCCACGTAACCTAGCGTCCCGATTGGGCTTGTGGTTGTGGATGTTGATGGTTCGACCTGTGTAGGTACGGTTAGCTTGTTGAGACCAAAATCAGATATATGCGCTTCGAAATCAGCATCGAAAAGAATGTTCTGTGGTTTGATGTCTCCGTGGACCATCGGGATCGAGTGTACAAAGGCTAGCCCTCGAGCTATTCCTAACGCAATCAAATGCCTCATCGGCCAATTGAGAACGTGACCGTCTTGATGTGATGCCTCCTGGAGAAGAGTGGCTAAGTTTCCATTCGGCATGTAGTCGTAAACAAGTAACCGGACGTTATCAGACCGGCTTGCAAAGTACCCACGGAGAACGGTTAAGTTCCGGTGCTTGACTTTCCCGAGTGATTCGGCTTCTCTACGAAACGTTGCTTCGGGAACGGAAGTATCAGGAAGACGACGGATGGAAAGAACGGTTCCGTCAGCAAACGAGGCTTTGAATAGAAGCCCATACGTGCCACGACTCAATACATTTTCCTCGTCAAATTGTCTCGTGGCATCGAGGGCATCCGAATAAGTGATTTTATTCTTGAAGATCACTAGCTTCGGAGTCCCGTTTTCGCCTCCGCTGCTATGTTCTCTCCCGGAGCTTCCACGCGCTGGACTCGGCTTCTTAACTTCGCCCGATTTCCCCATTCTCCACAACTTATGCCGCCAACGTAGGAGCAGATAAACATACCCGCAACACGAAATTAACAAAAGCAAACCGCCTCCGGCAGCCAAACAAATCAACAGAATAAGTTTCTTCTTCCTTGAAGAAAGCTTCTTCTTACAGTTCTTCTTAGATGGCTTCCCACATAAACGATTGTTCATTTCGAACACCGAAGGATCGTTAAACCGAGCACCTAACGTCTCCGGTATCTCACCTTCGAGATTGTTTCTCGAAAGGTTCAGATGTTTTAGGTTAGGAATCATCGAAAGACTTGCCGGAATCTCTCCTGTCAAATTATTTGAAGAGAGATCCAACTCCGTTAAGTTTAACAGCTTCGAAAACGATTCCGGTATGTTGCCGGAAATATTATTTGAATCCAATAACAAAGAATTGAGCGAAGAACAATCTGAAATGTTTTCTGGGATTTCACCGGTCAATCTGTTATGACTAAGAGCAAGCTTTTTAAGATGAGATAGTTGTGACAAAGTCACCGGAATTGAACCCGTTAAAACATTCCGACCAAGTTCTAAAACTTCAAGATTCGATAGATTCCCAAATGCCACCGGAATAGAATTAGTAACTCTATTATCTGAAAGAGAAAGCACGATGAGTGATGAAAGGAAGCTATACGCAGCCGGAATATCGCCGGAAAAGGAATTGGATGATAGATTCAGATGTTGCAAACTTGATAAACTGCTAAAACCTTCAGGGACATTACCGGAGAAACCATTTTCCTCCAAGGCAACAACTCTCAGATTCGGTAATCCAAAAAGCTCAACAGGCAATTCACCAGAGAAACTCTGCTTACTCAAATCAAGAATATCGAGACTTCGCAAATTTGCTACAGCGGCAGGAAATTCACCAGAAAAATGGCAACCACTCATGTTTAACTCAGTTAATCCCTGCAAATCCCCAATGATGATCGGAAAATTGCCAGAAAAGTTGTTATTACTCAAATTCAACGAAGTTAAGTTCCTAAGCTTTGCTAATTCTCTTGGCAAAGCTCCGATTAACTTGTTGTTGCTCAAATTTAACGATTCCAGCTCAGAAAGGCCGGCAATACTCGAAGGTATCAACCCATTGAATTGATTTCTTCCCAGTGAGAGGACTTTTAATCTCATTAGTTCAACAAAAACATCAGGAATTAGACCTGAAAATCTGTTTCCTTCAAGATCAAGCACATTTAACAAGCTGCACTTTCGAATTTCAGTTGGAACTTCACCAATCAGTGAATTGTTAGCCACCTTAAGTTCCTCCAAACTTATTAAATTTCCGATTTCAGCCGGCAAGGTACCAGAAAATGAATTTCCAGATAGATCCAAACTAGTGAGTGTGCGTAAATTCGTTAACCAAACTGGAAATGTTCCATTAATGTGATTCTCGTGAAGGTCTAGTACTTCAATAGACCTTGAAAAACTCGTTGAATTTGGAGGTTTTATTAAACCCGTGAGCGCATTAAACCCTAGCCTGATGATTCTAATTGAATTATCAGGATTCGATAACAAAAATGCAGGGATGGAACCTGATAACGCGTTGCCGGAAAGAGATATCACTTGGAGATTCGAAAGGTCGCCGATACTCGCTGGAATTAGTCCCTCCAGTTGGTTATCATCGGCGCTCAAGTGAACCAGAGAAGAACAGTTAGCAATCGCTGACGGCAGGGTACCATATAACTGATTGGAGTCGAGGAATAAGTACTGGAGGTTCATGAAGCTGCCGATGATCGGTGGAATCTGGCCGGAAAACGAATTGAATGATAAGTTAATGAGCTGGATCTGAGACGCAACGGAAATACTTGCCGGAATGTTTCCAGACAATGCATTGGAAGAAATGTCAAGGTAACGAACTTTAGGAGGTAGATTGCCGGAAACTTCGCCGGACAGAAGGTTATGAGCAACGTTAAGCACCAATAAATTCGTTAGGTTTCCAAATGCCGGCGGTAAAACGCCGGTGAAGTAGTTATACTGCAAATAAACAACTCGTAATAGAGAGCATTGCGATAAAGCCGAGGGAATGGAGCCGTTGAAGTTATTAGTATGAAGGCTGAGCTTACGCAACTGGCTCAGCTCCGATATCCTGCTGGTCAGCCGGCCAGATAAACCAAGCCGAGGTAAGCGGAGCTCACGAACTCTGCCGTCTGTACAGGAAACCCCACGCCAGTCACAAGGCGCAGAGGAAGAAGACGCATTCCAGCCGTCCAACGCGCCGAGGGGGTCGCGTACGTTATCTTTAAAGGATATCAGAGCTTGTATCTCTTCCGGTGCGGCGTAGGCGCAGAATAGCAGAGCGGCGAGTACTGAAAGAAGGAGAAAAGTAGCCGTTGGCATGGGGAATGAGTGAGGGATGATGGGGAGCGTAAGTTAGCAGGCATGGCCAGAAGAAACAATGGAGAAAAACGGAAGAATCGCCATATATGTAGTGACAATAATATATAACAACAGATTTACAGGGAGGGACTGAGTGAGTGTGTGTTTTAGGTGTTTGTGCGTGTTTTCCAGTCGTTATTTCATGATTGTTTTGGGAGTAATTTATAAATGGAAGAAAATAGAGGGGGGTTTTATGAAACATTTTTTCCTCGTGGAATTTATATTCACTGTAGTTTTTCACCGAACAGTCCAACTATAAATACAACTCTAATTTATTTATACTTTATTGATTTACGAATATATAAAATATATTTTTAAATCTTTTAATAATAATATTTAAATTAATAATATAAGAGTAGATGTAAAAAATCACACATAAATACATACTGGAATTATGTGAAAACATACATGTTCACATGAACTATGCCGTTCACATTTCCTATATTCACATAATTTTTTTTTACGTAAACATGATTTTTAACAAGCTAAAGATGTAATGTATGTGATTTTTTTTACAAATAATCTTATATTACTTGTATTTAAATAGATATAAAAAAAACTATTGTGTAGCATGTATGTTCATAGTACGTTCACATGAATATGAAAAAAAATTCTTGTTACTCTGCAAAAAAAAAGGTGGTATATTTCTTTGTGTGTGAATCGGTTATAAATTTTTAAAAAAAAAATCAACCAAAAAATAAATAAAATGATTTAATACTAATTTTTGTTTATGTCGTCACAATTCGTTGGTTTCACAATCAAGCCCGAAGTTTATCACAATCCTGTTTAAGATGACAATAAGGCGGCGTTTGGTTCATAATTTTTTTTCCTGAGATTTGCATTCTGTCAAATAATTTGCATTATGCAGCATTTTCATTTATCAGGATTTTGTCAAAGAATTCACGTTATCTTTTAAGTAAAATTTGTTAATCTGAAGAATGCAATGTAGGAAGGAGACTGAGTTTTTAAATAACAAATAATGATGAGATTTAGAGAATCGTGTATTATAAATCATTACAGAAATCTGTAAACTAAACACATAATTTTAAATGCAAATCTCAATAAATCCCAGAAAATTTACGAACCAAACGTCTCCTTAAAGAATAAGTCGGGTGTTGAGTGTATTATATAAAAAATTATTATTATAAAGATTTATAAATAATAGAATTAAACATAAAGGTGATGAAGAGTGAGGGGTTGGAGGGAGCACTCACTCTTCAAGCCTGACTGCTCATTATGACCAATATTTACGTACACCATTTATTGCCCTGCGCACAATTCTCATTTGTTCTTTCATCTCCTCAAATTAAATAGATTTTATTTCTTTAACAATTTATAAAATACGATTTTTTTTTCTTATTTATATGATTATATCTATATTCTTTGAAAACAAAAATAGATTTAATAAAAGAAACTGCTTCTTTAACAAAGTTTTGTTTAGGGGTGAGCTCGGTACCGAACCGAACCGGTACCGATCCCGAAAATACCGAAACCGAATTATTAGTTTTGAAAGAACCGAATACCGAACCGTATAATTTTATATGGTGCCGGTTCGGTCCCGAATACCGAATTTTAGCTAATTTAAATACCGAATACCGAACCGAGAGTACCGAATACCGAATTTTAGCTACTTTAAAAACCGAATATCGAACCGAATATATTAATTCGGTACCGGTGCGGTACCGGTTCGGGTTCGGGAAATAGTACTCGTCGCTCACCCCTAGTTTTGTTATCTATATAATCTAAAATAAAGATAGGACGTTTAGATGTAGGTTTTAAAAGTGATTATTTGTAACATGTATGTTTTAAAGTAAATGCGTGATATTTTACTATTGGTCGTTTAATCTTTATATATTAATAAAGGAGAACAATTATTGTCATATGTTATCACCTCAATTAACTAAATTTTATTTTCCTTCCAAATTTTCCTAATATAACTTTCTCATTTAATTATCTAATTGATTTTAAAAAGTAATTAAAAACTAAAATTAATTACAATGTAATTTAAGTTTTATTAATGAAAGCCAATTTAATTTAAACACTTCGAAATTTAACACCTAAATTTACCTAAACAATTTATTTTGAATTATTTTATAAAATTTTAAGAAATTCTTTACTATGTAATTTTACCACATTAAACATGTTTCTATCTAGTATTTTTATTATAACAATAAGAATGTAATATAAAATTTTATATTTTTAATTTAGTTTATTAATATAGTATCGACACTTTATTATTTTTTATTTTATAACAATATAATAAATTTGTAGCTTATTAAAAATTATTATTTAATAAATATACCTACATAATTTATAGGTTCATCTATCTATCTATTCTATTAAAATATTAAATGATGTCATTTGAAACCTAACTAAAATGTCAATTAGCATAACCTGGATGTGACTCCTGTAATAACCTACAATTCTATGCTAAATTCTAATTAAATAGATTTAGGAAAAAGTCCGACTATTATCTTGGATTTTTGTTTTAAATTTGAGTTCACGACCCATGTCTTTCTTTAGCTTATTATCTAAACTTTTTAAAAATGCTAAAATAATAATTAAGTGGGTGTTTGGTTTTGCGTTATGAACCAGATTATTAGCTTATTACGTTACAATAACGCAAATAATCATTTTAAAGTGTTTGGATTGCATACGTTAATAAGTGATTATTTGCGTTTAGCGTTGATCTTACCACACTTTTTCATGAGTTAAAAAAATGTAGCTTATTTGCTTAATAAGTGATTATTTGGTCATTTTACAAGTAAAAGCGCAAATCCAAACACTTTAAAAACTGATTATTTGATAATTATGATAGCAAACAGCAGAAGCTAAACCAAACACTACATATCCTGCCGCACTTTTTGTTACAGCTATTATCTGATTATTAGTTTCCAAAACGCTACAACACTTTTTCAAACGCAAATCCAAACACCCTCTAAATTAACTTAGAATTTTTTTTTGACTATTTACCAAATTTTTATAATTTTTTCTCTCTTCATTATTATTTAATTATTATTTATATATTTTTTTTCTTTGATCTCCTCCTTTATATATTATTAATAATCTTTTTGGTAGTATAATATTGTTATTTTATTTTTTGTATCTATGATTATTTTTTGAATTTACACTAATTTTAAAAAAAAATAGTTATTTAACTATCCCGTGTAATACACGGGTAATAAACTAGTTAATTAATATAATGTTGGTGAAATTCCGAAGATCTTGATCACTGCCTTCTTAAATGCCCTTTAGTGATTCCATTTTGGAAAAAATTATGGAGTTGGTGGAACTTGTAACACCCCAAATAATTAGGAGGTAATTATATTCCTAATAATGTTGAGTTAATATAGTTATTGGAATAATTATTATTAATTGGAGATAATAGTACTATTGACTAAAGAGGTATCTAATTTTATTGAACTATTAAAATTGTGAGCTTAAGGGCAATATTACGAGTTAATTGCCAAGAATTTATGACATTTACTATTATTGAGATGTGTATGATAAAAATGAAATATAATGTGGTTAGTATTTCATTAACCAAAAATGGGTAATGCACTTTGGTATTTTATCAAAATAAAATTGAAGGAATGTTTGGGAAGGAGGTATTGTGTGTGTGAGATAAGTGGGAGGGGCAAAGGTGGCCAAAGGCCAAACCTTTCCCCCCTTTCTCTTAAAAATCGTCCATATGCACACACTTGCACACACTCACCATTTTTGCAACATTTGAGAGAAAGAAGAAGGAGAAAAAGCTAGGTTTTGTGGGATTCTTGATTAAGGTTGAAGATTTAAGGCTAGAAATCATCATTTGGTGCTAACATTAAAGGTATAATCATCTTCTTCATTCTCTTCTTCATCTTATTGCTATTCCTCCATTTTTGGAGATGAAAAACCCTAAATGGGTTCATGTTGAAATGTTTCGTAATGGCTCCAATCTTTTAATATGTTGTTATATGATCAAAATGGAGCCATAATATGCAACTACATTGGTAGTTTGAGTTAGTTTTGGTTTGAACCCAAGCTAGGGCTCAAATGAGCTCCAATGGGTTATGGATTTGATTTTGATGTTTTAATAAGATAGATATGCTACAATCTTCATCCATAAATGTTAAATATTGTTATGGAATCAAATGGATTTAAGTAGATGCTCATTTGGAGCTTTGAAGTGGTAAATTGAGTTTTAACCCATTTGTGAACTCAAAAGAGTTCATATGAATCAATTGGCAATCTTTTATGATTTAAATATGTGAAAGGGGTATAAAATGGTCTAAATATGCTAGATTAATGATTCCATGTATTGGTTGGGGTTAAACTCGGGCAAAGGCTCAAGATTGGTGTTTGGAGCCAAAACCGCACGCCAAGTGTTCGGTGAAATGCCACAATGAGTTCTTAACCATTGTTGGGTTGAATTGAATGATTAAATATAAATTGAATGTCTAAACATAGCCCAAATATGTTATTTATAGCAATGGAATTAAAAAGAAGCTAGTAGGAACTCATTTGAAGTTTTGAAAGCTTAGTTCGGGTTTTGGTCATTTAGAACCCATTTGGAGTTCGTATGAACTCCATGAAGTAATAGCATGCTATGTTATAGTATAATATGTTGGAAAGTGTTCAATTGTGTTATTAAAGTGTTTGCATGAGTTGGGAAACACAAAGTATGTGCAAGAACTCAATTTGGTGTTTTAAGTCGAAACCGCACGCCAAGTGTTCGGTGAAATGCCCCAATGAGTTCCTAATCATTGTCGAGATGAATTAAATGTTTGAATATATTATGAATACCTAATAATAGCCTAAATGTGTCAAATATTGCTATGGAATTGATTAGAACTGAAAATGAGCTCAAATGGAGCTTAGTGTTGTCGGTTGGAGCTTTCGGTCATTTTCGGACTCGTTCGGAGTCCGTATGAGCTCCATTGAATCATGGAATGTTATGAAATCATTCTAATATGTTTGTAGGTGTCTAATTGACCTTAATATGCTATAAATATTGTTAGTAAAGTCGCTCCAAAGTTACAAAATCAGTTACGAAGGTTTTAGGGACTTTGGTGAGCATTGGGGGCTTGAATGGTGCAGTTGGACCAGACCAGAAGCCTGGTCGCGGCGCTACCCTCCCCTGGGTCGCGCCATGACCACCTTGCTGCCCCAAAATTGTGTTTTGGTTGGTCGGGGGTCGGTGTTTGGGTCTTATTCGTTCGTTGCACCTCTAAATTAAGTGTTTTAAGGGTTTGAGAGCCTTTGATCCATTCCGGAACTCCTAAGGCCTCATATGAACTTGGTACTTTCGGTTTGATAACCCAATACCCTTAGCCCACTCTTAGGGGCTTATCTTGTGTTCGGGGGCTTACGTGTACGCGTTATGAATGCTTCTAGGTGAATTGACTCGAAAGGAGTTTGATTGCAAGCTTTAGCCATTCTCCGGGCTATTGTGGCTTTATTGGAAGGCTTTGGAATCTTCTTAACCAATCACTGTGAGTTCTAGGACTAATGTAGATGAATGATTACATGTTAATTATTGTTTATGCATTTGTTGATGACATGCTACTTGATCATGCATATTCACATGTTATAGATGGATTCATTGTAGCCTTATTGAACATGTTGTCATGCATCATGAATTGAAGATGAATTGCCATGCTAGTTGATATTGTTGTGGATTGGTTTGTGGTGCATCTCATATAGTATGCTTAACTACTTATTTGTATGGATAACAATGATTGGAAGATGGCAATTCGTGTTGGTTAACCTAGTAGGTTGGACTATTCACTTTTGTGATTGATTAATAATAGCTGGGATATATGCATGGTCCTTTAAGTTGTATATTGGGTCGCATTCGTGGAAATCTAATTGATTATGATTTGGCATAAAGGACTATTCAACCGGTAGGCTTATTAGTAATGTTAAACGACCCCGTTGATATGTTAGAACCATTGTTGCGGAATGATTAGTAGAACCACATAGATGGTTTCTTTAATTGGTCTTATGGACCATTATAGACTCTCATGAGTCATATTGAACCCTAAATTGTTGTGGAATGCGTTTTGGACCCCTTTGGATATCCATGAAATATTCCTGGCCCCTTTGGATGCCAGATGCCGACATACTTGCACCGTCGGAAGTCCCGTACTTGCTAGGGACAGTCCCGTACTTTCTAGGGACAGCCTCGTACTTGCTAGAGGCAATACCACTCCCGACTTTGACAGGGAACCCTAGACGACCATGGGGTATGTGGTATTTGGATTTGGATGGGATTATCTCGTGTGAGGACAGCAACGGGCCGCCTGCAGGCGATGATTTTGACACGTTGGGCTGCAAGCATGAGTTATATCCTAGTGGCGGTGTTGACATCATGTGAGGACGGCAACGGGCCGCCTTCGTGGCGATGATTATGACACGTTGGGCCGCAAGCATGTTTGTTCACACCTTTGAATTGGAGTTATTAGTAGTACGTACTGTGGTAATGTAACGTGCCGATTTGGTAAGGCATCTTTGCAAAAGCGTTACAACGTGCTACTATGACACGCGTTGGAATCCCCACTTTGGCTCGACTATGTCTAGCGGTGTAGTGGATTCCAAGAGTTGAGTTGGTCCTCACCTTGACTCGGCTAGGCCGGGCGGTGACGGTGGAATATGTGACATTGGTAAATATCGTGAATGCTAATAGTCCTTAGTGAGATGAGTCATCTTGTTGAGAATTCGAATAGGTAAATAATTGGTGTGGGACACCGATAGTCCTCAACGAGGATGAGGTGATCCCATTCTATCTTGGCATTGGCCATCCTTGGCCCCTATATCTTTAGTTGATTGAAATTATGTGTTGGATATACATGGTTAGCATGTTAATTGTTATTTATATTAATCCTGGAATTCACTAAACAACTTTTGTTGTTTACCCCTTTAGTTGTTAACCTTTTGCAGGGTTGAGCTATCGAGCGGGAAGAGTATATTCTTCCTCGTTATTCAAAGTGTAGACTCGAGACTAACGGTATGCTTTGGTGATTGTGTTGGGTTTGGGTTAGTCGACCTCTTGGCCTTGACTATTCGCTTGCAGGATCATGACCTGTAACCTTGTAGATTCAATAGTTGTTTATTCGGATGCATCACTTATGATGCATTAATTGTAAAAGTTTTAATTCTACCCTAATTCCGCAAGTATTGATGTATAAATTATTGTTAATTACACTAAAATATGTATTATTGTTGTATGGGTGTTTCAATTTGGTATCAGAGACGTGGTTCATCGACTGAGTATAGTGCACGATACTCACCCTTGAACCCTTGGATGATGCTTATATTGACCCACCTAGGCAAATATTATGACAACAAACATAGGTTTGAACTCTGGCCTAGGATGGGGATACTTTGGGTAGACTTATGCAAATTTTGCGTGATGATATGTACAATTGAAGTATATATATATTATCTATAGTCGACATTGGGTTCGACATTGTCATTTTTAAAATGGTGATTGTATGGAGGAGATTTGAGAGTGAAATATGAATAAATGTACCCTAGTTGTTGGGTATAAAATAATTTGAAGACGTGTGTACCCACGTCATGTATTGAACCTTGAATGTATAGGTGTAGCGACCGATTGGGTCGATTGAGGATAAGAAGCTTGACATGAGAGTCTTGTGTTAGCCATATAGGCTTAATGTCGCTTGGCTATAATGAAATATGCTTATTGTGTGATTTATGACATTAAGGTCATCTAATATTGTAAAAGAAAATTGTGATATTCCTTCCTTCAGGTGTGTTGTAAAGTGTACTCGACTCCGCGAGTGTGATTTGTCTTGTCAGGACCGCGAGGTCCATTTTCCAATGGGAGCTATGAATATAGTTCCTAATGAATTAGTTTGGCCATTATGTGTGGTTTATCCGAGGGAAGTTGATCCCTATGTGCGTTTGTAGGTCACTCTTCGTTGAGGTGTCTTTTCTGCCTCAATATTCGAGATTTAAATCTCGACATTGATTTTCGAAGCGTATAAAGTTTCATAAATAAGAGTGTTTGAAGGACGACCCTGTGTGTCATAAATGTGGAGAGATATGACATATTCGACCTAGATGTCCAATGTGGTGATTAGTTTGTCGGGAACGTGGTTATGTGGGCCACATGATTCGCGAATGCCTTTGATGGAAGGCTAATTTTGACGAGGCTGGAGCTACAGCCGAGTATGAATCTTCGTAGTGGAAGCATTGTCTTCCAATTATGACCTCCGTAACGTTTCCTTGAGACGCTTTTATGTTGTTGTTGCGTCCTATTTGAATCATTTTGACAAATTGTCGTTAAGATGGAATTAATGCATGTTTAATAAGTTGGTTTAATTAGGGAGCCAACCTCAATCTTGTGGTAGTATGACATAATTATGTAATGGTAGACGTGAGGTCTAGTCAAATGGTGCTGATAGCACCCCGACTTTATATAAGTAATGAATTTTATTGCTAGTAAGCAATAACTAATGTTGATTAAAAATTGATAATCCGGGTAAATAAGTGGCATTTTAACTACCACCCGGTTGGTAAGCCAAAACCTAAATGAACTTTAAGATGCAAAAGTTCTTTGTAAAATTTTAGTTGCTATGAGTAGCATTAGGTGGTGTCAAATTTGATGGCAACGCCTTGGAAATTATCCCCAATAGAACTAATTTTGTATTTGAAAATGGAAAAATTTGACGTTTAATGGTAAATTCCTGGAAAATTTAGGAGTTGCGTTAGCGCAACGGGGGAAGTAGACAATTTGTGCCTCCAAGATTAGTCAAATACTATAAATGAGGTTAAACCAATAATGATTTTTGGGGTTTGGCGGCAATTGTTTTGTCAATGAGTGTGGTTGAATAGATGGCATGTGTCATCACATTGAAGTTAAACATGATAATTTGTGTGTACTCCTAAATTGTGAAAGGGGGAGTATATTTGCTTAAAATGTAAGAACCAACTTGTCCAAAGAAATTGAATATTTGGTAATAAACCCTTAATTTGTGAGTAAGGGTGGTTGAGCTCTAAGTTGAAATTGAGCAAACTATTGTGGACTAGCTCTAAGTCTCAATTGAGCACTTAATTGATCGTTGTTCGCTTGATACAAAAAAAAAAAAAAAATTCCGTTTACTTACATGTCGGTAATTTGATAAAATATGTAAGCTACCTTGTGGATAAATAATAGTTCTTAGAGAACAATTGAACCAATATGTTGATTTAGAATGATATTTAATGTGACTAGATTGTGTTCATGACCAGATGCTTGAATACCACGTGGTCTGGTGGTAATACTATGTGTATAGGATCTTATTATGTCATTTGACTCGGTAAAATCATGTGAGTGATCTAGCGGGGTTGCGTTGCGTAATGCAACTAGGATTATGGCGTTGGGTAAACATAACTATTTGAAATGATTGTTGTTTGGAGGTGAAGTCGCTAGCATCTGTTCATCTCTGTGTGCTCATTGCTTATACATATTCGGAAAGTGTCAATTAGCCTTGCGGTGTATTAAGACATGTAGTCACTAAAACACCTAGTATTGGGTTGAGTCTTAGGATTCCGAGGACGGAATCTTTTAACGGGGGAAGAATTGTAACACCCCAAATAATTAGGAGGTAATTATATTCCTAATAATGTTGAGTTAATATAGTTATTGGAATAATTATTATTAATTGGAGATAATAGTACTATTGACTAAAGAGGTAACTAATTTTATTGAACTATTAAAATTGTGAGCTTAAGGGCAATATTACGAGTTAATTGCCAAGAATTTATGACATTTACTATTATTGAGATGTGTATGATAAAAATGAAATATAATGTGGTTAGTATTTCATTAACCAAAAATGGGTAATGCACTTTGGTATTTTATCAAAATAAAATTGAAGGAATGTTTGGGAAGGGGGTATTGTGTGTGTGAGATAAGTGGGAGGGGCAAAGGTGGCCAAAGGCCAAACCTTTCCCCCCCTTTCTCTTTAAAATCGTCCATATGCACACACTTGCACACACTCACCATTTTTGCAACATTTGAGAGAAAGAAGAAGGAGAAAAAGCTAGGTTTTGTGGGATTCTTGATTAAGGTTGAAGATTTAAGGCTAGAAATCATCATTTGGTGCTAACATTAAAGGTATAATCATCTTCTTCATTCTCTTCTTCATCTTATTGCTATTCCTCCATTTTTGGAGATGAAAAACCCTAAATGGGTTCATGTTGAAATGTTTCGTAATGGCTCCAATCTTTTAATATGTTGTTATATGATCAAAATGGAGCCATAATATGCAACTACATTGGTAGTTTGAGTTAGTTTTGGTTTGAACCCAAGCTAGGGCTCAAATGAGCTCCAATGGGTTATGGATTTGATTTTGATGTTTTAATAAGATAGATATGCTACAATCTTCATCCATAAATGTTAAATATTGTTATGGAATCAAATGGATTTAAGTAGATGCTCATTTGGAGCTTTGAAGTGGTAAATTGAGTTTTAACCCATTTGTGAACTCAAAAGAGTTCATATGAATCAATTGGCAATCTTTTATGATTTAAATATGTGAAAGGGGTATAAAATGGTCTAAATATGTTAGATTAATGATTCCATGTATTGGTTGGGGTTAAACTCGGGCAAAGGCTCAAGATTGGTGTTTGGAGCCAAAACCGCACGCCAAGTGTTCGGTGAAATGCCACAATGAGTTCTTAACCATTGTTGGGTTGAATTGAATGATTAAATATAAATTGAATGTCTAAACATAGCCCAAATATGTTATTTATAGCAATGGAATTAAAAAGAAGCTAGTAGGAACTCATTTGAAGTTTTGAAAGCTTAGTTCGGGTTTTGGTCATTTAGAACCCATTTGGAGTTCGTATGAACTCCATGAAGTAATAGCATGCTATGTTATAGTATAATATGTTGGAAAGTGTTCAATTGTGTTATTAAAGTGTTTGCATGAGTTGGGAAACACAAAGTATGTGCAAGAACTCAATTTGGTGTTTTAAGTCGAAACCGCACGCCAAGTGTTCGGTGAAATGCCCCAATGAGTTCCTAATCATTGTCGAGATGAATTAAATGTTTGAATATATTATGAATACCTAATAATAGCCTAAATGTGTCAAATATTGCTATGGAATTGATTAGAACTGAAAATGAGCTCAAATGGAGCTTAGTGTTGTCGGTTGGAGCTTTCGGTCATTTTCGGACTCGTTCGGAGTCCGTATGAGCTCCATTGAATCATGGAATGTTATGAAATCATTCTAATATGTTTGTAGGTGTCTAATTGACCTTAATATGCTATAAATATTGTTAGTAAAGTCGCTCCAAAGTTACAAAATCAGTTACGAAGGTTTTAGGGACTTTGGTGAGCATTGGGGGCTTGAATGGTGCAGTTGGACCAGACCAGAAGCCTGGTCGCGGCGCTACCCTCCCCTGGGTCGCGCCATGACCACCTTGCTGCCCCACATTTGTGTTTTGGTTGGTCGGGGGTCGGTGTACGCGTTATGAATGCTTCTAGGTGAATTGACTCGAGAGGAGTTTGATTGCAAGCTTTAGCCATTCTCCGGGCTATTGTGGCTTTATTGGAAGGCTTTGGAATCTTCTTAACCAATCACTGTGAGTTCTAGGACTAATGTAGATTGAATGATTACATGTTAATTATTGTTTATGCATTTGTTGATGACATGCTACTTGATCATGCATATTCATATGTTATAGATGGATTCATTGTAGCCTTATTGAACATGTTGTCATGCATCATGAATTGAAGATGAATTGCCATGCTAGTTGATATTGTTGTGGATTGGTTTGTGGTGCATCTCATATAGTATGCTTAACTACTTATTTGTATGGATAACAATGATTGGAAGATGGCAATTCGTGTTGGTTAACCTAGTAGGTTGGACTATTCACTTTTGTGATTGATTAATAATAGCTGGGATATATGCATGGTCCTTTAAGTTGTATATTGGGTCGCATTCGTGGAAATCTAATTGATTATGATTTGGCATAAAGGACTATTCAACCGGTAGGCTTATTAGTAATGTTAAACGACCCCGTTGATATGTTAGAACCATTGTTGCGGAATGATTAGTAGAACCACATAGATGGTTTCTTTTAATTGGTCTTATGGACCGTTATAGACTCTCATGAGTCATATTGAACCCTAAATTGTTGCTGAATGCGTTTTGGACCCCCCCTTTGGATATCCATGAAATATTCCTGGCCCCTTTGGATGCCAGATGCCGACATACTTGCACCGTCGGAAGTCCCGTACTTGCTAGGGACAGTCCCGTACTTGCTAGGGACAGCCTCGTACTTGCTAGAGGCAATACCACTCCCGACTTTGACAGGGAACCCTAGACGACCATGGGGTATGTGGTATTTGGATTTGGATGGGATTATCTCGTGTGAGGACAGCAACGGGCCGCCTGCAGGCGATGATTTTGACACGTTGGGCTGCAAGCATGAGTTATATCCTAGTGGCGGTGTTGACATCATGTGAGGACGGCAACGGGCCGCCTTCGTGGCGATGATTATGACACGTTGGGCCGCAAGCATGTTTGTTCACACCTTTGAATTGGAGTTATTAGTAGTACGTACTGTGGTAATGTAACGTGCCGATTTGGTAAGGCATCTTTGCAAAAGCGTTACAACGTGCTACTATGACACGCGTTGGAATCCCCACTTTGGCTCGACTATGTCTAGCGGTGTAGTGGATTCCAAGAGTTGAGTTGGTCCTCACCTTGACTCGGCTAGGCCGGGCGGTGACGGTGGAATATGTGACATTGGTAAATATCGTGAATGCTAATAGTCCTTAGTGAGATGAGTCATCTTGTTGAGAATTCGAATAGGTAAATAATTGGTGTGGGACACCGATAGTCCTCAACGAGGATGAGGTGATCCCATTCTATCTTGGCATTGGCCATCCTTGGCCCCTATATCTTTAGTTGATTGAAATTATGTGTTGGATATACATGGTTAGCATGTTAATTGTTATTTATATTAATCCTGGAATTCACTAAACAACTTTTGTTGTTTACCCCTTTAGTTGTTAACCTTTTGCAGGTTTGAGCTATCGAGCGGGAAGAGTATATTCTTCCTCGTTATTCAAAGTGTAGACTCGAGACTAACGGTATGCTTTGGTGATTGTGTTGGGTTTGGGTTAGTCGACCTCTTGGCCTTGACTATTCGCTTGCAGGATCATGACCTGTAACCTTGTAGATTCAATAGTTGTTTATTCGGATGCATCACTTATGATGCATTAATTGTAAAAGTTTTAATTCTACCCTAATTCCGCAAGTATTGATGTATAAATTATTGTTAATTACACTAAAATATGTATTATTGTTGTATGGGTGTTTCAGAACTATAAGGGTCCCTTGATTATTTCGGTAGATTCCGTCTTTTCAATTGAATTTTTCAAAGGGGAGAAGAGAAGATTTAACTCTTCTTTCAAGAGTATCATTATGATCGCTTGGTGGATTTTGTGGAGATGGAGGAATAAGGTTTTCTTTGCGTCTCTGGAGGACCGGAGGAAAGTTTTGGAGGTCGACCCTTTCCCGTGGGTTCAAAGATTGGCAGGCCTTTGGTTTGAAAACAGGATTCGTTCAGTTAAGATCGATTGGTCAATTTGGGCTTGTAATCCTTTTGTAAGTCTTTCTTTGTAATTTGTTGTTGCTGCTGTTCTTAGCTACTGTCTCTTGGCTCTTCCTTAGAGCCTGTTGTTTCTTTAATAAAATTTTGCCCTTCAAAAAAAAAAGTGATAAATATTAGTTGTTGCTATTTTAAGATATCATGTGGAAATAATATTAAAAGATTAAACATGATATTCTAATAATTTTGGGATATTTGTTTGGACTGGATTGGAATTGAAGTTATAAAAATTTGATTACCCTTAACCAGATATCGGGTATTAACTATGTATATGAGAGATTTCTGTTATAAATTTCTTCATCACTCCAAAGACTCTACACATAACATACGTGCGTGTAGATGTGTTCTAGCTATGAGCAAAATGAAAGTAGAAGATAGAACACAGAAGACAGAAAAGTGGAAGATTTCTATTATAAGGCGGCGTTTGGTTTACAGAATGTTTATTCATGGAATGGAATCTGTCAATGAATGAAATTCTGGAAGGAATGAAATCTGTCAGAATAGAATTGAAGGCCGGTGAAGATGAAGTTTAGGGTTTGGTTTTAGAACTGTTAAAATCTTTGGAAATTCCATGGCACTGACCCAAGGAAAATAGATACCTTCAAAAGTTGTGTTTTTTTTAAAAAAGAGGAATCTTCATTCCATTCCTTTTTACTGCCAAACAACACATTGAAATGAAATTTTCATTCTAATTCCATCAAATTCCATCAAGTCTGTGAACCAAACGCCTTCTAAGTTTCTTCATCTTTCCTTCCATAAAAGCTTGAGGTAAGCTTTTGATTTCAAGGTTTTGTAGTTATGTTTATGGAGATAAATATGACCAGTATTTGAAAACATTTTGGTTATGATATAAACAAGTTTTCAGCTACAATTAGTAGAAATGATGTCGAACTGAACAAAAACATAGTATCCTCTCTGAAGATTTTCGAATGAAATTAAGTCGTCGAGCTTGCCCACGACGTGGAGGTTGTGATCGCGATATGCCCACTGCGGAGTGATCAGTCATGACCGCATCAAATTGTCACAATCATGATGATACCAACAACAACTCAATTATAAAAATGACATATTGTAGAAACCTAAAAGAATAGAGGAAAAGAGAATGGTTAACCGCTACTTTATGTGGTCTGTTAGCTAATGGGTCTTTTTCATCCGTATTGAATTAGCTATCTAAGCACCGAAAACAGACTTATTATCCCCAAACTAGTTAATTAATTAGCTTGGATATGTTTAACAGGTATTTAGAAAGAAATATAATATTTCAAGATGAGAATAATGGGAATCCACTTTTAATTTAAGTACCCTATATTAATTCGTTATTATACGAAGATATTTTTTTTATAACATAGGTAGTGATACTATTTTATAATGATGTCTAACTCTCGGAGTCTCATTAAACTTTATGCTTACACGTTGTTTTTATAGTTGTGCATCTCAGTTGATAAATCAAGGAGATATTGTTATTCAAACGGAAGATACATGTGATGTTTAGGAGGAGATCATTATTTACTTTTGAATTTACTTGTAGAGTTTTGTTAGGATGTAATAGGTATTTATTAACTAATCTAATCGTGACCATTATTTTTGCTTAAAAGTTTTAATTTGTGATGGTTTTGGGACACCGTAACAACAAATGATATGTACATTAATGTAGAATTATTGTAATTAGCTGAAGTATTGACGTGATATTTGGTGAGTTTATCGGGTACGAGGGTATCACATTGAAGACCTAATTTTCCAAAAAGCACTTTGGAAAATGGTGAATCCAAACATTCCTAAATTAAAGGTGAAGTGATTTGTATACAACACATTTTTGTCATACACAATAATTTTATATAAAATTACATATTTATCCTTATTTTTAGAGATACAAGACATGAAGACAAAAATGACAAAATTATGATTAATGATAAAATAGTCATTTTAGTTAAAGTTAATATATAATCATCTTTCAAATTAGATTCTTCATTCCTAATGTGCTTACTGACCTAATGGTGTTTGTGAAAGAGAAACACATGATATTAGAAAATAAGTAAGTGTGATTTAATTTTAAACGTATAGGAAAGAAGTGTAAAAGTTTCAATATGCTTAACTTGACTTTGAATCTAGGATATTCATTTTTGGATTATCCGAACATCTAAAATTTTTATATTGAAAAAATTACTATTCGAACATGTATCTGGTTATTAGATCATCTAAATTTTTGATTCGAAATTTAAGAAAATCCAAATATCTGATATCAAATAATCTGAATTTCTATTTTTTTAAAATTTAATCAAAATTTTTTTAATGTTTAAATATAAATTCTATACGCAAGTACATATAAAATAGTAAATGTGTTACAAACAAAAATAAATCTTATTTTTGACTTAAAATGACAACAAAAACACACCAAAAGAGATCAAAATACATTTAAATTGTCAATAAATATTTTAAAACTCTACTTTATCTTTGAAAATTAAAATAAATAATCAATAGTAGTAATTAAAAGGGTTAATATTGAAAAAACCCTATAAACTTTTTTCATTTTCACGATTAAGTCCCTAAACTTTTTTCCCGATTGTTTAAGTCTCTAAACTTTTTTTTGTATTATTTTAAAGTATATATTTTCGACCGACTACCGGATGAGTAGGTAAAACACAACCAATAAAACAAAAAGTTTAGGGACTTAATCGCTAAAACATGTAAAGATAGTGATTTTTTTGAATAAGACAAAAATAGTTAAGAGACTTAAACAGTCAGAAAAAAAGTTTAGTAGGTATTGCGGATAATTCGAAAACTTAAAAAAATATATAAACTATTTATTAATGCCATTTAATGATTAATCGGCAATGTAATGAAATTAAATAAAAGAAATTACATTTTAATTATATCGAAAGAAAACTGGAATTTAAACCGTTTATTCGCTCTTTAAATCTCCGGTCAATTCATAGAAATGTGTCAGATTTATAGTGTTTATAAATAATTTTACCAAATGAGTTAAAGCCTATTTACATTTTCTTTTGTAGATTAAATAAATTTATGCAACATTAATAAGCGATAGAATTATTTTATACAATAATTGTTTAACAGTCACTTTCGGAATTTAAATTTACTTATTTTTTTAACCGTTACCAATCATTGGTCTTACTAGTTTTAATGTATGAACGTTTTATATAAATTAAATTGTTTAAACTAAAATATATAATTTCACCTTACCAAACGTCTAAATGTCATCATTAAGTTCTATATTAAGAGAAAAAGCTATAACAAAAAACAAACAAATTTTGTAGTTATCCAAAAAATTAAATTTTATGTTAGTTATTCTGATAACAAATTTTATCATTAAGTCCTATATTACATGGATAACGTTTAATAAATAACTTAAAATTATAATAATTTATTTACCTATCTTTTCAAATAAATGTCAACATTAGAGCAAAGGGAGTGTGTATCTTCCCGAAATCCATCTTTCTGTACACGTCAGCGCCACATCAGCTTTTCTCTCTCCACCTTTCCCCACCTTTCTAAGTAGGAAATACCCACCTTTCTTAACTTTTCCATCTTTCTTAATTTTTTTAACATTTTAATTAATTTTAACTAACAAAACAAATACTAGAATTAAAATAATTAATTTCATAAAATATTTAAAAACTATTACATAAACTAAAAATTAAAAAATACCGAATTAAAATAAAAAAAATACATAACTAGCCGTCTAAATTTGGTATTTGGGCAAGCGCAATATGTTCCACAAGATCTGAGCGAAGGTTATTGTGTGTTTCCCGATTACGAATTTCCAGTAACGTATTTTGATATACTTCATTGGAAGCGGAATGTTGACTGGATGGAAGCTCGGTTTCTTGAAATGAACATATCGCGAACCCTTCGTCTTCTAAGATCATATTGTGTAATATGACACAAGCATACATGATTTGTCTAATTTTATTTTGGTGCCATGGTCGTGCGGGGTTGTTTAATATAGCAAAACGAGATTTGAGTACACCAAAAGCTCGTTCGATGTCTTTTCTTGCCGACTCTTGTGCTGCCTTGAATCTTTTTCGTTTGTCATCGGTTGGACACGAAAAAGCTTTCACAAAAGTCGCCCACTCGGGATATATCCCGTCGGTTAGATAGTACCCATGTTTGTATTCTGTTCCGTTAATAACAAAAGGAACAACCGGTGCGATCCCGTTTAAAACGTCGTTGAATACTGGTGATTGATTAATCACATTGATGTCGTTGTTGGAACCCGCGACGCCAAAAAATGCATGCCAAATCCATAAATCTTGTGACGCAACGGCTTCCAACATAATTGTCGGATATTGGTGATCGCCTCGCATATATTGTCCTCGCAATTCTGTAGGGCAATTTCTCCATGCCCAATGTGTACAGTCAATGCTGCCAAGCATTCCACGAAATCCATGTTTTGCTTCATGGAACGCGTACAACTGATGAACATCAGATTCAGTCGGTCTACGCAAATATTTGCGTTTGTATAGCTGAATAATTCCCTTACAGAATTCTTGCAAGGTTTCACGTGAAGTTCTTTCAGACATAAAAAGACAGTCGTCAATCGAATCAGCTACCATGCCATATGCGAGTTGCCGAATAGCAGATGTGCATTTTTGAAACGCGGTAAATCCCCTTCTACCTCGAGCATCCCATCGCAAGGTAAAATATTCAAAGTGTTGCTCCATATCGTAAACTATTCGTAGGAATAGTTCTTTGCGCATCCGGAACCTCCTTCTGAACATATCATCTCCATATACAGGATTTTGAGTAAAATAATTGTGCATCAGACGTTCATTTGCAGCTGCTCGGTCTCTATGAATTGGAATTCTTCGTCTAGGTTGCGGAGAGCTGGCATTTATAAAAGCTTCAAAAAGTTCTTCATAATATCCTTGAGATTCGTCTTGAGATTCGTCTTCGGATGATGAGTTTGACGACGAAGACGTAGTATACGGTTCCATCACAATAAAAATAAAATTGTGATTGATTGGAAATAATTTTAGGTTAAATGAAAGAGAGAATTTTGAATGTGTATAGATTGAGAGAAATGGGAAAGATGTAAGTTAAATGTGTTGTGAAGATATATTTATAGGGAAAAATATTTAATAAATTTTTTTTTTTTTAATTTGAAACGGTCTAGTGACCGTTTGAGGGTAAAAGAGAAAAAGCAAGCGGGGTGCAGCGGGGTCTTCGAGCCGGGCCGGGGTTGGAATTGCGCGGGGCCGAGTGGGCGGGGTGGTGTAGCCGCCGGCCTTCGCTGATGTGGCGAAGCCGGGCACCCCACGGCTTGGGTACTCCGCATGCTCTTAGTTACTTTGTTTAATATTCTTTTGAACTTTTTATTCTAAATTCGTGTGTGTGTAATATATATATATATATATATATATATATATATATATATATATATATATATATATATATATATATATATATATATATATATATATATATATAAAGATTCATGCATGTATTTTATAATTTATACTTTTAGTCGTCATATTTGATACATAATACTTATACATTTTATTACAATGAATAAATTTTTATTTGATGTTTATAGATAGATTAGATAATTTTTTTTAAGTTTAGATTTAGATTACCTAAAAATTAACAAATATCAAATAAATAATGATGAAAAATAACGTTATTGGATAATGTCAAACAATGGATAAAGTTAATTATTTATTAATGTATATAGATATTATTAGCGATTTTAGAATTAATGAATTGTATTTATCTTTCATTCATTTTAAAATTTATCTTTTCTAGTGAAACGTGAAAATGTCATGTGTCAAATTGTATTCTCTTTTATTATATGGCAAATGACAAAAAATAGTAACAAGTTTTGACATTTTTATCATTAATAGTAACATTATTTATTTTTTTATCATTAATAGTAACAACTTTTTATTTTTCTATCAATAATAGTAATGGGTGACCTGTAAACCTGTTTAGCAGGTCACCAACTTTTCAGTTATAAAAAATAGTAACATATTTTCAGATTTTTATCAATAATAGTAACATATCAAATTAAAAACATATTTTTTTATTTTATTAAGTTTTCTAATATTCCATAAACACCAAAATAAACAAAATTTTTATTGCGAATATTTACGGATAGATAATATTCGATTATTTATTCACAATTATATATAATATGAATGAAAAAAATACTATGAATCATTTCAATTTTCACTTTTTCCAACAAAAAAAACTACGAACCATCATTTTATTAGTATTTCCGAATAAAACAATACTAATCGTTTCATTTTTTAGTTTTTTCCAATCTAAATGGGTCATAGTTTTTTTATTTAAAAAAAAAAATCAAAACTATAAACCACAATGAGTTATTGGTTTTCCATTCATAGAAAAACTAAAAAATGAATGGGTTGCAATACTTTTTCATTCGTAGTACTATTCATTTGAAATAAAAAAAATCCAAATTGATCAGTTTTTTAGTAAATTCCAAACGAAATTGATTACAAACCATACAACTTTTAGTTTTTCTGAATGAAAAACTACGACCCAATCATGTTTTAGATTTTTTTACAAAAAACTATAAATCATTTTGATTTTTCGTACAAAATAATTACAATTTATTTTTGTGTTTTTAACAACGAAAAAACTATGACTTATTCCAGTTTATAGTTTTGCCAAATGAAAAATATTGTAATCCATAAAAATGATACATAACCACTTGTACGAAACTATAAACTAGAATAATTCATAGTTTTTTCGTTGTTAAAAACACAAAAATTAATGAGTTGCAATTATTTTGTATGAAAAATCAAAATGATTTATGGTTTTTTATTAAAAAAAATCTAAAACATGATCAATTTGTAATTTTTTTATTTCAAATGAAAAGTACTACGAATGGAAAAGTATCGCGACCTATTCATTTTTTAGTTTTTTTATGAATGGAAAAACCATGACTTATTGTGTTTTATAGTTTTATGAATGAAAAATATTGAGACTCATTTTGATTTTTTATTTTTTATATAAAAAAACTATGACCTATTTAGATCGAAAAGAACTAAAAAATGAAATGATTTGTATTATTTTATTTGGAAAAACTAAGAAATGGAATGATTTGTATTATTTTATTTGGAAAAACTAAGAAAATAATGGTTCGTAATTTTTTTGTTGGAAAAAGTGAAAATTGAAATGATTCACAGTATTTTTTCGTTCATATTACATATAATTGTGAGTGAATAATCGAATATTATCTATCCATAAATATTCGGAATAAAAATTTGATTTATTTTGGTGTTTATGGAATATTAGAAAACTTAATAAAATAAAAAAAATTATGTTCTTAGTTTGATATGTTCCTATTATTGATAAAAATCTGAAAAGATGTTACTATTTTTTATAATTGAAATGTTGGTGACCTGCTAAACAGGTTTACAGGTCACCCATTACTATTATTGATAGAAAAATAAAAAATTGTTACTATTAATGATAAAAAATAAATAATATTACTATTAATGATAAACATCTCAAAACTTGTTACTATTTTTGATCATTTGCCCTTTATTATATAGGTTAATATAATAATATTAAATTTAATACAAACAATTTAATATAATATTAATTTATATGTTCGTATTTATTTTTCATATATTTTAATAAACTTATAATAATAGTTATTTTTTTAATTAGATATATAGATAAATAAACATAAGACAAAATTTTGATGTACGTTTTATAATTATTTTAGATTAATCAGATTAATGTTAACAAATTTTTAATCAGATGTATAGATAATAATAGAATGAATAAAATAATTTTTGAAATTTAAATTTATTTGAATTTAATAAAGATTATTATGGAAAATCAAAAGAGGGTGTGTGCCGAGAGAGCACTAACTAAATAAAATATTAAATTATTTTAGTTTACATTCTTCTGCATTCATTAATTTTATTTAATAAATATTTACCTTTAATTAACTAAAAATATAAAATTATTATAATATGTTAGTTATATAAATTAATTTTATATATATATATATATATATATATATATATATATATATATATATATATATATATATATATATATAATTTAAAACTTTAATTTTAGTTAATAGTCTTGAATTTTTGAAAACCTAATTTTGAAGTTACCTCTTAAATTTCAGACTTAATTTCAAATTTTCGCTTTTAAATTTTACAACCACCTCTCAAATTTCAGACGTGGTAGCCTCTTAAAATTAAATAGCACGATATAGAAAAATGTAGCCACATAAATAAGGTAAGCTATTATTTAAATTTAATTTATTTTGAATTTATGTTAAAGTATATTTTAATTAAATATATAGATATATATCAATAATATAAGATTTAGATTAATTTTAGTTCAAAGTAAAATAATGATAAAATGAAGAAATAAAAGTTGATTGGTGAGAGAGTGTAACACAATTTTCGTTCTCACTCGTTATATAAAAACTTTTGAAGTTAATGAATTATATTTATCCTTTATTTTCTTTTAAATTTTTTTTATAAAACTATAGTAGTCATTATTGTTTAAAATTATCTATATTATATAAACTATACTTTTGAAAAATTTATTTTGATAGTTAAAGTTTTTGCAACTTACTTGAATAATACAACCTTTTAATTCTAGTTATCCAAATTTATTATTTTAAAACTTTTTATCATATTAGATTGTTTACCAAAAGGGAGATAGCTATTGGCATCCTTGCACTTTAAGAGTGGGAATGATGAGAAAGAAAATATAAATTAACTGATGATAAATGTATATTGTTATTTAGATTTTAATATTTATTAATTTACAATGTCTGCGACTCTGTGACATGGCTGGTTAGATCGCGAGTAAGATTGTAGAATCGGTCGATCCTACGATTCTACAAAGTGATTTCGAGCATGATCGGTGTAGGAACGTTTTATAACAAGATCGGACGTAGGATCGTGGGATCGTTCGTAGGACCGTAGGATCGGTCACCGATCCGATCCTACGTTTTACTCGGTTTGTACTCTTTTAACCAGGTTTCCATGTGATCGTTTACTGATTTGATCCAACCTATTACCTAAATCCAATCATTTTATCCATTAGAATCGTAAGTCAAATTATAGAATGTATAATTGGTTGAATTCTTTTGAATGAACATAAACATTTTAATTATGAATGCACGTTGTTTCCCTATTTATTATATAAATTGTTTTTTGAAGTATTATATAATTAATTTATAATATAAAATCACAAATTATAGTACCTAGAAAAAAAAATTAAATGTAATGATTTGTGGTAGGATCTTACGATCCCGATCCGATCCTACAATCCCGATTTTGCAGAGACGAAAACGATCATAGGTAAGATCTTAATCTTGACAACCTTGCTTTGTGAATTAGATCTTGCTACCACATTTTTATCATGATTTTTACCTTTTTTTCCTTTGTGTTTTTTATCTCTTTTATTTTTAGGTATTATTTTTCAATTTGTTTTTATTAGTCTATATTTTGCGACTCGATTACTAATTTATTAATAGCAGATGGGGAAGAACTACCAAAATGAAGAAATATTAAAATAAGAATCCTAGTGTTGTTTATTTATTTTATGGAAAACAACTTATTTGGGGAGTTTTTATGTGTGTTTAATTAAATAATATTTTAAATTATTTTAAATTACATTTTTTGCATTCTTTAATTTCATTCAATATAAATTATTTACATTTAAAGATAAATATTCACCTTTAACTAATTAAAATATTAAATTATATTAATATTTTAGTTATATATATTAACTAAATATCATATATATGCTAATTTAAAACTTTCAGCTTAATTAATAGTCTTCAATTTTTAAAATTTCGATTTTAAAGTCACCTCTAAATTTCGAACGTGATTTCAGTTTTTCGATTTTAGATTTTACAACCAATTTTCAAATTTCAAACTTTATACATTTAACCTCTTATAAATCAAATAATATCATATAAAAGTGTAGTCATATAAATAAGATGATATATTATTTAAATTTATTTTATTTTAGATTGATGTTAAAATTTGTTTTCATCAGATATATAGGTTAATATCAATAATATAAGATTTAGATTTATTTTAATTCTGATAAAATGAAGTAATAAAAAAATTTTATTGGTTAGAGAGTGTCATTTGACAATTTCCTTTATCATTTATTATTAAAATTTAAAAGTTAATGAATTATATTTATTTTTAATGTTATTATAAAATTTTATAAACTTATACTAGTTATTGTTTAAAAGTATCTATATTAAATAAATGATCCTTTCGAAAAATCTATTTGAATTATACAACTTTTCAATTCTAGTTATCCAAATTTATTATTTTAATACTTTTAATCATCAAAATGGATGAAAGTCTTAAATTTCTCTTGGTTTTTACTAAATCATACACCCTTTTACATACATGTTTTTTGACAATGACGTGAGATCCGCTGATAAACTTAATTATCTTCTCACATAAAAAAAGGTGTATAACTAGCAAAGTGAAAGGAATACATTATACATATAGATCGAATTGTTGTTTTTCAATATATTTTTATCAATCTATATTTTGCTACTCCATTACTAATTTATTAAGAGCACATTTAATTTAAATAAATATTAAAATATGAATCCTTGTGTTATTTATTTATTTTATATATTACAACTTATTTGGGGAGTTTTTATGTATGTCTAAAACCCTAGTTTAATTTTAAACTTTACGATCATTGAACTCATCCTAATTGAGAAAGTTTTAAGGCAACAAACTATTATTAAACATGTATAAGTCATAGCATAAGGTATACACTTTAAATGAACATCGAATGTACACAACACAAGTGATAATTGCATCAAAATCACTCCTACGAAATAACTTACGAGACCATTTTCATGCATTTTACAACAAGGGAATGTTTAGTTAACCTATTTTCGACAAAATTTTTCATCAAAAACAAGGGTTTCCAAAAAACGTGTTCAGATCCACAAGTTTTAGATGTTTTCAGTTTTTAATTTTCAGTTATCAATTTGTAACTAACTATTGAAAACTCAATTTTGATGTTTTCAGACTGCGTTTTCGTATTAGAAAGACTTTTGTAGAGAGAGAGAGAGAGAGAGAGAGAGAGAGAGAGAGAGAGAGAGAGAGAGAGAGAGAGAGAGTGTGTGTGTGTGTGTGTGTGTGTGTGGTGATGGTTGGATGAAAACTTAAAAACCATTTTAACCATTTTAAACATGTTTTGCTTATAAAATGTGTTTTCATGAAAACTCTTGTTGTTTTAAGTTTATTAAAAATTCAAACTAAAAATTTTCATTAACTAAACGCACCCCTTTCATTAGAAAAAAAAAGTATGGACCAATAAATTTTTATCATGACAAGGGACAAATAAAATGTGTAATAATGAATTTGAATGACTATATTGATCCATTATTGTAAAACGCTTTTAGGACATTACTTTATTTCTAACATGAATCTTTTGGTGTCATTACTTTTTCTAACAATTTCATTCCATCATATTGCATCAATGGGCATATGATGAATCTAAACTAATTTGTCTTTCCATTTTCCTTGTTATCTACTCAAAGTTTCTAAATTAGTGTGTGGTTATGAGTAATTAGATATCAAATTATGTGTCCTAATACGAGATCCACTAGATCTCCCGTATAGTTTGTCGCGTATGTCTCCCTATTTGACCTTTTTAGACGATCTAGATATATAACATGATTCTTGATATCTTCGTCCTTTCGCTACCCTGTTCAACCCTTTCATTTTAACATCATAATGAACCTATCATAATGGTCACCAATCTTGCCTTTAGAGTAATCGTACCATACATCATCCCCCCATGATCATGTCCCATCATTGGTTGGATGTACACCTATACACACATATAACCACTATAAAAATGTTATATTGCTCGTACGATCGTAGCCAAAAACAAACATAAGCATAAATAGAACACTAAACATAAGGGAATGAATCTCACATTCACTTATCATACACAACCACACTCTCATTACATGTCAAATCATTTTCTACCATGTAATCTAACTTGATAGGGGTGTTTGACTCACGAAATAAAATTTGAATGAATTTGAATTTACTTTATAGTATATGTTTTTTTGATTGGGTGAGGTGTGGAATTATGTTTAAGGCTAGCGAAAGTATTGATTGTATGGAATGCTACGAATCTAAATTAATTTACAAACAGTTAGGAATAATAGATTCCTTCAACCATAGAATTTGATGAAATTTAAAAATATTTTTATTCATAGTTTTTGTAATCTAAATTTCAAAATACACTATAAACAAATTTTAATTACTTTAAAATCCATTCATTCAGCCAAACGCTCCCTTAGAATGAGTTCATTTGCAAGACACATGTAATCAGATGCTTTAATGGTTTTCTTGTGAAATCATGTCAAGTCCTTTAACCAGATTAAGTTCTTAAACCTGAATCGAAAACGGTATCATGTAACTAAGATCAATAATGAGTTATAGTAAGAAGCTGGTTTAATGAATGATGATCATTTCGGTTGGTGCACTTATAATTACAAGTTGACTTTGGTTCTTTTAAGTACATGATTCATGTTCTTTTCACTTTATTATTGACTCTACAAGGGTAGCTTGTGTTGTTGCTTTAATCAACATGACTTGAAATGTTTCTTTACTATAAAAAAGCTAAAGTTAACCACTTAACCGTACATGTTATAGAAATATCATCATAGATGAGTGCATTAATTGGTAATAGTTAATAATCGTTAAGTGCATCTTAGAAAAGACTTGCATCACAATTGGAACTTTTATACTTAATTACATGTTCTTTCACAATCATTTACGGGCTCTTACACGTTCTTCACATAATCTTTTCACAATCCTAGACACCATAGCAATACTACATGCCTAATACTTAATCAAACGAAAGCATAAATGGTTTTTATCAAACTAACCCCTACACAAGACGCGACCACGACGTGGGCCCCCTGACTACGACGTTGTCATGATCACTACCCAAGTTGTGACCACAACATAAGACGGTCATCACTAGTTCATCCTTGTTTCTATCAGCTCAACGAATCAATCTAAAACATAATTTTGACATGAAACACTAATATTTTATTTATAAAAAAAACATCCCATAACCCATAAGTAAAATTCATAAATTAGTTCTTTACTTGAATTGATGATTATCATCTCCTAATCAAAGTTACGGAGCTTATTCTCAAAGCTTCTTTAACGTAGTAAGATAAATACGAGGAAGATGACGAAGCAAGGTAGCTCGAACATTTGTTCTTTCTTACTTTGGCCAAATCCCTTTCTTTCTTTATCTCCTTCTCTCGCAAATTAGTTATTTTGACAAAAGAAAATTCTAATCACATTATTCTATTATTGATGTGATATACACCTCTTTTATGATTTGACACTCACACTCACATTATTCTCTTTTCTCATCCAATTTTTATCCTATATTTTCAGTTTTTCACTCTAATCACTCACACCTCTTATGGGCAACCTCCTTGACAAATTGTGATGGTACTGATGAATTAATGATAGGATTAAGAGGTCCATAATACGACACAGTACACCAAATGTTTTATATTAAATAATAATAATAGAGATAGAGAATAAAATCTTCTTTAAATTATAAACTTTAAAGTCTAATAAGTTTTTATTTATAAACTTTACAATATTATTGTTATTTAGAACTTTAAACCTTATGTTATAAGTTTCAAATTAATATTTGGATTTTATATTTTTTTGATACTTTAGCGTTTGATTTATACAGTGTTGGACTTCAATTACACACACACACACACACACACACATATATAGGGGTGGGTTCAATAGAAAACCACTATGCACATGAAAACTATGGAAACCTACGCATATCGTCCGATTTGGTGCATTTCATGAAAAATGCGGTGGCATGATCGTAAATGCATCACGCGGGAAATTTGATGCATCACGTGGGATTTTGGTGCATCACGCGGGGGCTTTTATGCATTTGTGATGGTGCGATGCGGTTTTCACAAGTTTTCAGGTGCATTGTGGTTTTCCATTGAACCTCTCTCTCTCTCTCTCTGTATATATATATGTATATATATATATATATATATATATATATATATATATATATATATATATATATATATAAGGGGGTTCAATGGAAAGCCAACATGCATCAGAAACCTTGAAAAAACCCCCCATGCACCATGACAAATGCATCAAATTCACGCGTGATGCATCAAATTCCCGCGTGATGCATCGACTTTCTGCGTGATACATACACCTGATCCAATGGCTATAAAGTGGTTCCCGGGTTTTCCGATGCATATAGGTTTTCCATTGAACCCACCCCTATATATATATATATATATATATATATATATATATATATATATATATATATATATATATATATATATATATATATATATATATATAGTCAGGTTCAAAAAAGTACCTCTCGAAATCAAGTGCACCCGAAGGTACCAACCTTAAAAAACTTTTTTTAAATTTTTTTCTCATAACCATGTTTAAATTAATGTTATACACATGATATATGAATTTCACATACATTCACATTTTCTGTGTCCTTAAAAATTATGTGAATGCTCAATGCATATTTATGTGAATGGTCATCCATGTGAATGGTCATTTCACACAATGTGAATGGTGTGAATGACCATTCACATGATTTTTTTTACCATTCACAAGACTTATGATGTTGCTCTTTTTTGAAAAAAAGTCTTATAATGTTGTCTTATACATGTCTATTCATAAAAAATATATGTGAATGATCATTCACATTAGGGTATGCTGGGTACGCTGGAATCTCATAGGTACGCTGATGAACCTGATTATATTTATATATATATATATATATATATATATATATATATATATATATATATATATATATATATATATATATATAAAAGAAAGAAACTTATACACATTCTTGGCCTATAAAAAATCATTTAATTCAAAAAGAACTGTAAAAATAATAATATGAAATGATATTACATTGAAAATTTTAATTTTGTTGGTTATAATTGAAATGATGTCATGATGATGATTAGAATAATAACAATTAAAAGATAGTATAGAATGGAATATAAATACATTTGTCAATATATGTTTCAGTTATTATATATACTTATATCATAACTTTTAGTTCATATTCATTTACTTATTTTATTAATTATATTTTCGAAATATATATAAGATTTCACAACTGCTTATTCAATAATTAATATTATAATTTTTGCAGTAACTTATAATATATAATGTTTGATGTAAATTAATATTTAAATATGTCATTGTCACTGATTTATTTTAGGGATAATTGCGCAAAAAAACCCACAACTTGTCAGTTTTTTATGATTAAAACCTCAAACCATTTTTCGTTGCATAGAAAACCCCGAATTAACTAAAAATCTGTAAATCAAGGTTTTATCGATAACCAGTTGAAACCAATTATTAATCCTACGTGGACCGGTAAATAACCTACGTGGAATAAATTTTAATTGTTGAAACCGGATTCCAAGTATTACATATCATTTAAACCATCGTTGATAATTTTTAATTGTAATTTTTAAACATGATTACATCATCAACGGAGGTTTAAATGATATGGAATACTTGACAACCGGTTTCAACAATTAAAATTTATTCCACGTAGGTTATTTACCGGTTCAAGTAGGATTAAAAGCTGGTTTCAACCTGTTACCCATTGATAAAATCTTGATTTACTGATTTTTAGTTAGTTTGGAATTTTTTAGGCAATGAAAAATGGTTTAGAGTTTTAATCACAAAAACTGACAAGTTGGATTTTTTTTACGCAATTATCCCTTTATTTTACCTACAAATTGATATAATTTATTTTTTCTCCAAACAACTTTTTAACAGGAGGTAATTTAGAGTTGAGTTCTATTTATCTATTGACTTCAAATGGTATACTTTTCTTTAGTAATTTATATAACCTTACAATATAACTTTAATTATGTTATTCTATAATGACTTATCAACTATAAAGTCTTACAACTTTAATACTTAGACCAAAGGGACTCGTTGTCATGGATGTCACTCAAAACTGCCGCCACGTCAGCGCCACGTCAGCTTTGCCATGGAATGCCATTTTGATGCCGGCCATTCCGAGGGTGTGGTTGCCATTCGATTTATTTAATATTCACTTTAAACTTAAAATAAAAATATTGAAACTAAAAATAACTAAAATTAAATAATACTAAAATTAAATATATCATTAAAAATTAAAATATTCAACTTAAAAATAAACATTACAATGAAAACTAATACGCGAAGTCTTGGTCCGAATATTCGTTTTCAAAACCATCAAGCGGATCAACGTTGAGATAAATTCTATTGACTCTGAAGATAAAGAAGATGAAGATGATGAAGACATTTTTTTTTTAATTTGAAATGTGTGTATATAAAGAGAGAGTAATGAGAGAATAGATATGAGATAAATGAATGAATGTGTGTTTGTATATATAAAGAGTAAATATATATATATATATATATATATATATATATATATATATATATATATATATATATATATTAAATATGAAATGGAAAGAGATGCTCGGCATCAGAATGCCGATGCCGCTTAAATGCTTGCCATTGCCGAGGGGGCGGGGCGGTGTTCCCCCGTTGCCACCCTCGGTACCGCCCAAAAAGTCTTACCACTCCCCGTGGCCTTACTACAATTTTCGTTATAAAAAAGGTTGAATTCTATATCAAGCAACAAATAAGAATTTTCCTTATAAAAAGGTAACAATTATTTTTAAGTTTATTTGAAACTGTAATTGGTTATTTATTCATGAAATGAATAAATAACTCTAGTTATGCCACTTTTTTCTGCAAATTTGTCTCAATGGAAAACTGCAAACAAACTCTAAAATTGAAATAACTGTACGTTATGAAACTGGTAAATTGGAGTCTATATAATTAAACATTAAACAGTAAATAACAATCACAATGTGACACACAAAGATTGGGAATATACTTTTTTTTTTTTGTTTATTACGAAAAAAACCAATATTTTTTCACGTTTTTCGCGTTTTCGTCCATATATGTTATTTTATTCCATAAAAGTACCCAAGTTAATTTTTTCTTTTTGTCGTGTTCGTTGAACAACTAATCGAACATAAAAGAATAGTAACAATCATAAAATTAATAATTAAACAAACACAAGTGAACATAAATGAACAGACTTGCTGATTATAAACAAAACCCGCAACGTTTGATTAGTTTTCAAAGAGTTTATACTAGAGCCTTGTATTTTTAATATTTATTTCTCAATTAAGACAGTTTTAATTTTATTTACTAAGAGATAGTAGTTTTGATTTTAAATCTAATAAAACATTAGGGTTTCAACCTAACTTTTTTTTTTTCAAAACTTTTATCAAAAATGGTCTTCTTGTTTTGTTTTAGTGATCTTTCTACTTTTTTTTAAGTCATTCTTGTTTTAAAAAAAGAAATTTTCCTTTAAAAACATTTTATTTTTTTTTCAAATTGATTCGTTTTCCAATCGCTTCAAACTAAATAAAAAAAAGTTCAAATTAACCAACAAAAAAAAATTCCAATATTTCCTAATCAATCGATCAAAACAACTAAAATTAAAAATTATGTAACTAGTTCATATTAGAAAACTTACTTTATCACTACAAATAAAACTATATAATAATACATAATTATTTATAATTTTACTTTTTAACTTGTTATAGTGATTTTCAAATTTTTTAAATGTTAGTATATAATGTTTGATTATATGTCAAATTTTTTAATGGAATTTAAATTGAGTAAAAAAGGAATTGAGTGACAAAAGATTTTTTAGAAAACAATTGTTTTAAAAATTGTATTAAGTTAAGAAGAAGAAGAATAATCATTTATAAAAAAGCTAAAAAAAAACTACCATCTTTTAGTAAATAAAATTGAAAATACTATGTTTTAGTAAATAAAATTAGAAGTACTATGTTTTAGTAAATATTTTTTAAAATTACTGTCATTTGGTTAAAAACTCATTTTCAAACCACGTTTGTACATTCATAAGTTTTATAAATAACTTCAAAATTAATATGATAATAGTAAATTTCTTAAGAAATAAGAAACTCAAATGCAATCCTAAATTAATATTATTTGAGCTTTCAATATTCTTTTATTTTCATTCAAATGCAATCTTAAAGTTTGAAGTTTAATTTATAAATTTATATATTAATTATTTAAATATATTATATATTAATAATATATTTCTGTTAGATATAATATATATTTGTTAGAACTTATCATGAATTAACGAATGAATGCAAACAAACAAATAAACATAAACGAATGAAAGTTAACGAACATAAATAAATGAACGACACTCAGGGGCGGACCTAATTGATTAATACGGGTGTCACTCGACACCGATAAAATTTTAAAATACTGAGTTACGTATGTATCAAAAATTTGAGTGACACCTAAAAATTTTTTTGAGTGAGACCTACAAAAAATTTATGAAATTATAATATAGATATCTAATTTATATTTGTTGTTTTTATTACTCAAATTTATTGAAATATTATTGAGTTTTAATCACAAAAGTTTTTTAAAAAAAAAAGTCAGATAGAGTATAAAACAAGAATAAACACTCTATCAAGTTAAGTAAGTTAAGTTAGCTCAAAAGATTTTTTAAAAAGCCTAAAAAAAGTATAGCCCAAACCTTTTGGAACCCTTGATTGCTTTCTTCCTTCCACACTGCACGGGCTTCACCCTTCTAGCATTCTGGCTTTCTAAGTTTCTGACCAATCGGCGACGTCGCCCAAAAAAAGTATATATGTTTAATTTACCAAATATTTACTTAGTTTTGGTTAATGGACAGATTAAATGTTAAGTGTTTATTTTTTAATTTTTTTTGATCGATTGTTAAACTTATTTGTTAACTCCTAAAAAAAATTATAGGTCAATGGATAAATTTTTGAAAAGAAAGTTTTAATGGTATTGCACTCAGTATTTTTCTAATTAGAAAAATCTTGTAATTTGTTTAATTTTGTGTGGCAATCCGTTACGGTGACCCGATCTATCATAGAAAATATTTCGAAAATCTAAGTAATAAACTTGCTCTAAAAAAGTGACACCGATAACTAATAATCCTGGATCCGCTCCTGACGACACTTATGTTCATGTTCGTACAATTAATTAAACGAACAAACCATGTTCTTTCGTTTAATAATAAACGAATATCTCACCGAATGGTTTGTCAAATGTTTAGTTTGTTCACGGGCCTATACGTGTCTACCATCGAATTTTGATTATAATTTATTTAGAGTAAATTACAGAAAGGGTCTCTGTGGTTTGCTCAAAATTATGAAAACGGTCCCTCAACTTCGAAAGTTGCAGTGACAGTCCGTCAAAACACATTTTACTTGCAGAATTGGTCCTTCTGTTTCTAAATTTTTTTAAGATGACGATTTTGCCCTTCTCAGAGTTACAAGTTTGGTAATTTCAGTTTTGGTCCTTTTTCTTAATTTTTTACTTTTGGTTTTAAATTTGAAATATTAATTAAATAAATTATGACTTGATTCATTATTAAATATAATATTATTCTTATTCTTATTATTGTTATTATTAGTTATATCTATTTATTTTGTAAAATAAATCTATAATTATTTACTAAAATTATTTTTGTTTATATACTTAATTAACTAATTTTTGCATCTTTTTATGTATTCAATTTATTTATTAAAGTTCTATTTATTTATATATTCGTTAAACTATTTGTATAATTTTGTTATTTATAATTTTCCATCAAACTATTTCAATACGTTAATAAATTTTGATTTTATGTAAATTTTGATTTATATTTACTAATTCATTACATTTTGATTTAAATTTACTAATTTATTATTTTTTATTTAAATATTTTTTTTACGCTAAATGTTTTTATTTAAATTTATTATTTTCTTTGTTTTGATTTAGATATTTTGTTATGCCAGTACTTTTTGATTTTTATTTATTTTAATTTACATTTTGCTACGTTAATAATTAAGTGAAATTAACAAAATATTTAAGTGAAAACGAATGAAAACATATTAATATATAAACTTGTAAATCAAAAAGATTAAAGTATTATATTGAGATCAAAACGTATTGACATAACAAAATATTTAAAATTTAAAAATAATATAATAGTAAATTTAAATCAAAACGTATTAACGTAACAAAAGTATATTACTTTAATTAAAATAAACTAAAATATAAATATAATTCATTATTTCTAATATCAATAAATATTAATAATTATATAATATAAATATATTATATTATTATGAAAAAGTATAAATAATAAAATTATACAAATATTTTAACCAATAATATATAAATAAATAAAACTTTAATAAATAAGTTGAATACATAAAAAGATGCATAACTTGACTAATTAAGTATATAAATAAAAATATTTTTTTTTGTAAAGAAATATAGATTTATTTTACAAAACAAATAGGTATAACTGATAATAATAATAATAATAATAATAATAATAATAATAATAATAATAATAATAATAATAATAATATAATTAATAATGAATCAAATCATAATTTATTAAATTAATATTTCAAATTCAAAACCAAAAATGAAAACTTAAGAAAATGGACCAAAAATGAAATTATCAAACTTGTAATTGAAAGAATGACAAAATTGGTCATTTTTAAAAATTTTAGAAATAGAAGGACCAATTCTGCAAGTAAAAAGTGGTTTGAGGGACCGCCACTACAAATTTGAAAGTTGAGTGACCGTTTCTATAATTTTAAACAAACCACAACGACCATCTGTAATTTACTCCTTTTTTTTTGAAACTTTAGTTTTCTTGTCCGACAAGCTTTATATATATATATATATATATATATATATATATATATATATATATATATATATATATATATATATATATATATATATATATATATATATATATATATATATATATAGAATATGGTTCGTGTGAGTACCTTAAAAATGCAGAGTACCGTGAGTACCTGTGAACACACGGGTTTAAGATGTGAACATGCTCCGAAAAAAAGTTTTTTTTTTAAAATTTTTTTTCATATTCATTTAGATACAAATAATATAAGCATATTTGTAAAAGAATTACACGCATTCACACTTCGTAGCCTCTTAAAAGTCATGTGAACGTGGAAAAATTCATGTGAACATGCTTAGCTGTGAACATACGTTCACAACAGTGCAGTTCATGTGAACTTGCACGTTTCACATAGTTATAGTGTGTGTTTATGTGTGATTTTTTGCAAGTAGTCTTATATTATTAATTTAAACATGATTATGAAAAAAAATTTCAAAAAAAATAATTTTAAGCGAGGTACCTCCGGTACTCCGCAAAACTAGTGGTACTCATTTGAACCCAAATATATATATATATATATATATATATATATATAGGGTCAGAGTGTAATTAAGGAAAATAAAATATTCACTGTATGATATTAATTTATTTGAATAGATAGAAATTAAGGGTGGCGAACGAATAGATCGTCGAACGTATCACGTTGAGTTGGATCGTGTCGACTCATCAACATGTTTGTGTACATCATCAGCAGATACATTTACAAACTTATTTTCTTAATCATTTTTATATTTTAATTATTTTATTCATATACTTGTATTATAAATATTTTTTTTATTTTTATAAAATATAAAGCTTTGCATTTATTCGATTAATCTTGTTCTTATACATTTTCATATTTTATTATTTAATATTATTTATTCATATGCTTATATTATAAATATTATTTTATTTTATTATATACCGTTTTTGCATTCATCCGATTCTTACTAAATTATTGTATTATAACTTTTATAATGTATTTATTTTTTATATTTACATTTAAACTTTAATATTGTACTATTTCATTAAATATTATAAATATTATATTTTAACATAATGAGTTTTTTTTTTAAATAAGATACTATGTATTCTTATATTATAAGTTAAAATATTATACACTTTATATAATAGAATATAATATTTATTTTTTTAATGTTTCTTTTTTTTTTTTTTTCATATTTTGTGTTTTTTTCATCTTTGTATTTTTCAAATATTTTTTTCCGCTTAGACTACGATTAAATTAAATAGAAAAATACCATAAAACACATTTGGTTTACATGATTTATTTATATAACATTGATGTTGTTTCAAATTTAGAATATTGATTAAAAATCTATCTATTTCTAACGAGGTTATAATTATATGACATTGTCATTATTTCCTTTTGTTTTTACCAAAATTATAAATGATAAATTAGTAGATTTATCATTTATCCGCTACAACGTGCGGGTAAAAATCACATAGTTTTTTAAAAATCACTATCAACTAATGTAGTAAAATGTATCAATTAGTACGTCCTAAATAATTATTATTTTTAATTTATAAATATTTATTTGTTATCATCCGTATAAACAAAATTATACAACTAAATTTGATTAACTTTAGAAAAATAAATTTATTTAGTAAACCTTTTTTATTAACTAGATACGGCCTAAAAAACGTAAACATAGAGGTTTTGATACTTGATTGGGCCGTAGACTTCAATTACCCAGCAGCCAAAAATGGGCTCCATTCCAGTCGGATCCGAGTCATGTCAACTTACGTTAAAAGAATAGAAGTTTAAAACCATACATAAATGAAGTAAAATAAAATTTGCATCGTGAAATGAAATAAAATAAAAATTAAAACTATTTTAATAAATAATAGTTACAAATGACATTAAAAATGAAGAAAAAAAGCTATGAAACTCTATTTATTTTCAAAAATTTAAATCTTTCCATGTTGACAACGAAATAACAGAAACGAGATTTATACTAAATTTCATTTGCAACTTTTCCTCTTTGAGAATCAAACCTCGTCATAAAAAAAAACTTATAAGTTTCATTTGATTCTATTTCATTCTATTCTATCAAATGATATATATAACCAAGTTTTGATAATGAAGAAATATGTTATTTTGACTATAGTTTAGATCATAATAAATTATGTCAAATTATACTTTAACTTTTGAATGTGATGATTTAGTTACTCGATGATCTAAGTAAGATATAATTGGAAAGAATGTTACCGTACCCAGTATAAAATAAATGTCAATGATTAAATCACAAATATTACAAGAAAACATTGATACTTTACTATATAAACACTTCTATATTTCACTATTGTATCACCTCAATGACAATTTTTGATCACGAAATGCAAGTGTAGTACCAATTACCAATATAATGGTATAATGTCTCTATAACATTAGTAAATTCCGGTACATATGAAATGGTATATACAGTATTTCAAACACTGAAAATGACAATGAAGATCGGTTCATCGGTTTTGACTTTTGACCATAGCCGGCCGGCAGGTTTTGGCCGGTTCACCAACAGGCAGTTTAGCCAACCATACTCAACCAAAGGACATGCTAGCTTTCCAGAAGTTGGTCTTGTAAATAGTTGGTTTGGGAAGAAAGCTCAGCCCAAACAATTCCTTTGGCGTATGGTTAAGCTCTACGATCCCAACCATTTGTGCAACGAGCTCTGCGCTATCCTTAATATGATCAAGGTCGTCTGTTTTAGTCCATACTAAACGACACAATTGCACCCTCCTATGTTTTGAATCCAATGGAATTCCCCAGTTCTGAAACAGGGTGTCTCTTTGGGTCGATGAAAATTTCTTTAAAAGCATCTTGCTAAGCGATATTCTTTCGCGACTAAGAGCCTTTGTACTGTTATTTATCAAGAAAGAACATGGCCATAATAGTGTTAGCATCACTTGAGATATGGGTGATATTTTTACTTTCAGTATTTTTCGAATAAGTCAATGCACCAAAAACGTTTCCATAAGAGTTTCTCAACTTAAAAAATGTTTTCGTAAAAATCACTGCACATAAAGTGTTTCCATAAAAATCTTTTAACTTAACGAAATTTTATGAAAAACAGCTGAAAAATCTTTAAAAAATCCTATAAACTTTTATGGAAACGTTTTTGGTACAACGATTTAATCGAAAAATATCAAAAGTGCGTTGGCTTTTTGTATAATTTTTTTCTAATTGTATTGTATGTATGCACATTGTTAAAAGTTGCAAGCGGAATATGTAAGAGGAACTAGTAATATAGTACCTAATGGCACGAGATGGTGTTTTTTTAAGAAAGGATAGTCTTCTAAACTCGACTTCCATGTACACTGAGTCAGACTGATCACCGTTAAATAGCAAGAAGAAGTAGGTCCGATGAATCAAAGGCGTGTTGCATTCATCCCAAAGTTTAATAATGTTTCTTCTTTGTTTCTCAAATATTGTAGGCCAATTTTTATCAGGAGCTGCAATGATTTCTGTTGATTCATTGGCTTTTTGTTCTAGCTCGTTGACCTGTCATTAGAATTGTAATAAGCATAAATTAATTTTGTGAATGGATTAACGTTAATGTATCCAAATATTAGTAATCCATACCGTTTTGTCACTTGATACGACTTCAGGATCATCGGTCATCAGTTCATTAAGTGATTTAGTCTTGAAAGAATGGTCTGAATTAACATCTCCTTCTGTTGATGACTTGATCTTCTGCTCTATTTTCTTCTCGTTGAAGTCTTCGTTCTCGACAGAAGAATCAGAATCTTGTTTACTTGCTGTTTTAACATCTGCATCTGATTTTGATCTAGGTATAACTTGTTTTCCAGAGAAGTTACCCTCGAATTCATTATCGTTCGTACTCTCAGTCATTGTTTCTTTTTCGGATAGAGGTGATGATGCATCTGTGATGAACTCCTTGCAACTTTTGCTCCTTGTAAAACTGATGTCTTCTGAATCAGATATCTCTGTGTCAGATGAACATGGAGATGGTTCTTCATGGTTAGGTTCCGTGGGCTCTACGGTTGTCTGAATGCCCTTAGTTTTTTCTTTCCGATTATCATGACTATCATTGATATGGGCTTCTTCGGCATTGATATTGTTATTGTCTACGCTTAACGTTTTCTCAATATGTCGATCTTCCTTGTGATCATCTGGATTTACGACAAAGTTAGTTTCTAAGCTTGATGTTTTCACAATAACTGGTTGATCTTCCTTTCTATTGTCTTCTCTATTTATTGTGATGTTATTGTCTATACTTGGTGTTTCTTCGATACATTGATCATCCTTGTTATCTTGTAGATTCGTTGTGATTTTATCATCTGTGTTAGACGTTTCCTCAATAACTCGGTCTTCATAGTAGTTGGCTTCTGGATGCCTCGTAATGTTATCATCTATGTTAGATGTTTTCTCAATAACTCGATCTTCATTGTAGTTGGCTTCTGGATATCTCGTGATGTTATCATCTATGTTTGATGTTTTTTCAATAATTCGATCTTCATTGTAGTTGGCGTCTCGATATCTAGTGACGTTATCATCTACATCTGAAGTTTTCTCAATAGAGCGATCCTCACTGTAGTTGGCTTCTGGATATCTCGTGATGCTATCATCTGTGTTTGATGTTTTTTCAATAACTCGATCTTCATAGTAGTTGGTGTCTCGATGTATAGTGACGTTATCATCTCCGTCTGAAGTTTTCTCAATAAAGCGATCTTCACTGTAGTTGGCTTCTGGATATCTAGTGATGCTATCATCTGTGTTTGATGTTTTTTCAATAACTCGATCTTCATAGTAGTTGGTGTCTCGATGTCTAGTGACGTTATCATCTACGTCTGAAGTTTTCTCAATAAATCGATCTTCACTGTAGTTGGCTTCTGGATATCTCGTGATGTTATCATTTATGTTTGAAGTTTTCTCAATAACTAGATCTTCATTGTAGTTGTCTTCTGGATGTCTCTTGATGTAATCATCTATGCTTGATGTTTTCTCAATATGTTGATTTTCTTTACAACTATCTTCTTGATTTATCGTGATGTCATTGTCTATGCTTGATGTTTTCTTGATAATTCGATCTTCGTTGTAGCTGTCTTTAGGATTTATTGTGAAGTTATTGTCTGTACTCATTGCTTTTTCAATATGCTGATCTTCCTTGCATCTTTCTTCCGAATTTATCGTGATATCATTGTCTATGCTTGATGTTCTCTCACTATTTTGATCTTCTTTGTAGCCATCTTCCGAATTCATTACGATTTCTTGAAAAATCTTCTCCGATTGTTGATATGGGTCTGACAGAGAATATTGATCCAAAAATTTTCTAGGGGAGTTTTCATCAAGAAAATGATGATCCACAAACGATATCTTTGAATCTTTTGAATCCTCCATGTTAGAAAGACGATAATTGTTCAATGAAGCACCAAATCTAAGAGGATCAACTACCCGATATACATCTTTCTCATAAAGGTGATCGGGCTCCTCCTGTATCATATATTGTTTTTTTTATCCTTATGCTTAATTGCTAATCCTAATTTAGCTCAATGGGAAAGAATACATACCCATGGCAAAGAATTCTGATCTGCTCCAGTTAATTGTATTAAATGCTCAAGACGAGATTGAGCAAGATCACGTTGTCGAGTCAACTCTTCGATCTCTTTCTCCATCTAAGTAATACAAAATCATCAAGTTAATCTACCATCTCATTAATTTGTGTTTCCACACAAAGATTTATACCAATTTTATAATTACGTACTTAGAATGCATACCATAGTCTCACTCTCACCTTTTCCATTTGAAGCTCCATATCTCTGATTATTGATGTCGATTCAATTGAAGCTGGAGATGTCCTTAACTCTTTTTCTAATCTCGCCAATTCTTGTTGCAACTGCTTCACCAATGCCTTATCCGATGTTACTACATTAACTTGAGCATTTGTAGTGACATCCTTGGCGCAAGAAGCGAATAATAGTGTGTTTCTTGATTGTTCAACATGACTATGTGCAGGGCATATTGTGCATAGTATGGCAGTTCTTGCATTGCCTCCAAGAGAGTTTTGTAGTATGCGTGTTAGCTTGGAGTTTCGGTAAGGAATATGACCACCTCCTCTTTTGCTGCATCAAATAAAATAAATTGGCAACGAATATAAAACAACACAGGTTTATTGTTTTCTAATTATATAAAACAACACAGGTTTAATTTACATCAAGCATTTTTTATAATGGAACATATGAAGCAGATGTTTTGTATATACCAATTTTACTACTTTACAAAAGTTGGTTATATACTTATACGTCAAAAAAATATAAATATTGAGAACAAATACCTCAATTTGCGAACAACAGTTCCTAGTGTCAACAAACTACGATTTATGTGGCAGCCTTCTTTTAGTCGTGCACCGGCTGCTAAGGTTTGAGAAGCACGCTCACTTCCTGCTAGATCAACAAAATTCTGCATAGTAATGAATTTCTTATTTATTCTTTGTTTAACATCAAGAACTTATAACGAGAAATAATAGATAAAAACTAATTTTGAAGGTAATATTTAATGATAGGATGCATGCATACCACCGTAGCTGCAAGAGTTTTTCCATTATCACCTCCTCTAAATTCACGAGCAGAACTTTCAACTGTCTAAATTAGTTAATATATGAATGATTTATGTATTGTATTTTGTCATTTTGATAAGTAGTACGTGGATAATAAGTACCAGTCGTAGAATCTGATGAGATCTAGAACTCATTTCATTCAATGCCGTCTCCCCAATTTGTCTCTCGGCTACAGTAACATAATATTTAGAAAATCATCACCAAACATTCTGGTATAATGGATGAAGAACAATAGCAAAATTACCTTCACATAGATAGATAAGTTCCTTTAAATGGTTGCGGTCCCTCAAAGTAGCTTCTGTCAGTTTTTCTACGACTGTCCCTTTCTGAAAGTGGAACTCATTAAGAACTCTAGAAATTTATTTTAATTAAATGATTTTTTGTGATTAATCGAAAAATCCTTACCTCCGGGTCATCAAGGAGTCTAAGTGGAGCACCATCTAGGCTGAGAAGGTCTTTAACACATTCATTGTAGATTTCTATAGCAGAAAATTTCAACACGAATTCTCTATCATTTTGCTGAAACACAAAAACACACACAATTGCAGCCAAGTTTAAACGAAGTGCGTCCTTCAAATTTTTCAAAGAAAGAAGTTGAAGTACCTTGCTTATGTGGTCATATATATCTGCTATCGTGTATTCAGTAATTCCAGACATGGTGTATGTCTTCCCACTGCTTGTCTGCCCATAGGCAAATATAGTTGCTGGAGTAATAGTTATTGGCTTAAAACATAATAGTTGATATAATCAAGAATGGTCAAATAAGAGAATGATCCTTACAATTAATGCCATTAAGAACAGAAAGAGCAATTCCTTTTACTCCTTCCTCGTACACTTGTTTTGTTGAATTGTCGCACCCATAGACACGGTCTATTTCAAGAATAATCATTAACTAGGACTAAAAATCAAGAAGAGAACAATGAAATCAAAGAGTATAAACCAGGGAGAAAATCGATAATGACACCCGTGTACTTGTTTGGTTTCCTTCTTTATCCTTTACCTTTGTGATAAATTGATTCAACAGAATTACAAGTATGGAAAATGGTCGAATATGTTAAACTAAACATAAAGGTATAAATGATTGCTTACCGAAAGTATAAAGATTTGGGTATGTCGGTCGTTCTGGTTGGTTGTTCTTGAATACGATGGTGGTGTTGTTTATGCATTCCCAATCAGATGCATCATTCTTTGCGATTTCTTTTTCATTCAAAGGTCTAAGTCTCACTGCAACAAAGATCTTCTCGTCTTGTACAGTTGATTCTTGTCCATCACTTAGTTCAAACTCATCTCCGGAAATTGACTCCATCACTTAGCTATAGGAGATTAAATGAACCAAAATTTTTTAATAGACTAAATATCATAAATCAATCACTTTGTCTCTCATCTTAACATCGAAATAGTTAAATTTTCAGAACCCAAAGGCTTTGATTTTATGTAAAGACAAAAACACATGAAATGTCTTTTCATCATACTTTCTGCAGAATATAAATCAAAGAAAATCAACATCCACAAAGAATATTGGTTAAACATTCCTTTCAAATTCTTAGTTATGAATCCCTGTGACTTGCTACCTTTAAGAGCTCTAGTGTTGAACAACGATACGTCTTCATGAATTACTAAGTAATATTTGTAAGTGTTGTTTTGTTTAGCTCGGAATTTCATATCTGAAACAGATGTTCCTTAATCTGTTGCCACCAAAAATTCCTAGACATGCTTTATAATCGTTCCAAATCAATTACATAAGCTTTAACAATCTGTGTCAGTACATATTAAATCCGAGGAATAGGATTTGTTGCTAAAGATAGATGTGAAGCCATCATCCTAATATTCGAACCATATACCACACGATTTCTTTTTTAGCTCACATGATACAAAATCCTCAATGAATTACTTAAACATGCACAGGGTTAAAGTTAAGCACATTGAAACTAGTCTTCTCATACAAACCCTAAACTAACACTTGTAAGCATCATCATCAAAACAAATAATTCAGAGTCAAAAAATTTCTACAACAATGGATGTAAATTAGGTCATGAATTTGAAACCCAACCAAGCTCAAGCTCCATTTATTGAACAACAATCCCTAAATTCATGATACATGCATCAAAATGGATCATATATCTTATAATCAACAAATTCAAACAAAACTCGCCAATGTAATCAACATATCAACTCTGTCGTGAAATCAAATACAAAATTAAACTAGTTCCCCTGTATCACATAACGACCTAAAAGAAAATTACATCTCACCTCATGTTAATCAGAACGTCAAATGGAATCGGAATGACATTCAAAACAATCCAATTTGCAAAATGCGAGGGAAATTAAACTGAATTGACGTGATCATAGAAATAGAAAAAAGAATGATTATTATGATGGATGAGAGAATTATACAATCCTGAAGATTGAAGGACGTAGAACAATGCAGAATCAATTAACGTGTTACAGAATTTGGTAGAAAGTGAATCTTCGAAATCCAATAGGATTTTTGGAAAAATTCAATCCGTGTGTGTTAGACTTCTATGGACCTTTGAAAATAAACCACCATTTTTAACGACCTAATAAACTGGATAATTTTTCATAATGTTTGTACTTTGCTTTACCAAACTTTTATAAATTACCATTTACACCCATTAAGTTATGGTCAATGACTCAATTGTTATAACCTGATTCATCTACAATAAACAAAGTAAGTGGTTGTTTGTTTTTTTTTTTCAATGGAATCATTAATAGGCTCGTTCAAAGGTTAAACGAACTCTTAATGATTCCATTCAGCACTAAACAAATAATAACTAAAAATAAGTCAAGCTACTAATAAACTACTCGAGTTTATTATGTTAAAAATGAGTTAAATGAGCTTAACTTGAACCTCATTTAATTAACAACCGCATACATACATATGTATGTATTCTATGTATATATGTATGTATTTATGTATAGTTATATAAATGATACATATAATATGTAATAATAAATAAACATATATAATATATAATTAAATTATATAATATAATAAGATAAATCTGAGGTAAGTTTGGTTGGATTTTTACGACCACTAATGGAGCGGGTATAAAACATAATAACAAGTGTACAACAAGCTTGAGCTCTTTAACATCTAAATGAGTCGAATCTAAGTTTCGTTTCAACATACGGAATAAACGTTGAAGAAGTTGAAATTCATTTATATTGTATATGAATATCTGAATTACAAAAAATAATGAATCTAAATCTATTGTTTAAGTGATTCGTCATTTCTAGCTATTTGTAATAGTATAATAAAATTCAGATTGTTATAAATTTTATCATAACTAAATTTCTAATTCTTTCCAATTTCATTTTGTTGTCTTATCAGACTTGAGATAAGCTATGCTAATCTACAAATTAGAACTCTACTTGAAAGTATATATGTTTTGATAATAATATTTTATTACATTACTTTCAGCTTATTATAGTTGTTGATTTACTTAATTGCATCAATAAAATGTGTTTATTATAAACAAAGTTGCTCAATGATTGATTGATTAGGACTCCAAGGGCCCAAACTTTGTAGAGTCTCAAACTTCATAAGGCCTTATAATAGATGTGAAAAACCTTTAATTACTACTTTGGTATAATTTATTTACAAATGGTACATTTAAATTAATATTAATTAAGGTTATACATAATAAGTTGATTACTACAAAAGGTCTTTAGTTTAACGGTATCAAAAAGTTATCATGTATAGTAGTGTAGGTTTATTAGGTAGTAGTGTAGATATCCTTTAAAAAAAGTAATAAATAACTAATAAACTTGATTAACTATAACCAAAGTTTCTATATTGATTAATATTCATATAGAAAAAACATTAAACCAAGCAGAACGAATAGTAATGTCAATAGTTAAGAACAAAGTGCAAACTAATTCCAAAATGGGTAAAACAAAGATAATATTTTGTCTTAAAATTTTTTAAGTAAGTTCAGTTACAACCATGTACTAAACTCATATATTTTTTTCCTTAAAATATATGAGTTTAATACACAGTGTAAGTTTTCAAGTAAGTAACTCAGTTATCAATAATCAATTTATATTTTAGTTAATCAGATCATATATTTAATTTTCAATATCTATCTTACAAATACATTTATTTTTTAAAACAAAAAACCATGAACGACTTTTGTGTGAGTATAATTATTTAATATAAGTGTATCTAATTTTAAAATAAATGTATCTGAATATATTTAATTATAAACATCTTTTAAAATTTTTAGATAATCTCCATTATTAAAGTCTAATTACTTATTTACATAAAATTCGAAATATTTTGTTGAATATGTGTGTGTATTGATATTTGTTGGGTATACGTGAAATGTAAAATTGATATTTGTTTTATAAAAATTATTTTATAAACATGTTTTTTTTTTTAAATTTCAGAATTTTTTGTTTTTTGTTTTTTTTTAAAAATTACTTTTACCGTTAGTTAAAATCATATATTTAACGACCTTGAATAAACGGAAACAAGATTGCCGTTTTCTCTCTCTCTGTTGTCGTGCGGCTGGTTTGGCCCACCATCCCCATCATCCCAGCACAGGCCACCCAAAAGATTATGAGAACAAACAGATAAAAGACATTTCTTTCAGATTTCTCTCTCTTCTTTTTGATTTTCCGATCAATTTCATCTCAATTTTCAACCCTATCGATCCAATTTTATACTCAATTTCATTCCCTATGTAATTCCCAACAATTATATCATCAATGCCCCATGTTTCACACCCGATTACCGATTGAATTCTGTGGATTTTGGGGTTCTGCATCACGTTAATGCAATTTCAATTTGCTAAATTTCTTGTTTATTTGTTAATTTAATCACCGGAAATGGCGACGAGAGGTAACAGATCGGAAAGGGTGAGGAGAATTTTCAAGCAATTTGATTTTAATAAAGATGGCGGTCTCAATAGAGAAGAGATGTCTGCTCTTGTTGTTGCTGTGAACCCTAGGGTTAAATTTAGCGACGAACAAATCAGTGCTATTCTCGAAGAGGTTTTCCGTACATACGGCGAGTTTATCGACGGTGAAAAAGGTCTTACTTATGACGGTCTGTTACGTACGTACGACGACGGTGCCGGTGACGTCGACCGTGATTTTGAGGCGTTAGGGCTTGAATTGAAACCGGAAGATGATAACGACGGTGGTTCTTCGTTAGCATTGGAAGAAGCTTCAACGTCGTCGGTGACGGAAAGAGTTTCGTCGGCGGCAGCTGGAGGAACACAGAAGAACCACCGGACGGCAGCGTGGGCGACGTCACCAAACCACGGAATCATCTTTGACGAGACGTGGAAACTTGTTGACGATTTAGAAATTTTGATTAAAAGGTTGAAATCAAAGCAAACAAACGACGGAAAAACAACAAAAGGAGATAATTCCGACGTGTATTCCGATCCAGGGTGGTCACGAGAGCTCGGACCGTCTTCCGAAATTGAAAAACGGGTCAATTGGGACGAAACCGGACCCGATTACGCAATTTTCGTTAAAGAATTATCAGCTTTAAGATCAAGAGCAGATGGATCACGATCAAGAGAAGAAGCATTCGATGGTCATATGGCTCTTGGTCGCGTTTTATACGATCAACAATTATTCAAACAATCATTAATTTGCTTCAATCGTGCCTGCGAATTACAACCGGCGGATGTCCGGCCACATTTCCGGGCAGCAAACTGCTACTACATGATCGGAAGGCACATCGAAGCGAAAAACGAATTCATTTCAGCTTTAGATGCTGCTGAAGCCGGAGGGAATCAATGGGGTTATTTACTTCCTCAAATTCATGTAAATCTTGGAATCTCTCTCGAAACCGAAGGAATGGTTATAAGTGCTTGCGAACATTATCGAGAGGCTGCGATTCTTTGCCCGACTCATTTTCGAGCGTTGAAGCTTTTAGGGAGTGCGTTATTGGGTGTCGGCGAGTTTAAGGCCGCTGTTAAGGCGTTAGAAGAAGCGATTTATATGAAAAACGATTATGCGGATGCGCATTGTGATTTAGCCTCGGCATTGCACGCGATCGGTGATGACGAAAACGCGATCAAGGAGTTCCAGAAAGCGATCGATTTGAAACCGGGTCATGTTGATGCTTTGTACAATCTTGGTGGTCTTTATATGGATATGGGGAGGTACCAACGGGCTTCCGAGGTTTACACTCGGGTTTTGGGTGTTTGGCCGAATCATTGGCGAGCGCAGCTCAATAAGGCGGTGTCGTTATTAGGTGCCGGTGAAACCGAAGAAGCTAAAAAGGCGTTGAAAGAAGCGTTGAAGATGACGAATAGGATTGAATTGTACGATGCGATTTCGCATTTGAAGCAGCTTCATAAGAAGAAGATGAAGGGGAAAGAGAAAGGGAACGGAGACGAATCATTCGTCGTTGTTGAACCATCGAAGTTTAAAACCATCGGTGAAAAAACAACGTTGAGGCAGGAACTCGCGATCGCGCTTGATATTCGTACGTTTCAAAGAACCACTAGATTGATCCGTTGCGATGTTGATATTCTTAGGAAAGAAATGAATGAAAACGAAACCCCTTTGACATACTCCGGTAACGGTTTGATCGAGAAATCTATTCGTAAGGCGTCGTTAGAGGGTGTTCTTCGAAGGCTGCTTACGTTCTTGAAGCCCGAAACTTTTGTAGGAGCGGTCAAGGCGATTAACCTGAAAGTACTCACAGTTTTAGACGAATCGGAGTCCGGGAGAGTAGATTTGGGGATGTTTTTCGCGATTCTAGCGCCTTTATGTGGTGGTACACCGGATAAACGGAAAAGGATAGCATTCGACGCGCTTCTTTGGCGACCTGTGAACGAGCAAGCGGTTAACGGGCAGATTAAAAAGTTAGACGGTTTACGTTACATAAAACTGTTGCGCGCGATCTACATTCCTTCTCACGGCACGAGCGAATTACTTGAGATCCACGGAGAATCGGACAACTCAATGGTGTCATTTACAGAGTTTCTCGCTATGTTTGATGATCCCGATTGGGGTTTTGGCATCATGTCGACGCTACTGAAGCTCGAAACTTCAGATAGGAATCGCCACGGTAAACATTCGTGTGCTGTTTGTCGCTACCCAATAATCGGGTCGCGATTCAAGGAGACGAAATCACAATTTAGTCTTTGTAGTCAATGTTACAGCGAAGGAAAAGTGCCTTCGAGCTTCAAGCACGAAGAGTATCGATTCAAAGAGTACGCAAAAGAGAGCGATGCGGTGAAAGATAAGTGTATGTGGTTCAGTTTGCATCCTCCGAAAAGCTCCTCAGGTACAACTAATTTGTAGCCTCGAATCCGTCGTGTTGATGATCGATTGTGTATTTATGCCATACTCGTATATTCTTTTAGTCATTCGACGTGTGATCTAGCTCGACAATGTGTTCATAAAGCTAATGTGCCGCTCGATGTGTAATAAGTCCCGACGGAGCCGAAACACCTGTGAATTATATGTTTAACAACCTTGAAGATGTATTCTTTCTCATTGTACTACTTGTTTTTGACCTCATAAGTATGTGGTTATCTATCATATGACATGATTCGATCGGATCGTTCTCGTTTCTTTGTGAGTTTTCGACCTTTTTTAGCTAGGAAATCGATCATTCTATATGGTTTCGTGACATTTGGAACTCAAAAACTTATGCCGAAGTCACGGGAACCAACCGTGGCTAGAGTCTGGTTAGGTCACAAAAGTCCTAATCGATCCGTGACCGGTTAAGACTTTCGGGACTTAAAAACGGTTCCTAGGGTATGGACCAATTTGGGGTTGGTCCAATTTAGACCTGACAATTCGTGTATTCGTGTCATTTTCACGTGTCAGACACGAATTTGACACGACACAAATACATGAAGGGTAATAAGTTTTATTTTACTTTTTAAGATGTATTCGTGTCGTGTATTCACGCTCTGTCTCTCACGAACTCATGTATTCGTGTCTATAATTTGACAGTTCTAGTCCAATTGAATTGAATACATGGACTAATTGCAATAAATGAAAAAGGTTTTCCTTTTTCTACCTATCTTTAGTGAAGTACAATTTTCAATGCAAATTGTACAAGTACTTAATGAATTGTTGCTCTCTTGTTTGAAAACTTTTGAAGCTGACCAAAGAAAAGAAAAAAAACAGCATCAATCAAGATATATAATAATAAGAAGTTGGTAGGGTTATATTTATAATAAGGATTGTTGACTTGTGATTAGGAGATGATACAACTTTTATTGCATGATGTACAATTAGAGTTGTAATAAGTTAAAAAGGCTATTGGTGGCTGGCATGATCATCTATTTTGTTACTTTTCATTAATTAATCTATTTAATTATTTTAAGGGATTGTCTAACATCACTGTGTGTTATAATTAATTAATCATGAATTAATTCTTTAGCATATTAATCATAAAATATTTCTATTAGCGATTGTTTATAGTTGCTTGATCAATTGTCCTCTTTTGAAGATCATGCTCAACGGCTGTAAATGAGTAGAATCAAGTTTAAGTTTTGCTTGACAAACTTTCAAGATGCAAACTCTCAAGATGCAAGTTCAAGTTCGATGAACTCAAATTTGATGTAAGCCACCACACTCAACTTGAGCTCAAATCCGTAAAGCTCGACTCAATACATTTTGATCTTGAATCGCAAAAGAAAGTCAAAGATGTGTGTGTATTCATATAAAAATAGGATTGCAATGAGAAATCAAATATTTGTGAGAAGTGTGAAAAATGTAAAATCAAATAAGCATATACATGTTGAATCAACGTGTTATTTCATGATTTAACAAAAAATGTTGAATCAAATACAAAATTATCATTTTAAGTTTGATTTGACGCACATTGTCACGAAACAACACGTTGAGTTGTTGATTCAACATATATATTATTTTGATTTAACATTTATGACAAACGCAAATATTTGACTCAAAAGTTTGATAAAAACTAATAAAGCTCAAAACTGAGATTGGGTTTGAGGTCGATAAAGCCAATCTCAATTCCTCAATAGAACTCGACTCCCTAACCCATAAAGTCAACAGACTTTTTTAAACTTTTTAAGTATAGAAAGATGAAGTAATTACCAAGAGTCATAAAAAAACACTATACGTCTGGGCTTCTAAGGTGGCCTTTGGCTATCAAATGGAATACAAACTAAACGAAATCTAAATTTAGCTTGTTTTGCATTTTTGACAACAAAAATGAAAAGTTAAATTGTAATTATTTGTCATCAATTTCTTTATTTATAGAAATTTGACATTCCTACCAACTCATCAACTCATACATAGATTAAATTCCAACCTACATCCTAAACTAACAATAAAAACTTTTTTTTATCCATCACCACCAGTCATTTGTAACTAAATTTTTTATTCCAATTCATTTAAACTTCATTCCACAAACCAAACGCTACCTAAGTCCATTTCTCCCAAGTAGAATTTTGGACCCGGGTCCAAATCTCTCACTCTTTCTTCCATCTTTATTCTAAATTGTTCTTGTTTTAGAACTCATAGCATACGTACCAACCAGTCATTTCAACTAAAAATGTCTACTAAATTACGTCAAGCCAAAGAATTAAGGGTATCGACGCATAAATCAAGAGAACCCTACACGTATAGCCCGCAATATCCCCATGAATTTCACCATCCGCCACACTTAAAAGCTTCACATGAGACATCAAATCAGAATTCAAATGCGAGCCAAAAATGAGAGATTTCAACAACCAACCTTTCACTGCAAAGTTGTTCACGCACACATTACGCATGACTTTATTCATCATCATCATCATCATGGTTTCCTTCCAAATGATCCTGTCTTCTTCGATCAAAGAAGCAGCAGCAGCATCAAAACCACAGCTGGGACGGAGACCATTACCACCATCAGATCCGGAGCAAGTCCGCCCATCACCGGAGTCCATTGCCATACAAGATTACAGTGACGGGGATAGCCCACCTTACACTGATAGAGGAAGCTGGCACGGTGGTCCAATACCTCATGCATCATGGGAAGATGATGAACTTCAAGTCATGGATTCTGATGATACTAATCAACTAGCTTGAGCTTGAAAAAGTAACATGTTTACACATATTCCATGCACAAGATGAATCTCTCGTATTTATATAAACCAAAAAGAAATTATATGTAAACCTATCATATGCATTGTCTAGAAATACAAAGCCAGATACTTGGAATTCATGGTATATTCGTATTTTCACATCTCATTTTATCCTTGAGGGAACCAGATCAAACCGAAGTTCAGTAAAATAAAAGGCAGATAACTAGGAGAGGTGAAAATTTTAGCATTGATGACGATTCAAAATACTTGAAAAATGTTGTGACGTGATGGTATTACTATTACATATCATTTTACCATTCTATTGTAGGATCCCATGCGCTCTGTGTTGGTTGAATGTGCCGATTGCTTCTCTCAGCCAATCTGCCAAAACTTTTTTACCTGTTGAGAGATCATAAACAAAAGATAAATCAGGCTAAAACAAGGGTACTGATTACAATGACTTACGGTGAGGTAAGAACATAGGATAATTATTGGTTCAATGCTATATCATGAATCTCACATTGCCACAAAGACAATGTAATGTATAACTCTCCAGCTTCAGCAGTGGAAGTGCAACATTAGGAAGCTAATCATATTGCATCAATCCCGACAAAGAAGTGGGTATATCTTAACCTAGAATTTAAGAAGTTTACTTGTGAAATAATTCAACGTAAATCTAAATTGTTATTATAATGCCAGATTTTAACCCAGAAAGGATCCAAGTTCCACACTCAAAACAACAGAAACTTTTTAAGAAACAGGGACTATTTTATATATATATATACATATATATATATATATATATATATATATATATATATATATATATATATATATATATATATGGATCTAAGCAAAGACATTCACAAAAAAATCAGGTTATGAACATGAACAAGTTCACTGTTGTTGAGTTCAGTAAAAATAAAATGAATGAGTCCAATATGTAGATAACTGATGCTCATATCTTACATAAGATGAATGGAAGATGGGCCGGTGAAAGCAGCAACTTTCTGAGCTTGGTGAGCTTCACTCTTGTATAACTCCTTCAAATCCTTTTTTGCACGGCGTGCCTCTCGCTTTTCCTCTTTCACTGCAGCCTGCGTCAATAAAATAACACCAATCACACAATAAGAAAACCATGGAATGCCAAAGATATTCCAAAATCTCAGTCGCCAACAAAAGATGCTGTGAAATTTAAATACATTGAAATAGGCAAGAAAAAAATTGAAGCCAAATGGTGCCAAGAATAATGGATTACTAGACTATTATCACTGTACTTATCTCATTAGAGTTATCTTGTGTAAACATACTATAAAAACCAAACATAAACTTCACATAAATAAGATTTTCTTATCTGTAATGTCAAGGGGATAAAGAATAATGAAACATACCTTCCGCTCTTTCTTTTCTTCCTTCGTTTCTTGACCAAGTTTTTTCCTTTGCAGTGGTGGCAAGTTCTTTGGTTTACTCCTATCTTTCATCGCTTCTACAACAGAAGTCCTACTATGAGGCAAAAAGTCTACTGGGAGCTTTTCTTTTCCCTTGAGAGAAATTACATGAGTGGGAGCAGTGAAGGCCTTGGTGACTGTTTCAGTCAACTTTCTATTTCTCCTTGCTACTGGGGCTTCAATCTTTCCAGGATGGTTATCAAGATTTGAGTATGTAGTTATGATAGTCTCGCAATCCCAAACTTCAGAATCATCACTACTTTCTTCTAGAAGCACATCTTCCTTGTCATTTTCATTTTCATCTTCATACTGTTCAGCATATTCTATACACCGGCTTCTCAGGTCAGTAGCAGTTTCTAGTGAGATGGGCTCTTCTTCTATCTTTTTGTCATTCAACAAAACTGTATATTTTCCGTCCATTTCCAACCTATCAATTTGAAGGTCCAAAGGAACACCATTAAGCTTCCCTGCAAGAGGGTCATGAAACCCGTCATCTTCAGATGTGCCTTTGCCATATTCATCTTCACTATCTGTACCGTATTCCTGTAGTTCAAGCTGTAGAAGCAAAACGTAGTTAAGAGATCAACATATTTACATTAAATTAATTACCAGAAGCAAGAACATAAAAATGTATAGGAAAACTTTTGGGTGCATCCAACTTAATTTTAACAATCTCCCAATTAAAATTTGCATGTATACAATACTAGGTTAGATACCCATGTAGTAAGTAGTACATGGGTTAAATTTAAAAAATGCTTAAACCCCAAATATTTAAAAACATATTGGATATAATTAAAAATTATAGTTTATTCGATTTTAGTTGGTAAGTTATCAGATTAGTTAGATTTAATTAGATTATAGTAGATTAGATTGGATTGATGTATATTTAAATTGTATTTTAATAGGGTAAATGATGTGGCAAAAGATAGTGCCAACACATGGCATATTAAATAGGTGATGACAAGTGGCATATTTAGTTACTATTTTATTCGTATTTATATATATTAAAGATAAATAGCTGATGACAAGTGGCAATAGATAGATGTATAGATTGGGAACTAACATAAAATAGGAACTACTTCAAGAAATCCTCACCAGATCAAACTGTTCATCCAGAGGTCGACGAACTCTAGGCTTTGTGCCAACCACAGTTCTAGATTCAACAAGATTGTGATTTACGACATCCTCTGTACCCGAGCTATCAACAGCTTTATCTTTCAAGTAATATGCATTATATTCTTCCTCCTTGCTGTTCACATCCGTTTCTTCTGCCAAAGTCAACTTCCTATCAAGCTCCACATCTTCGGATTCATCTCGAAGGTTAGCATGAAAGACAAAATCCTCTTCCAAGTCATCGACGTCTGAACCAAAACGTGACAGGTCACTATCATCTAACAATGCAGCCACTTCTGGATCAAGTGCTTTCTGAATCTTCACAGGAACTGTTTTCGTTGCAACGCCGTATATTGACTTCTCGTAGGAATCATTATCATTCCCCTTTGAAACATCAATTTTAGATGCATCATATGCCTGGATAGCACAAGAAAGAACATGGTAACTAACAAAAGACGAGGGTAAAAAACATTTCATAAAAAAAAATGCCACCCAAAACAATAAACAACAGAGTTGCCAACACTCTTATCAATCACATGCCCCCACACAAAAACCACTGTCTTGCATATAACAGCGTAACACATTATAATCAAAATCAAAAAGTTCAAGTTACACCCAGACATGAACCTTCCGCTCGGTTAGGGTTAAATATTAAGTAGAAAATCACTATCTAAATTCTGAACATCTTACAATGGTATAACTAAGTAAATATTCAGGCAAAGTTCCAAAGTTACAAACCCAGTTCAATGAACAAGAATAATCAAGATAGAACGGAAAACTAACCTTAACATCACGAGGTAGCTGATGGAGATTCGCTTTAGGGTTCTGGTAAAACGATGAACCCCCTCCAGCATTCCTAATTTCTCTCAGATGAGTCAAATAATTGTATCCATCATCAGGAAACCCCAATTCTAATATCTCCATCCTCACATGTTCGGGCAATACAGAGCGTCTTCCTCCCAACCGTCCAGCCATCGTCTGCTTCTCAAAACTTCCGCCACCAACTTCTTCACCACTGTAATCATCAGGAGCGTCGTCGAATATCCCATTCGAGTCATTGTCATAATTCAGCCCACCGTCGTTATGTTCGTCGAAAATGGTTTTCTCTAAGTTGCCATCGACTCTAACGAATACTCGGTCACCGGATGGTCCTTCAGAGTAATTGGGATCAGAGGAATCACGAGAGATTAACTGGAAAGTTGCAGCTTTCTTCTTATCGATGAATTTCTTCTTCCTTCCCATTGTTAGAACTGAATTTGATGAAATTCTCAGCAGAACGGAAATGTATTCAACTGTATGTTGAGACTACACTAGGGTTTTGGGACACCAAATTGGGCCTCTCCGAGTCCAAGCTTGAATCCCTTTTGCTAGGAAAAAAAATTAAAAATAAATATTGTTATTTTACATAATGACAACTGATTAAAAACTAATTGCATTATTTATAAATAAATAGTAAAACTGAATATTGAAAAATTAAAAATAATTCAACCATTTTGTGATTTATAGGATGCGGTGAATGAGCATAATATTTGTATCGGTTAGATGCATAGGTTGTGAAGAGTTTGAATCAAAATTCATTTACTAAAATGCTAAGAAATTAAGAATTATAATTCAATCAAAATTCAATCACACCCCTCTTAAAACGAGAGAGTGATTAAGTTTAACCGTTAGTCTCATACCATTAATAATAAAAAAACATAGCAGTAATTGATGTATGATTAGTAAGAATAACAGATGGGTATACGTGTGACAATGGCTTTTAATTATTTTCTTCCAAACATCTTGGAATCGAAGAGACCAATTTGGTGCTGAAGTGCACAAGCACATACAGTTGAAAACAATTCTTGTCATCTTGTGAAATTCTTCAAATTCAATTCAATTCCAAGAATGGGAAAGAAGACAAATTTATCAACAAGAAAAATCAGCAACTTTCAAATTAAACTCCTGTGATTCCTCCGTTCCCAATTACTCTAAAAGAGAGCATTCATGGTCAGTTCGGTTTGTTTTTTTAAACCAAATCGGAAGTTCTAGCTTTTGTAAGAGAGAACTCGTCTGGTTTTCGATTTTTCTAGGCTTATAATCCAGTTTTCCGGTTTACATATGTGGTTTATTCGGTTTTCAGTGTTTATATACAGCTCAATTTTTGTGTTAAAACCCGGAAAACCTTTCATTACTAAAGTTGGCTTTATTAAGTCAATTAATCTCACTTAGCCATATATAACAACATAACATCTTTAGTCAGAATTCAGATAATGATTTTGTACATGTTATTTAACCCTAATCTAGTGGAAGGTTCATGTCTGGGTATAATTAGAACCTTTTGATCTCGATTATAATGTGTTTTATGTAATATAGTGGTTTTTTTGTGTGGGGGCATGCAGTTGATTAATAAGAGGGTTGACAATTCTGTTTAATTTATTGTTTTGGGTGTCATATTTTTAACTTGATCAAGTGTTTTTTGGTTTTGGTATCTATAGTTGCATGTCAAATGTAAGTTTACCTTGTTATTTTTTGTGTTATCAATGCATATGATGCATCTAGAATTGAAGTTTCTAAGAGGAATGATAACGATTCCTACAATAAATCAATATTCGACGTTGCAACGAAAACAGTTCATGTGACGATTCAAAAAGAAATTGATCTAGAAGTGGCTGCAATGTTAGATGATGGTGACATGTCACGTTTTGGTTCAGGTGTCGATGACTGGGAAGAGGATTTTGTCTTTCATGCTAACCTTTAAGATGAATCTTTTTATATATGATTTGGAGCTTGATAGGAAGTTTACTTTGGCAAAAGAAACGAATCTGAACAGCGCGAAGAAAGAATATAATGCATATTACTTAAGAGATAAAGTTGTTAATAGTTCGGGTACGGAGGATGTCAAAAATCACAATCTTGTTGAATATGAAACTTTGGTTGGCAAAAAGTCTAGAGTCCGTCGACCTCTAGATGAACAGCTTGATTCGATTAGGATTTCCTTGAGTAGTTTCTATTGCATGTGTTATTTTCCAATATTGTATACAGGCAAATTTCTTTTCTGGTTTGATGTCAATGATGATGCAATCTGAAGGCCAAACAGAGAGAGAGTTAAAAATTGAGTTGGATGCACCCAAGAGCTTTCTTATACACTTTTCTTGCTTCTGGTGATTAATATCCAAAGTTTGACAATAAAGGTACCTAAAACTTTATAGGTCAAGAAAGGATTATAAAATTCAATGTTGATAAAAATTGGTATCGATGACCAATTAAGATGGTAAATTTTGAATTTTATAATCCTTTCTCACCCTAAAAAATTGGTTTCATATCCTTTCTCAGCAAGAATAAAATTTCATGCTCCGTTCTCTGGCCAAAAGAATTTTACGATACCTTGTTGTCAAAATTTGAACTTAATGTTACCTTCCTCGACAATTTGCCCTTAATTTAATGTCAATTGTTGATCACTTAACCAGGTTTTGCTTTTACAGCATAAACTACAGGAATACAGTAATTATAATGAACATTTATATGGCAAAGGCACATCTAAAGATTACGAGTTTCATGACCTTCTTGCAGGGAAGCTCAGTGGTGTTCTGTTTAGACCTTCAAATTGATGCTTGGAAATGGATAGAAAACATATAGTTTTGTTGAATGACGAAAAGATAGAAGAAGAGCCCATCTCACTAGAAACTGCTATTGATCTGAAAAGCCGATGTATAGAATATGCTCAACGGTATGAAGATGAAAATGAAAATGACAAGGAAGACATGCTTCAAGAAGTTAATAGTGATGAATCTGATAGCTTGGGATCACGAGAGTATCATAGCTACAAACTAAAATCTTGATAACAACCCTATAAAGATTGAAGCCCCGCGAACAACGAGAAGAAAGAACTTCATTGAAATAGTCACTAAGGACTTCACTGCTTTCATTCATGTAATTTCCTTCAAGGGAAAAGAAAAGCTCCCAGTAGACTCATGCATCTGTTCATTTCAATAATTCTTGCATGTTTCAATGTATTTTAGTTTTCATATGTAATAATTATGGAACTTGGATTCTCTTTGGGTTAAAATCTACCAATTATTTAACAAATTACATTCAGTTATTTCACACAGAAACTTCTCAAACTTTAAGTTATGATATACCATTGTTGACGCTAAAACGACACGGTTCACTCCTTTTTCGGGATCCATGAAATATGATTAGTGTTTTAATGTTGCACTTCCATTACTGAAGCTAAAGAGAGTTACACAACATTATTTGGTCTTTGTGGTTAGGGGTGTTATTCGGTTGGTTTTTCGGTTATTTGGGTTATTCGGTTCGGGATATCTCGACCAACTCACCCATAAACCAAACCATTACTATTTGGGTTAATTGGTTTTCGGTTATCGCGGTTTGGGTTTCGGTTTACCATTTATTAAATACCTTCCTTATACATACTTTCTGCAAATTCCTACACTTCCCATTTCCTAAGCCACAAAATTCACCAATATATATATATATATAGATTATCGAAAAAAACTAAGGGGGCATTTGGCTCACAGAATAGATTTTGAAGGAATTGGAATTTGTTTTTAGTGTATATTGAAATTTGGATTACAATAAAAATGAACAACTATGTGTTTACATTTCATCAAAATCTGTGGTTGAAGGAATCTATCATTCCTAGCTGTTTGTAAATGAATTTAGATTCCTAACATTTCACATAACTCATACCTTTAACTAGCTTTAAACACCATTCCACACTTCAACCAATCAAGCAATATATACTATAAATTAAATTCTAATTCATTCAAATTCCATTCCTCGAGACAAACACGCCCCATAAATTCCAGTTGACATGAATCTGTATCAAGTGTTAAAAGTGACCCCAAGGTTGAGGGTTCGAGTCCCATTGTGGACAAAGGTGTAGATTAGGAGTAGGATTAGATAGTGTGTATGTGTTCTGCTGTTAAAAAAACGTAGATAAAAAGAGCAAAATGAAAATGTTTATAATTGATAACTGGAATTCAGAATATGATTGATTTTAGAAGGATAATGATCAATGATGTAATAACCCGATTGAAATTAGTGTAAATGAAACGCGTGCTGCAAAAGATCACTCAAGGATTATTTTCCTTAATATGCAGAAAGCATCAATAAGTGGGCAAAGACTTTCAAGAAACAGTTCCTTGGAAAAGAAATAAACAATTTCAAAATTAGATACTTACAGATTTCTTCAGGTTATCCACATTGACCTTTTCACGACCTTCTAGAGCAGCCAAACATTCGGTAACACGTGCGGCATATAGTTCAGCCCGGTGTCCCTGTAAAGCCCTCAGAATGTCAATAAACTGTAAACCCACCAAGCCAAGTATATTCTTCCAGTTCTAACACAAAAAGGTGTATTTTATAGCTACGGAATGGGTTTACGTTACACCATACAAAATACATCCAAACAAATTAAAGATTTATTTAGTCTAAATTTTACAAACAGCCATTCATATGGGTGATGGGAATCGTAATCACCCAGTATAGGAGTCTAAGATATCCTTGGATTTGAGGAGCAATCCTCGAATCTCTAGTTCTTTTCAATTCTATTATTTTTCAGTGGTTTAGGCATCCCTAGTATATATATATATACACATATGTTGAAGCCATGTTACCACACAGTCCCACGTAGCTAATATTTGTTTTTTTTTTAATAACATAAATTTGAGTTATAAACGTCACAGGTGTGATGAGAATTTCAAAAAATCCAACACCAAAAATATAAATTGAAAACACACCAAGTTCACAAAATACAAACCTGGAAGACGACGGCAGGAACCGAGGGGCTGACCGGCTGAGGGCGAGGCTGTGAGCGACTGAGCGCCTGAAAAGCTGCGGCCTGTGTGGCCGTGTGAGGCTGCGAGCGTGAGTGCGTGACTGTGTGAAGTGTGAGGGGGCGAGCCGGCGAGGGGCGGGGCTGTGAGGACTGCTTGAAAGCTTGAGGCACGGAGACGTTAGACGTGAATAAACCCTAGCTAGGTAGATGGGTATTTGAGTTTTCTACTTTTCTGTAATGGGTTGGGTTGAGGATTTCTATGGTGGGCTGCAGATACATATATGATTTTACATATATAAAAGATATATTTGTTTTTTTTTCCGTTTGTTTTAATCGGGTTTTCGGGGCCAACCAAAAAAAAGTTTAAAACTAAACCGCCAAAATAACCAATCTGTTATTTGGTTTTAACCGAAACCCAAAACTCGAACCCGATTAACCCAGTTCGGTTTTGGATTGAGTGGTTTTTCGGGTTATTTGATTTTATGGATTTTTTACACACCTCTATTTGTGGTGTTGTGAGATTCACAATTTAGCATTGAACTAATAATTATCCTATTTTCTTTTAAGATGAAAGTAAATTGAGAAAATTTTAATCAAAAGCAATTACTTTTAGTAGCCATGTTTTTTATCCTGATTTCTTAGTTGTTTATTATCTTTGAACAGGTAAATATTTGGTGGATCGATTGAGATAATAAATCGGCTACACTCAACTGACACTAAACTCATGACAGGTTATAGTAAAAAGGGTAAAACGAGATGTAATACCTTCATGTCATGTTGATTTTGAAGTATTTGAAATTTTTCTCGATGCTTAAATTTGACATAATTCCTAGTAATTAGTCTACTTTTTTATTTTACTGAACTTTTCGTTGGATGCTTGGATCTAGGGATGGCAATGGGGCGGGGCGGGGATCTCAGTTCCCATCCCCATCCCCGCTTCATAATCCTCTCCCCCATCCCCGGCCCCATCCCCGTCGGGGAATGAGTTCCTATTCCCATCCCCGTCCCAATCGGGGATCAGGGATCCCCGTCGGGGAATCGGGTTTTTCAAGCTCCTAAAGATTATTTAAATTTAAACTATAAATAGTAATTTAGTATAACAAATATATGTAAATAAACATTAAAAAAAATTAATTCAAACATATTTGAGGTATTTACATATATAACCTATAATTTGTAATAAAACTAAAACAAATAAATGGATGCAAAACATTTTTAAAACCAATGAAATGAAAAATAACAATAGTATTTTAAACTATAGAAAAGTCATATACAATGATATTTAATATATTATATAAAATGTAATGAATCATTTACATTGTAAAGTTAAATATATATAATAATTTATATTAAAACATAATTTATAATCGGGTTCGGGGTCGGGGATTAAAGTGTCTCCCATCCCCGCCCCATCCCCATTAATTTAAATTGGGGATTCCCCGTCCCCATCCCCATCCTCGATCAACTCGGGGATTCCCCGGTCAAATCGGGGTCGAGTTACGGGTTCCCCGTCGGGGTTGGGTTTTTTTGTCATGCCTACTTGGATCCGGTTCTTATAACATATAAGGATAAAATGAGACGTGAAAGTACGAGCATATCTTGAATTTCTAGTATCTAAATTTGTAGTTTTAGACAATGCATTTGATAGGTATACATAAAATATCTTTTGGTTTATACAAATACAAGGGATTCATCCTTTGCATGAATTATTTATAAATATGTTACTCTTTTTAGCTCAATCTTCAAATGACATTTTGATCATGCGAGAATTTCCTAAAGTGGTTATTATTATTAGAGTAAATTACATAAATGGTCCCTGTGGTTTGCTCAAAATTATGAAATGGTCCCTAGTCTTTAAAAATTGCATAAATGGTCCCTCAAAACACTATTTACTTGCAAAAATGGTCCCTCCATCTCTTAAATTTTTCTAAATGACGATTTTGCCCTTATTCTCAAAATCATTTTAGTCCTTATAGTATCCAATTAGTTTTGGTTTTAGTCATTTTTATTATTTTTTGTTTTTGTTTTTGAATTTAAATGATAATTTAATATAATGTGATTTAATTATTTTATTTAATTATTTTATTTTAATTCTATTTTATATATTTAATTTATTTATTTACATTTCATTTGTTATATACGTTTTTATATATTTATACGTTGCCAACTAAGTATTTCATTACGTTAACATATTTTGATGTGATTATAATTTTAGAAAAAATATATAAATCAAGGGTTTTATTTGTTTTGATTAAAATATTTTGTTACATTAATGCATTTCGATTTAAATTTAGTCTTTTGTCGTTTTTATATACATATTTTGCTACATTATTCCGTTTCAATTAAACTTAGTATTTTGTTTGTTCTATTCTAATTTTTTGTTGTATTAATACATTTTGATTATATAATTTTTAATAAAACTATGTCGACTTGACATTTTATTCATTTTGATTTAAATATATTTTAGAGTTAATACATTTCAATTAATTATAACTTCTAAAAATAATATATAAACTTAGTGTTTTATTTGTTTTTTTCTTAAATATTTTGTCACGTTAACACCTATCGATTTAATTGTAACATTTAGCGTTTTGGTTTGTCTATTTTTCTTATATGTTTTGAAACGCATATATATTTATATGTATATATGTTTTGAATAAAACGTATATATGTTTTATTACGTACATTTTGAAACTTATATAAAGAAATACACAAACCAAAACGTATAGAAAGAAATATACAAACCAAAATGTTAAAAATTATAATTAAATCGATAGGTATTAACGTGACTATTTACGCAAGATCAAATAAAATGCTAAGTATATATATCTTTTTTAATATTATAATTAAAGTGTAACGTATTAAAATAAAATAAATATTTAAATTAAGCCAAATCAAATTTCAAGTCGACATAGTTTTGTTAAAAGATACAATTAACTCAGAACGTATCAATGTAACAAAGTATTTACGATGGAATAAATAAAATTTCTAACTTTAATTGAAACAGATTAATGTAGCAAAATATGTAAATCAAAACGAAAAAAAAAGACAAATTTTAATTCGAAAGGTATTAATGTTACAAAATATGTTAATCAAAACAAATAAAATCCTAGGTTTATATATTTTTGGTAAAATTATAATTAAATCAAAATATGTTAACACAATGAAATTGTTAGTTGCTAACGTATAAAAATATAAAAATGTATAAGCATGTAAAAAAATTAAAATGTAAAATAAATAAATTGAATATATACAAGAGAGTTAAAATAAACTAATTAAATAAAATAATCAAATCATATTTTATTAAATTAACATTTAAAATTTAAAAACAAAAACAAAAAATAATGAAAATGATTAAAACCATAACTAATTAAAAACTATATGGACTAAAGTTGAATTTGAGAATAAGGGCAAAAGCGTCATTTAGAAAAATTCAATAGTTGGAGTGACCAATTCTGCAAGTAAATAGTGTTTTGAGGGACCATTTATGTAATTTTTAAAGACTAGAGACCATTTCCATAATCTTGAGTAAACCATAGGGACCATTTCTGTAATTTACTGTTATTATTATTATTGTGTGTAAAAAAATTTCTTTTTGATGCATAATTTGATCTTTTGACTAATATATTATTTTTGTAAAATATAAAGTTTTTTTTCGTAATGAAAAGGTAGAAGAACAACCGATCTAACTAGAAACTACGGTTGATTAAAAAACTCGGTGTATAGAATATACTTAATGTTTATTAAGATGAAAATTATAAAGACATGATGTGCCTTTAGAAAGAGAGAGACGATAGAGACCAATGACATGATGGAAGAGAGATTAGAGCTTACACAGTGACGACATCGATGAAGAATAGGAACCACATACGACGACGAAGTGAAACCATCAAACAACTGTTTTGGAGGAATGAAATGGTACTCGACTTAGAGTAGTTTGGTAAATAAAATGTAGGTGATTATTGCACAACAAAATTTTGTAATACATAACAATTTTATAGAAAATGATTATTCTATCCTTGAAGGGAGGGGGTTAAATGTACAAGTGATATAATTATTTGTATGGGTAGGTTAGTAAATTTATATAAAATTGTTATGTATAACAAATATATGTTTTGTACAGCCACCTCTCGTAATAAAAGCATCTGCAAAGAGAGAGCCTTTGTCTTCTAATAAGAGGATAAAAGTGATTTTATTAACAAACGCCACATTAGGTGGCGTTTGGTTTACAGATTTTTTTTTTTGAGATTTGCATTTTGTCAAAAGATTTGCATTATGTAGCATTTGCATTTGTCAATATTTTGTCAAAAAATCTGCATTATCTTTTAAGAAAAATTTGTTAATACGAAAAATATAAGGTAACTGAGATTTAAAATCTTAGGGGGAGGCTGAGTTTCTAAATAACAAAGAAGAGAGAGGTTTAAGAAATCCTGTGATTTTAAATCCTTACTGAAATATGCAAACCAAACACAAGATTTTAAATGCAAATCTCACTATAACCCAAGAAATCCGCGAAACAAACGGCGCCTTAGTTTCAAAGAAATCCTGTGAAAAATAGGTTTATTTACATCCTTGATTTATATTTGTTTGTGCCTGCTCGATTTTGACTTGCCATATTCGTTTTTCGCCCGTATTTCTAAAAATTAACAACGTATATAAAGAAAATCTTAGTTGCGTACAACAAAAATAATTATCGTATCTTTAATGATTAGATGCAAAGCAAGGCAAGGATCATAAAAGATACCTTGTAATGTCAAAAGCACAAATTACAACTTACAAGTAATGTCAAATGATAAACCATAAATTTTGGAGTTCCTCCTTTGGATGTGAAGTGTACCGCGGTTAGTGATGAATTTTTTCATATTTCGAAGTGATCGGAAGCTTTGTTGATCGAACTCAACGATCCATAAAAGATACAAGTATCAAGTATGTCAAATGTACGAATTACAACTTACAAGCAATATTAAATAAAAATTGAAAATATTATGATATAAGAAAATAATCGAGTCACTATAATATTTCGTTAAAAACGATAAATATAATTTATTGTTTTTAAAATAAAATAAAATTTATTATTTTCAAATTTTATAATATAATAAAATAACTAATCTAAACCAAATATCTATCAATATAATATAAATATAATCTAATCTAAATTATTTTATATATAATCTACTTAAAAACTAATTTTATTAACATTTAAATTACATCAATCAAAAAATAAAGTTCTAGTAAAATCATTAGTAAATAATTACTAAATATTATTCATATGTTTAGCCATTAACGATAACGTGGGGTTTTCAATGTGATCGTTGAAACTTGGTAGCTTCGAGATCTATTATTGCAACTTCATCATCGTCTTACCATAACTATCATTGTTTACTGTGAAAATGTAAGTGCTATTTTCCTCTTTAGGAATCTCATACAACATCAACGTACCAAACACATCGAAATCAACATTCACTTAGTACGCAAACACGTTGCTAAAGGTCAAGTTCATGTACTATATGTTCCTAGTGGGTTCCAATTTGCAGATATTTTCACAAAAGGTATTTCACATGTCTTGTTTGAAGATTTCTGTTCTAGTCTCAACATTCGGGAACATTTGGTTTCGATTACAGGAGAGTAATATTTGTAATTATCCCAAAAGGTTAGGTGATATTGGTATATACTCTAAACTAGGTGATACTCGTGTACTACATGGGTTGACTTAATAATAATATCTAAAAATAAATATGTATTCTATATAGAAAACAATATTAAGTATAAATTAGAGTTTATATAATTTTGGTTAAAATTTTATTAAATTAGTTAAGTTAAATTTTAATAGAGTGGACTTGATATGATTTAAATTAAATTAGATTGTAGTAAATGACATAAATGTAATATGGTAGTAGTAATAAAGTACACATACTATATCGATACACTTTAAAAAGTACAATTTATACTATATAAAATAAGAAAATCACTTGAAATTTCTGAACCATTGGATGGAAAGAAATCAATGGTTCAGATTAATGACAACTCATAATTATTTATGAAATGTATTTTATACTCTTAATTAAAATCAATAATTATACCTATGCCATTTTTCAAAATCATTTTCCAAATTTACTACCTTAACTTAATTACATTAAATTTTGATTTTTAATTTTTTTCATTAATGAATTAATATTTACCTAAAATAAATATGTGTCATTATTATCCTTAATGATCATAGTTAAATTCAAATGTAAAAATTTGGATTTAAATGTAGAAGTGTAGTAAATAAAGTTAAAAATTTTTTTAATTATTTTGCTAACAATATTTAAAATTTAATTGATAAAACATCAATTGTGAATATGATAAATTTTGATTATTGATTTTCAGATATTCCATTTTTATATTTTATCATTTTCAAAATATATACACATTCACATAATTGAAGTTTTTTGTTTCTTACATTGATATTTCATATTTAATGTTAATGAAAATTAAAAGAAACATTTTTTGTAAACACATATTATATGTTTTTAATAATACAATATAATAATAATATTTTTTTATTTATTATCAAACAACTAATAATTTTTATCTTTAATTTAACTAGCTTTCAATTTTTTTTATTTTAATTATATATAAAATTTTTTAATAATTTATTAAAATATAAAAAAATATGTATTTTCTAAATCAACCCATCTAATACATGAGTTGATTAACCACTATATTATAATAAAACAAAACAATTCATGTCATATGTCACTTCTACAATACAAGAAAATTTTATTTTTCCACATTTAACACCTTAACTTAATTGCATTAAATTTTGACTTTATTTTTTTCATTAATTAATTAGTAATAAATTAGATTTTGTAACATTTAAAATTAGTGTTTACGTAAAATAAATATCTATAATTATTATCCATAATAATCATAATTAGATCCAAATGTAAAAATTTGAATTAGTTGTGTAAATTATTATTGTTATGTATAATAAAGGAAAATATTAAATGTCAAGTGTCACCTCTACGTTCATCAAAAAGATAATTACAACTTATAAAAAATAAAAGATAAATACAATTTAATATTTTTAAAAAAGATAAATATACTCTATTTTTTAATCTGTAAATAATAAAAAATAAACACAATTATTATTTTTGTATGTTTTTATTTTTACTCATATACATTTTATATAAATAAATTTAATTAAAATATCCACGTAATACGTGGGTTATAAACTAGTATTATAGTATTAGCCCAAGAATAAAACAAAAGTATAGTTATTTGTCATATATAATATTTATCAATCTTTTTAAAATACTCATGAATAGTAGTTATTTTTATTAAAGTCATTATGAATCTTTGGTTTCTAACTTTATATATATCTAATCAATATAGTTTGAAATTTTTATTTTAGTAAAACATATATGTTTTATAATAAATAAGAATGGGGACACAGGGACACAGAAGGGTTCAAGAAGTGGCGGATCTAGAAAAATTTTTTAGTGGTGGCACCGTGTATGGTATAATTTCTGGTTTGATCGTCAAAATTCTTCATGAATTGGATTGGCAGCTCAGATTGAGATTTTTTTCAACCAACTCAATTAATTTAATGATATATTCTGTCTAAAAATTCAATAATTTAGTTAACAAAAACTAATCAACTAATTTGACAAAGTAACATACGCTAGGTCAAAACTCAAATTTATGTTAACATTAAAATCTACTATGCGTAAATTAACAAAACAATTAGTCAATCAAGAAAGCAAACAACAAAATAATCAAACTTGAAAAACTGCATCAATTAAAAATTTATCTATATGCATACAATTAAGATTCTAAGCACTCTAAACAAAAATTAAGTAAACGATCTAAATATTTAAATGCAAGTTAAAATAAATAAATAGTGACAATAATTACTTATTATCCTATCCATTCAAGGTTTGGCAAATGAAAACAATATAAATATTGCAAATGAAGTTTTAATTAAGAAAGAACCAAAATCAAAAGTAGAGAACCAAAATTCGTATATCGTGCCTTTAGGAATTGGAGAAGCCGAGTGCCTGAGAAGCGGAGAAGCCGAGAATAGGCAGCGCACCAGCGCAGATTACCTCAACAGCAGGTCGACACCCGACCTTGCGTCGGAATGGCAGGAGAAGGGTCTGGGCAGCGGCGGCTGCGGCTATGGTGCGTCGGTCATGTTGGTGCTTCTGCGGTAGTGTGGTTCTGCACTTCTGCCTGGATGCTCACGCCTCACGTTGGATCGTGGTCACCGGCTTGAGCAGTGGTGTTTTAGGTTTTCAATTTGTGGGCTCAGTATATTGGGTTGGGGTCACTTAAAATATTGGGCTGGGTGCACTACAAATAAAATCAAAAAAATTTCTACATAATGGGCCTCAAGGACGGGTGGCTGGGGCACCATTGGTTAAGCCTTCCATCCGCCGAACGGCTGTACAAACTATTATTTTTTAGGCCAATTTTGTTTATCACAGAGATATGTTTTCCAGTTTTCTTCTTTCAATAGTTTTAAAATTTTTTTTTCCTTTGTATGAATTTGTTATGGGTTTTTGTCACCTTTGAATAACAACTATTATTTTCGTGAATTTTTTTCATCCTTTACTATTTTTAACTCTTTTTTTCATTCAACAATCTTTTTGTTTCCTTTTATATATATAAAGAGAGAAAGAGGTTCAAGTGAGTACCACCTATTATGTAGCGGACCAGAAGGTACACTCTTAAAAACATTTTTTGAATTTTTTTTTCATAAACATGTTTTAATTAACATTACACAGATGATGTATAAATTTCACACACATTCATACATTCTAAGTGTATGAAATCATACATCACATAAATGCATGTTCACATATATGCAAATTTATGTAAGTGTAAGTTCACATCATTTTTTAGGAGTTATGATATGTGAATGTATGTGAATATTACATATGATATTCCTAATGTTAATTAAAACATGTTTATGGAAAAAAAATTCTAAAAAAAGTTATTTTAAAGGTAATACCTTCTGGTGCGCTGCATAATAGATGGTACTCACTCAAACCATATTTTATATATATATATATGTGTGTGTGTGTGTGTGTGTGTGTGTGTGTGTATTATTATAAGGAATTACAAAAAAAAGAGTTAATTACAAAAATGGTCCCTGTGGTTTGTCTTAAAATTTGGATTTGGTCCCTGAACTTTCAATTTTGCAGAAACAGTCCTTATTTTTATAGTTTGTTTGCAATTTTGGTCCCTCAACCTATTAACTTTTCTAATATGACCAAATTACCCTTATTTTGATGCAAACTATAGGGACCATTTCTACAATTAATTTTTTTTATTCTTTTTTATTCTTAATTAAATAATTTATTTTTTAGTGTTACTTAAATTTAATAAACTATAAAAAAATTATTTAATTATTTATGTTGGTTTATAAATGATTTAGATATTTTTAGTCTTAATTAATTTTAATATACTATAATCAAAGTGTAAACCAATCAAAATTTATAATCGAAAAAATCATTTATGTTTAGAAACTATTTTCTAGGGGTTTCGTATATAAAATATTATAAAATAGTTGACTCTATAATTATTTATGTTGGTTCATAAATTTATAATAAAAATATGTTTGTTGGTCATATATATTTTATTTTCTTCTTAAATAAAATCGGCCTAAGATTCTATTTTATAATCTGTTCACATTTGTATCAAAGCAAGGTGATAATGGTAAAGTGATAAATCTAAATGGTTTAAATTTTTAAGGTGTTGATTTAATCGGATTAAAATGAAAAGTCAAATTGAAAGACGAGAAAAGATTATAAACCTATTTATATTTCTCGATTTTTATGTAAAGGTCTGACAAACCAAAGTTTGATGATTAAAGTTGTTAATCATGAATCTCAAAGATGTTATATGGACCTAAAATTTTAAATCGTTTTTTGATGCAATTAAAAATTTAATTGATACGTTAAATAAAAAGTTTTGAGTTGTCTTAGACCATTTGTAAGTTTTTTTTAACTCGGTCAATCAAACGTTAAATTTTTATTTATTTAAGTTCTTTAATATTTTTAACTTTAATTAAACTGTTGGCTCATAAATAATTTTTTTAAATAATTTATTAAAGTTAATTAACACTAAAAATAAAGTAGAGTCAATTACGTAAATGGTTTTTGTGGTTTGATCAACATAAATACTTTTTATTATAACTGTATGAACTAGTATAAATAATCGTAGAGAAAAAATTTTTTATTTATGTAACCTTTAAAAAATAATTTCTAAACATAAATGATTTTTTCGATTATAAATTTTGATTGTTTTACACTTTGATTATACGTAGTAAATTAAAATTAATTAATACTAAAAATATCTAAATCATTTATGAACCAACATAAATAATTAAATAATTCTTTTCTATTTTTTATAGTTTATTTAAGTAACGCTAAAAAATAATTTATTTAATTAAGAATAAAAAAGAGTTAAAAAAGTAATTGTAGAAATGGTCCATATAGTTTGCATCAAAATAAGGGTAATTTGATCATATTAGAAAAGTTAATAGGTTGAGGGACCAAAATTGCAAACAAACTATGAAATTAAGGACCGTTTCAAAATTGAAAGTTCAGGAACCAAATCTAAATTTTAGGACAAACCACATGGACCATTTTTGTAATTAACTCCAAAAAAAGCTATTTGGTTCAAACACACAAACAACGTGTATATAGCATTTATGTGATGGTTCTAATTTCGAAAATGTTAATTAATGATATGATTCGGCATAAACTTTATCTCATCCATCTATTTCTCGTCAGCCGTTCAAAAAAAAAAAATCTATTTCTCGTCAAATTCACACGTCCATTTCATAATATGAGCAATAATAATCCAAATTCATGTTTCTCATTTGATCATGGGGTTTAATATGGAAAAAAAAAACAAACATGTTTTCATGTTTTTTGCTATTTAATTAGTTCATTCGTGTTATTTTTTTCTAAGAAAGTTTTCAAGTTATTGTTTTCAATCCGGTTTGGAAAAGTTTTGTTTTTTTTTTCATAATCAACCCTGACTTTTTCCAAAAAAAAAAAATCAACATGTTTTCACTATTTTTCCTCCGAAAAGTCCACAAACTTGAAGACTTTTTTGAGAAAACAAAGAAAAATTCCAAAAATCACAAACATATATACAACTTAAGGATTTTATTGGTAAAAAATAACGTGGAGAGACTAAACCGTAAAAACGTGAAAAACATATTGTTTTTTTCATATTAAACCCTTGATTATATATAGTCTATTAACCCATTTATTACATGTAACCAAAACTATATTATTAATGAAATAATATTAATATGATTTACAATATCCAATTAATATAAGGGATAATTACAAAAATAGCCAAATCTTAAAAGTTTATTCACTTTTTAGCCACTTTTTATGCATTTTACCAAAATAGCCACAATTTACGTGACCTCATTTACGTGATAGCCACAGTTTACGTTACTTGTACTTTTTTTTTAATTTTTTAATGCATTACGTTACAAAAGTAGTTTGGTCACGTAAATTATTGTACTTTACGTGACCATTTCAAATTTTTTTGTCCCTTCCCAATAATAAGTAACGATTACTTAAAAAAAAAAAATTTTAACCTTCCATTTCTTACCGTCTCCTTTGTTAAATTTACCATTTCGTGATTGTCACGCAACAAAGCAACTCCCCTGTTTGTTCTCCGGCGTTCCTCTTCTCCGGCGAGCCCAATCCCTGTTTATCCTCTTCTTCTCCAGCGAGCCCAAACCCTAACAAACTTCAAGAACTTGAAACGCAACCCATCCTCTTCTCCGCCGCGCCGCTCAAAACCCTCTTCTCCGGAGATTCCTCGCTTCGTAGGTTAGTGGTGGTGACCAGACTTTGCTTATGGGTTTGTGACTTTCTGGTCTTCTTCTTCCAAATCTACTCTACTGCTCCTCTTGTTCCAAACAAAACTCGATTTGCATATGAATATAAAATTCGGATCTGAGTTTTGTGGGTTTGCTTTTGTTTTTTGTGTAATGAGTTTTGCAGAAATGGATTTCCAGAAATGGTTTAAATGTTTCTCCGGTGATTTCGTGATTGTCTGCTTCGTCGCTTCGTCCTCTTCGACGGTGATTCGTCCGCTTCGTCTTCCCGGTAGAGTAAAAGAGAAAAGAAGGTTTATTTAAGAAGATGATAAATATTTGGGTAGGTAAATTATAAACGCCGAATTTACCTGAAAAGACATCCCCACCAACTTTTTATTGGGAAAGAGCAAAAGTTTGAAATGGTCACGTAAAGTACAATAATTTACGTGACCAAACTACTTTTGTAACGTAATGCATTAAAAAATTAAAGAAAAGTACAAGTAACGTAAACTGTGGCTATCACGTAAATGAGGTCACGTAAATTGTGGCTATTTTGGTAAAATGTATAAAAATTGGCTAAAAAGTGAATAAACTTTTGAGATTTGACTATTTTTGTAATTATCCCTTTAAATATGCAATTGGAATGAGTGACATGTTTCATAAATTATTTCTTTTATTAATATATAGAGAGCTACATATAGATATAGATAGATTAATTCTATCATGATATTCTAATGAGTTTTCAACGAACGATTCTTTTTTATATTAATAGTAGGGGTGTTCATAAAAATCCAAATCCGAGCATCCGAAATAAAAAGCCTATCTGAAACCATCCAGAATTTCGGATTCGGGTAGTAAAATTCCAAAATTTCGGATATTCAGATATCTGGAAATCCAAAAAAAAAAATTAATTTTATATATCTTTGTATTGATTATTTAAATTAGATTGAGTGTTTATTATTATTCTAATGTATATTTTTTAATTTTATCTTGATATTATAGATTTATTAATTAATATTTTATATATTTTAGTTTTATAAATCATTTTTTAGTCGTTTTGGATAAAATAATTCCGTAACATTTAGTTTGTGATATATTTACATTTAATATGTATTTGGATATATGAATTTGTATTTTAGATATTTAAATATCTGATTTAAATTTTTTTAAAAAAGTAAAAAATATGAATTTTTGGATATTCAGATAATCCGATATCCGGATCCGAAATTTCGGATTCGGTTAGCAAAAATTATATCCGATTTTGAACACCCCTAAAAAATACTTGTTAAATTAATAGTATTTTTCTTATGTAATTAACATCAATTTAAAAAGTAAAAACAAAGTTATAAAGTTTTAACTACTACCTACGGAGCATGTAGGACCAACAACAATGCAAAATCTTGGTGAGATTTTCTAAAACTAGCTACCACCATACATTGTTCACGGTACGGTCTATAATTGGTTTTATTTGTCTAATTGAGGAGATTGTGCTTGCCACAAATGTGTTTCTACCAGGGTGGTTCCTAGTATTTTAGGGTCGTGTACCACAAATTATAATAAGGTTTTATATATGAATTTTTTTGAAGAAGTATAAAAAACATTATAAATACAAATATTGCTATAATTATATATTCAATAAAGTACTACAAATACAACAAAATGTGTTAATTTACTTTATGTGACATCTCCTGAAAAAATAAAATGGGTTTGAAAGTTTCATGTGGAACTAAAAAGAAGTGTGACCCTAAGAAATCGGGGGTCTGTATGAACCTATATCACGGTTTCAGATACCTGATGGAACTGAGCCGAAAAACGTAAGTAACCGAACCAAAATTAACTGGTTACCCACGGTTTGGTTCACGGATACCCATCTTAGAACTTGTTGTTTGGAAATTATCAAATGTAAGCTGAAATTATGTATTCATGTATTATAATTTTAAAGAAGCTAAAAACTTAACCAAAATTTAAAAGGATCATTTCCAAAAATTCATCCATATTACAAAATAAAATCATGTTTGTTTCATAGATTCCGAATTAGAATGAAAATTCCATTTTTGTATTTTGGTTAGCTAAAAATAAGAAAAAAGAATTTTTTTAACATAAAATTTTATCTTCTCTGCTGAAATCTATTTTTTTTACCTAATAGGTAAATAATTAAGATTTTGTTCCCATAATATGTTTTCTCTATTGACACTACCCACCAATTGACGCTACATTATTCATCTATCCCATCCCACCCTACCTAACCATACACCACCTTATCTTATCTCACCCACCCCACGCCAACCCATCCCACTCCGGCCCAATCTTATCATCACCTACCCTACCCCACCCCACCCAACCTACTCTATCTAACAATATCTCACCCACACTACCACATTTTATCCCTACCCCACCCCACCCATCCTACCCAACCCACCTACCATATCCTACCTAACAATACCTTAACCCACCCACCCCTCGCCACCCCATCCCACTCCGGCCCAATCTTATCATCACCTACCCCACCCCACCCAACCTACTCTATCTAACAATATCTCACCCACACTACCACATTTTATCCCTACCCCACCCACCCACCCCATCCTACCCAACCCACCTACCTAACAATACCTTAACCCACCCATCCCTACTAACTCCATCCTACCTTACCTCATCCACCCTAACATTTCCTACCCTAAACTATCTAACCACACAACCTGCCTTATTTTATCCAAGCTTACCCTACGTACCTACACCTACCCATCTCATCTCATTTTACAAATAAATAACTATGAATGAAATTTAATTTCATTTTATTCTGTTTCTGTCAACCAAACAACAATGTGTAAATTGTAATTTAATTTCATTCATTTAACAAATTATATTCATTCTAAAAACATTCTATGAACCAAATACCCCTCAAAAAAGCCAAAGGTGGAGAACTCATAGGAGTCAATGTTTTGAAAAAGTAAATGTGTTTTATTATTTATTAAACCATAAAGCATTGTTAATTTATCTAGTGTATATATGTATATTGGTTCGGGTCGGTTATTCGTAGTTTTCTTTAAGTCCGAACCGAAACCAAATCAAGATTACTTGGTTTTTTCGGTTTTAATTTTCATGTTCTTGGATCATGCGTTTCGGCTCGGTTTGATTTTTCGATTTATTTTGCACACCCCTACCTGCTACCCTCTCAAAAACTAGCTCTGGTTTCTCCAAATTAACCTATTAGGGGAGAATGGGATTATCTCCTCGTATAGTAAATTACTTTTTTATTTATTCTATTTAGGTTTCTAAAATTTCTCATATAGTTTAAGTAATTATATTTTCAAAACTCTTTATAATTTGTTAATTATAATAAAATAAAGTGTTGTTAAAAATGTCGTTAAATAGTCACTAAAAGTTCAAAGTCACGTTAACAATGTCATGACAAACCCATAATGGTTTTGAAAGTATAATTACCTAACTTAGTACGAAAGAAAATACAATGATCAAAACAACACAAATGAGATAAACAAGTTTCATGATGTATACCGGTTGAAATATGATAATCACTCTTAAACTCAAAGCCGAACACCCCTAAAAATCGTAATTACATGTTTGCAACTATAAGGGATATTTTGGTTGCCCATTTTAGGATTGATTTGGTTGGTTTGGAAAGCTAGGAATGCAGTAATTTTCAATAATGGAAAAGTCTCTGCTTCGATGATAAAGGACGAGCTAGTTGCAATCGTATTCTCATGGTTGAAGTATAGAGCAACTTATAGATCTTTAATTTGGTCGTTATAGGTGGTTTGTCCTTCTTCGTTCTTTTGATTCTCTTTTGTACATTCTTACACTGTGCTAGTTTCTGGCTAGCTGTATTTGATATTTAATTATATAATATATTTTGGTGTTCTAAGCGGGGGTGATGGCATTGCCGAAGCTCCCGGTTAGTTCTACCTTTTGCTGTTCAAAAAAAAAAAATTATTAAAGGCCTAAGGGGTGTTAAATATGATGGAATCACGCAGAAAAAGGAATTATAATTTTATAAGTGATAATTATTTTATACTAAATAATTATAAAAACATAATTTAAAACCCTATAAGACTTAATAACTCATTATAACATTTTTGCAACTTTACCACATCTAAACATCCTTTAACTGGGGTTTGACAGAAAGTTTAGTATCTGTCTGGCCAACTTTGCTTACTTCGAAAAGTTTAAGATGACGTTTGGTTCGACGGAATCTGAGGGAATTGATGGGAATTCATGACAATTTAAGTGTTTGGTTCATCAACTAAAAGGAAATGGAATTCTTTTAACTCTTTAATTTTCCTTTGAATGAGGGAAAATATGATTCCTTCCATAGATGGAGGGAATTAAAAACATTGCAAGGAGAGTGACTAGTTATGAAAACACCTCTGAAATGCTATTAACATAACTGTAGTTGCCTCATTAACGTATACACATCTGCTTCCTTCTTCACTATGAATCTACTGCTTCTTTTCCAGCGACTCTGCCCTTCTTCTCCGACGACTGTTTATTTCTTCTCTGACAAAGACATCTTCTTCTCGGGTGAGTCTCCCTCTCTTTCACTTCTTCGCGCCATCTCTTGACTGCTATATTACCCTATTTTGATCTACTTTACCTATCTCTGACAAAGACATCTCTTCGCGCCATCTCTTGACTCCTATCTTGATATGCAATATTTACCTATCTCGATCTTTATGTCCCTATCTCGAACTGCAATATTTATTGGTATCTGGATCTCTTCAATAGCTGCAAATGTATGTTCAGATTTCTAATTTTTCTTTATCAAGATTAAAAAGGTGTTCCTAAAAAAATTTGTTAGCTTTAATATAAATACATACCGATTAGCTTTATAGACACTTATTGATTAGCTTAAAAAATGTGTGGAAATATGAATGTATATAAAGATTAAAAGGGTGTTTCAATTAAAAAATATTCAAGGTTAAAAATTATTCAAGATTAAAAGTGTAATCGTTAAAGGTTTTTCAAGTGTTTCAAGTATGTGTTCTTATGTTAAAAATGTTTTCGTTGTTTAGATATGTATCTATATTAAGATATGTATATATAATAGTTAAAAATGAAGTGTTTCAATTGCGTGTTCTTATGTTAAAAATGTTTCTTTTGTGTATCTATATTAAGATATGTATATATTAGTTTAAGATGATTTGTAGTATGTTGTTTTTTGAGATGATTTGTACTTAACACTTTTAATTTGGATCACTGAAGTTTATTTGGTTTAAATCATGTTTTATAATATATTGAGGTGTATAATATGTTTGTTTATAAATAAGATAAAATAAATTAATAGATATTCAATGACACACACACACACACACACACACAGATATATATATATATATATATATATATATATATATATATATATATATATATATATATATATATATATATATATATATATATATATATGGGTTCAAATGAGTACCACTAGTTTTGCGGAGTACCGGAGGTACCTCGCTTAAAATCATTTTTTTTGAAATTTTTTTTCATAATCATGTTTAAATTAATAATACAAGACTACTTGCAAAAAATCACACCTAAACACACACTAGAACTATGTGAAACGTGTGTGTTCACATGAACTGTACTGTTGTGAACGTGTGTTCACAACTAAGCAAGTTCACATGAATTTTTTCACGTTCACATGACTTTTAAGATGATAGAAAGTGTAAATGTATATAATTTTTTACAAATAGCCTTATATTATTTGTATCTAAATGAATATGAAAAAAATTCAAAAAAAAAAATAAAATTTCGGAGCAAGTTCACATCTGAAATCCGTGTGTTCACAGGTACTCACGGTACTCTGCATTTTTTAGGTACTCACACGAACCATATTCTATATATATATATATATATATATATATATATATATATATATATATATATATATATATATATATATATAGGGTTGGGATCATTGCAGAACCTTAATTTAGTGCAGAACTATAGAACCAATCTAAACCATTGGATTATTATATAACACTAGGGATAAGATGATAATTATGCAATTAACATTGAATTAATAGTAGCCTACCAAGTTTGAGTGCCCACTTTTACCATTTTTGACTCTTTTAATATCGAAGGTACATGCAGTGTTGAATGTGTGATATAAACTGTAATTCAACATTGAATGATCTCTATATAATATATTGAATGAAGGTCTAGGTAAATAAATTTTTTACGAAAAATAAACACTTAAAATTTTTTCGAAAAAAATATATCATTACTATTCTCATTAAATCAACCAACTTTTGACTACTAATTTTGACCATTATTTTGGTTCTGTTAATTTTGAATTTACATGCAGTGTTGCATCGACGTTGGATATATGACATCAAGTGTTCATTCGACATTGAATTATATCGGTCATGCTACATTGCATCGTGGTCTGGGTAATTTTTTTTATACGAAAAATAAACACGTAAAATTTTGTCGAAAAAAATATGTCATTATTGTTCTCATTAAATCAACCAACTTTTGACTACTAATTTTGACCATTATTTTAGTTCTGTTAATTTTGAATGTACATGCAGTGTTGCATCGACGTTGAATTATATCGGTCATGCTACATTGCATCGTGGTCTGGGTAATTTTTTTTTTACGAAAAATAAACGCGTAAAATTTTTTCGAAAAAAATATGTCATTACTGTTCTCATTAAATCAACCAACTTTTGACTACTAATTTTGACCATTATTTTGGTTCTGTTAATTTTGAATGTACATGCAGTGTTGCATCGACGTTGAATTATATCGGTCATGCTACATTGCATCGTGGTCTGGGTAATTTTTCTTTTACGAAAAATAAACGCGTAAATTTTTTTTGAAAAAATATGTCATTATTGTTCCCATTAAATCAACCAACTTTTGACTACTAATTTTGACCATTATTTTGGTTCTGTTAATTTTGAATGTACATGCAGTGTTGCATCGACGTTGAATATACGATATCAAGTGTTCATTCGACATTGAATGATACCGGCCATGCTACATTGCATCGTGGTCTGGGTAATTTTTTTTACGAAAAATAAACACGTAAAATTTTTTCGAAAAAAATATATCATGACCGGTCTCGTTTTAAAGAGTATAAAATTCTCGTTTTTATGGTATAATTTTTTTGATTTAACAATTAATCATATTAATGTTATTTTAATTTAAAGAAAAAGGATATTTATTTTACAAATGTCAATCTTTTTGCTATTTCCATTCTATTCTTTTTTACCCCTGAAAAATTAAATAATCACTAATACCAATCTTTTTTCACTAATCCAAACTTTATGGTTTTAATCAAGACCATTAGATTAATCTAATCTATGGACGATATTGGTTCTACGGTTCTACACTAAATTTAGGTTCTGCAATGATCCCATCTCTCTATATATATATATATATATATATATATATATATATATATATATATATATATATATATATATATATATATATATATATATATATATGCATCATAAATTTTTTTACAAGAGTTATAAAACCGACAAAAACTAAAGAAAATCAAAAAGGGTAATTATGTCACTTGATATTATAAAAAATCTAATTACGCTAACAAATTTATGAATCAAACAAAATAAGGAATTTGATTCTATTTCCTTCTTCTACCAACTAAACATGCATCTTTAATTCTAATTTATGATGGATTTTAATTCCTTGATGGATTCTAATTCTTTCAGAAACATTCTTCGAACCAAATACCCCAAAGACTTTTTGGAGACTATGAAAGGTCAATTCAAGTTTTAAAAAAGTTGTCATTTGTCAATATATTAAATTAAATAAGTAAAAAAATATAAAAATAATGATTCGGCCATGTATGGAACACATGGTTTGACTAGCCATGATTGACCAACTGAATGGTCAAAACACACAACTCACGACACAAACCAGTTTACTTCCGACCTAAACAAACTAGAAAACCATTCTAAGGAAAAGGATCCATCACCAGAAATATAAAGACAATTAAAAATCAAACATGCATTTTCCAGTGATTTGTGTTTTACACCTACAAGAATTGCGTGTATTGTTTAGGGAAAATGACATCAAATAGCTTTGAACTTTCAACTTTGTACACATTTATGTAGTGAACTTTTTTTTGTGCACATTTGGTAGTCAAAGTTTCAATATTTTTCCAATTTGGTAGTTGGCGTACCTTTTAACCGGTTGCTTCCGGTTTCGATGCCTACGTGGACATTTTTTTAATGACGTGACTACTCGTTTTTATATTATACCCGGTTTTATCTACGTGGCAAACCGTTTTTAAAAATCACCCAGGTTTATAACGTCGTATGAAATTAAGAAATCACCCAGGTTTATAACGTCGTTTTTAAAAAACCCGGTTATAAACTTGGGTGATTTTAAAAAATGGGTTGCCACATAGATAAAACCGGGTATAATATAAAAACGGGTAGCTATGTAATTAAAAAATTGTCCATGTAGGCATCGAAACTGGAAGCAACCGGTTAAAAGGTACGCCAACTACCAAATTGGAACAATTTTGAAACTTTGACTACCAAATGTGCACAAAAGAAAGTTCACTGCATAAATGTGTAAAAAGTCGAAAGTTCAGAGCTATTTGATGTCATTTTCCCTATTGTTTAATACTAAAACTTGAATTCTACAGGATACATTTGATACGATGAAATATATAACGTTAGTCTATAGAAATATAAGGAATCAATTTATATATATATATATATATATATATATATATATATATATATATATATATATATATATATATATATATATATATATATATATATATTCAAGATCAATGGGGTACCATGTTAGACTGTGGTACCGGGGAACCGTTTATAGCCAATCATTTATCATTAAAATCATTAAAATATAATATAAATTTTACTTAAAATTCTTTCCCACATTAGTTAATGTTGGGGGTAAAAATGATATTAAAAAATTAAATTAGAATCAAATATTCTGTGTATCCAATGAAAATCTCCATTTTAGTTCATATCATTTATTACACCCATACTGAACATGTGCAATGATGACACTCCATAAACCACGATTGAACATGTTCAATACCGTCAATATTGGTTTATCACAAAAACGGTTAACAGCGACAAAAAATTAAAATAAACTCCAACGGCACATGTTCAATAACGTGTAAATGAATATGAACCTTCACGAACTGTTTGAAGAAAATAATAAATACATTTATTTGACACATCCGGTTGAACATGTTAACTAAAACTCATTGTCGAATCCAATTGAACATGTGCACTAAAACCCATTGTCTAATCCGATTGAACATGTTCATTAAAACTCATTTTGAAATTTATTATAGATATGTTATGGAAGTAAATCTCTATAATTAAGAAAACTATTATATTATTAGTAGCCATCTATTATTTAATATAAATCTAATTGACTATATTACCCTTTTAAACTTATAACCAAACATGGGTGGACCATATATATATATATATATATAAACATTAAGAAACAAATGGATTATATATATATATATATATATATATATATATATATATATATATATATATATATATATATATATATATATATATATATATAGATTTAGGTTCAAGTGAGTACCACCTCTAATGCAGCGCACCCGAAGGTACCACCCTTAAAAGTAATTTTTGTGAAATTTTTTTTCATGAACATGTTCTAATTAACGTTACACAGATCATATGTGAATTTCTCGCAAATCCGAACACTCTAAGTGCATGAAATCACGCATCACATAAATGCAAGTTCACATATACTCAAAATTATGTAAGTGTGCGTTCACATCATCTTTTAGGAGCTAGGAGATGTGAATGTATGTGAAATTTACATATGATCTGCATAATGTTAATTAAAACATGTTTATGAAAAAAAAATTAAAAAAAGTTTTTTTTAAAGGTGGTACCTTCTGGTGCGCTGCATAAGGGGTGGTACTCTCTCGAACCATATTCTATATAGATTTAGGTTCAAGTGAGTACCACCTCTAATGCAGCGCACCCGAAGGTACCACCCTTAAAAGTAATTTTTGTGAAATTTTTTTTCATGAACATGTTCTAATTAACGTTACACAGATCATATGTGAATTTCTCGCAAATCCGAACACTCTAAGTGCATGAAATCACGCATCACATAAATGCAAGTTCACATATACTCAAAATTATGTAAGTGTGCGTTCACATCATCTTTTAGGAGCTAGGAGATGTGAATGTATGTGAAATTTACATATGATCTGCATAATGTTAATTAAAACATGTTTATGAAAAAAAAAAATTAAAATTTTTTTTTTAAAGGTGGTACCTTCTGGTGCGCTGCATAAGGGGTGGTACTCTCTCGAACCATATTCTATATATATATATATTGATTTATAGTGCTTTTCAATTTTGATTTATAAGGAATCAATTAACTTTATATATTAGAAACTAATTTATGGAATCATGTATTACATGAGACGCGTTTAATATATAACTAATATTAAGCTTGTATCGAAAAACTTTTCAAATTTTAATATAGAATTAAAAGTAATATATTTTAACCATAGAAAATTTATTTAAAACAAAGATATTTCTGACATATTTACGGTACAATAAACTATACAAACTCATTTATAATATGTGTGCTTTTAAATTAAAATTAAAACTAAACTAAAATTATTTTTATTATTAATATTATTATATTAAATGTATCCTTTTTAAAAACTATTCCAGTGCTATAATATCTGTGTTATTGTACATACTTTCTCTATCTTTTTAATAATATTATTAATAATTTGTAGTTATTTTTGAAAAAAGTTTAATAGGATTTTAAAAATAAAGTATTTAAACTTTTTTTTTCATCTTTTTAATTATATTTCATCTTTCTTGTATTATAATTATTTAAGTATTTATTTTACCTTTTTAGCATTTTTTTTTATTATAAATTACTTTCATTGAGTCCGTATTAGGGGTGTAAATGAGCCGAGATACTCATGAGCTAGTCGAGCTCGACTCGTTAAAAGCTCGAAAAAACTCGAGTTAAATGAGCTCAAGCCGAGATTCGAGCTCATTTAATTAAATAATTATTAATTAATTTGGTCACGTTTATTTACATCCTTATGTATGATTATTATTAGTACGGGCCTTTTATAAAATACGAAATATTAAGAATAAACATATTACTAAAACATATCATTAATTATAAAAGGGTTTATTATGAAAAAAACCAACATGTTTTCACGTTTTTTGCGTTTTCGTCCCATCATGTTATTTTTTTTCCATAAAAAACCTCAAGTTATTCTTTTCTTATTGGTTTAGTGAAATTTGGACATTAGAACCCGGTTTTACAAGTTTTTAAAACCCGGTTCACAAATTATAACTGGAGTCTAATGTCCAAAATTTCACTAAACCAATAAGAAAAGAATAACTTGAGGTTTTTTATGAAAAAAAATAACATGGAGAGACGAAAATGCAAAGAACGTGAAAACATGTTGGTTTTTTTCATAATAAACCCTTGACAATAAACTAATGAAAATTACGATCCCTTTATCTGAAGGAAAGCTTCAAGAAAATGTCATGTAGAATATCTATCATTGCAGAAATAGACATGGAACTATAGAATTAAAGGAATCCATAAAAATAAAGAAAAATTCAACATGAAACCATGCTGCATTAATTGGGTGCCACACTGTATTCTCTTATCTCTTCCAATAATTCAATTCATACAATTTTTATTATAATTCTACTTGCAATTTATATATTTTTTTTAAACTTTAAAATAATGGGATATTTTAATTAGATACAAGTATGACAGTTTGAATTCGATATACCAAATTTTGGTTTCAAAAACATTATATTATTAATTCTCTAAAAAATTTTATTTTAAGAAAATACTCCGAGTAAATCAATAGTTTCTTCTTCAGAAACTGAGCTTTAGAATTTAGTCATGAGCAAATGGTAGTTCGATTCAATTTTCCTGAGAAACCTAGGTTGCGTTTAGTTAACGAAAACTAGTCATTTTCAATTTCAGTTTTCAAGTTATAGTTTTTAAGAAAAAACAAGGGTTTCTATGAAAAGTGAAAACTTGTTTAGATGATAAAGTTTTAGTTTTAAGGAAAATAAGATGAGTGATTATAAAATAAAAAAAATAGGATAGATGATGGAAAAGTAAGAGAGAGAAAGAGAGTATTATAAAGAAATAGGGTAGGTAATAGAAAAGTAAGAGAGAGAATATGAAAAATGGTGTTTTAAAAAGTGAAATGAAAATTTATGAAATTGTTGTTAAGTAAATAAGTTTTCATTTTTGTTGAAAAGTGAGATGAAAATTTTGAAAATTTTCGGTAATTTGAACTGAAAGCTTTATAAAGTAGCTTTTAGTTAGAGTGACAATTCGTGTCAAGTTTGGCTTGACGTGTTCAGATTCACGTGTTATCCGTCCACTTTATGTCAACCCGTTAATGACCCGTCTAAATTTGTGACGTGTTTGGTTCATTTCATCTTTTTTGTGTCATTTTAGTTTCGACTCATTATTGACCCGTTTATATGGAGGTTTACTAAAGGGTTGTGTTATATGTTCACTCCAACGGTTAGATTTTTACTAATCATGCTTCCCCTATTTACATGTTTTTTTTGTTAATGACGTGATACCACTGATTAAACTTAGAATGTGTTTGACAAAGAGGTTTGGAGTTTCGGTGTTTGATTTTTGAAAACTCAAGCTCAAAAGCTCTGTTTGGTTTATAGGAGCTTAAGTTTTTTTTTAAATAGATTTTAAAGCTCTCAAAAGTTTTTCCACTAACAACTACTTGAATTAGATTTAAAACAAGCTTGAGTTTTTGGTCGGACAAAATTAACTTTTTACCATTCAAATAATTATAAGGGATAATTACAAAAATAATCTAGGAAAGGTGTTGAGATCAGCTCGTCTTGCTGCGTTTTGTGTAATGTGGATCAAAAGGAGTGTGATCAGTGTATTTTAATTGTCTAACGGTGGATTCATTTTGGCACAAAAGTAGGAGCTAGTGGGGAGGAAAAGTATTGAGTTTTTATTCTTCTTGGGTCAGAGAAAAAATGGGATGCAATCTTTCAGGGTGTTTTAGCAATTGCTCTTTGGTTTATTTGGAAATGGAGGAATAGACTTCTACACGCTTGTCCGGAAGATGCGGATAAAATAAAGATGGAAGATTTTATTTCCGCAAGTGCAAACCACTTCTGTTTGTGGATTGCTAATAGAAAGCTGACATTCCGAGTTGATTGGATTAGATGATCTGTTAGTTTGTTTAATTTTGTAGGGGTTGTTGTCTTTTGGTCGGGTCAAATCTGTTGTGAGTCAATTTGTTTGAGTCAATTTGTTTCTTTTGTCTCTGTCTTGGAGACTTCTATTTGGTGTATCACTTTTAGTTTTTAATAAAACTTTGTTTTTTCAAAAAAAATAACCATTTTACTAACCCATTTATAAGGTTTTACCTAAATAAAAGTGATCCAACCAAAATACCTACTTTCGTTATTAGCTTTATGTTACGACCACAATTTATGTTGTATTTTTTAGTAACTGCTTAATACTTAACGTTACAATAAGTAAAAAGTAACGTAAGGTATCATATCTTTTTGCTATGAAATCTTTATGTAATTTCCAATAGATTTTATTTATCATTATCAAATCTTTTTATGTTATTTTCAATAAATTTTATTCATCATTAGTATTTTTATTTTTCATTAACCTTCCAATATGTTTTTAAAGACGTTTATACTAACAATCTTAAAATCCTTACCTTACCAAAACTTTTGGTGATGAAATTTCATTTTACGTTACTTTTTGTAGTGTAATTTTTAATCCTTACTCTATGAATATTAATTATGATCATGATAATTATCAATTGATAAGAGAGACTTTAAATAACTATTTTGTAATATAAGGAGTCCAACTTTGGGTATATTAGTGGTTATTTAAAAAACTACAACTTTTAATCAACATAAATGTCTTTTTATGTCAGTTAATATTAAAAGTTACAATTACATCTACTTTAATAAACACATTTATAAAAAAACAAAAGCTCCATCTCGAAGCTACATGTAGTCATGTCAAACATACCCGTGATAGTCAGGGGCGGATCCAGGAATTTATATTATCGGTGTCACTTTTTTAAAGTAAATTTAATATTTAGATTTTTGAAATATTTCCTAAAATGGATCGGGTCATCGAAACGGTTCCCAACACAAAATTAACGAATAACAAGAATTTTTTCAATTAAAAAAGTAAATAATACAATACCATTAAAACGTAAAAGCAATAAGTACCGTAGATCTTAAAGTTTTACAATTGTTGTCTTCGGGTCTTCGTCTTTTGAAATCTTGTGATGACATCTTCATTCGAAATATTGACAACTAATTCCTTCTCAATACAACAAATGCAACAATCGTTCATAAAATCATCACCAATCGAAAAATAATTGATATAAACTCAAAATTTTTAAACCTAAAATTTTTTAAAATAATTAACAATACGTTTAACAATTGATATAAAAACTCAAAAAATAAACATTTATACTTTATTTTATAACTATTTTTCAGTAAATTAATCATTTAACCCATTAAAAAGATTAATAAAAAAACTAAAAAAAAAACCATAAATCGCACTCCCTGTCTGCACCTACTCTGCTACTCACCTAGATCTACTCATAACTCATCTAGATAATGAAAGTAGATTTCTAGAATATGCTTATAAACTACACAAAATAAAAAAAAAAACTTAGACAAATAGAGAGAGTTAGAGAGTGAGAGACTGAGAGAGAACGAGAGATACCATGCGGTGACTGGTGAGCCGTGAGCGGCAGCGAGCAGCGGAGCAGATGAGCTGCGGAGGCGCGGAGCAGGGAGCAGCCGAGCAGGAGAGCGGTCGGGGTTTCAGGCTATCAGCCTTCAGGCGATGACTCCGGTGACTGGCGGTGAGGCCGTGAGGGGCAGTCCGGCAGAGGGGGGCTGCAATCTTTTTGGAGGAGACGATGATACTAAAGAATGAAAGTCTGAAATCCAAAAAAAAAAAAAGTAGGGTTTTCACTATGAGAATTCAGGTTTGGGCTTCATTAATTTTTGGGCTTTTTTTAAAATTGTTGGGCTAACTAAATTACATATTATTTTTGTGTTGGGGTTTTTAAATTTTTTTTTAAATTAATACTCAGTGTTATTTCAATAAATTTTAGTAATAAAAATAACAAATATAAATAAGATATGTATATTATAATTGTATAAATCTTTTGCAGGTGTCACTCAAAAAAATTCCTAGGTGTCACTCAGATTTTTGATACATATGCAACTCAGTATTTTGAAAATTTATAGGTGTCGAGTGACACCCATGCTAAAACACTAGGTCCGCCCCTGGTGATAGTCTTCAGAAACAATCATACAACCTTTTAAATGGATTCTTGATCCCTCTCTCACGTTAAGAGAGCGAACATGTGGTTAGTAAAATCCACGTAAATTCATGTTAAGAGAGCGAACATTTATTGTTAAGATGATACTTTTGATTATCGGTTCTACCGGTAATGATCTTACATTTGTGTTTTTAGAAGTAAGAAAATGATCTATATGCTTATGTGGATTTTCTAAATTATTTATATAGATCAAAATCCACGTAAATTCACGTTGTACTCCAAATTAACTTGTCGATATGATACGTGTAACCAGTAACTATGTTGATATGGTAAATCCATGTAAGAATCAGGTCATTAAAAATCTGTCACGTTGTCATTTAAATCCGTAAAAACTGTCATATCAACATAGTTAATGGTTACACATACCATATCGACAAATTATTTTGTAGTATAACTACCATCCGGTCAAAAAATAAAGTTTATTAGTCATTTAAGTAAATTGAGAAAAGTACGTTACATTTGTACGACTTTAACCCTTACGGTTTTTTAAAGTTGCTAGTTGTTGAGATATGTAATATGTTGTCATGTTGGGCAAAAAAGGTCATCGAAACCTAACTTTTATGGCTTAAAAATAAGCATCGTGATACATATGTTCCAAGTTTCATAAAAAGAAGAAACAAACAAAATTCGTAGTTTTATGACCATCAAAATGATTATTAGTCTTGCATATAATCTTGAACATCATAAACCATATAATAGAATTTAAGATGAAAGTGGTCATTGGTGGGGTCCAGTCTTATTTTGACGGTTTGACCTTTACAAAAGTTAAATTTAATAACATAAATAAAAAGGGGCTAATATTTAAAAAAAAACTCTAATCTAACTTTTTCTCACTTTTTCAATTAAGTCCATAAAACATTTATTACAATTATTTAAAACATTAAACTATGTTTGTCTTATTCAAAAATATAATTTTTGATCGACTATTGGATTTGCCGGTAAAATATAACTGATAAAATAAAAAGTTTTGGGACTTAATCACTATGATAAGGAAAGATGACGAGTTTTTCCAACACTAATCAGGTGAAAAATACTAAGGGGGTGTTTGATAGCCACTTATCAGAGGTAACCTCTTATTCAATAAGAGGAAATACTGATAAGTGCGTTTGATATGCAGAAGACATAAGAGTCAAAATTCTCTTATCATGTCTTATCAGGATAAGACTTTGATATGCTACTTATCATCACTTATCACACCAAAAAAAATACACGTCTCTCCCACCCCACCCCACCCCACCCCTACCCTACCTCTTACCATACCTTTACCACATACCTTACCTCACCCACCCTACCCCTACCCTACCTTTACCCATACCTTACCTCACCCACCCTACCCCTACCCTACCATACCCTATCCTAAACCCTAAACCCCCTACCCCTACCCCACCTCACCCCACCCTACCCCACCTCACCCCACCCTAAACATACCCTACCCTCAACCACCGAATCTCACCCTACCCTAACTACCCTTAACTTACTTATACCACCCCGTCCCCATCTCCACCCTTAACCCTACCCACCTCACTCCCATACTTACCCTATCCCACTCTACCCCACCCCTACACTAACCCATCAAACCTACCCACCCCACCTCACCCCTCCTTATCCCACCCCACCCTACCCCTATCTCTTCCCACCCCTACCCCTCAAACCTACCCACCTCACCCCTACCCTACCCTTCAAATCTACCCATCCCCACCCACCTTACCCATCAATCTACCCACTCTACCCCTACACCCATTACCCTACCCTATTTACCCCACCCCACCCTCAACCTACCCAATCCCTACCCTACCTCTTACCATATTTATCATAACGAGAAATATTCCAACACTTTTTGATAAAATTTATTATTTTTCAATAACATATCTATATAACTTATAAACTTAAGTTATTTGGAAGTTAATAAACATAACCTTATAAACTTGATTATAACTTCTAAACTTTAATTGTTATTTGATTCTTGAAAGCATGTTGGTTATATGTTTATTGAATGCATTTATGTTACTTGATTATAACTTATAAACTTGAATTGGTTTCTTACTTAAATCTTGTTAATGTTATTTGAATGATATTAAATGTTTACATAGATCACTTTGATTCAATGATATTATTCTTACTTGATATTTAACTTTAATCAATGATATCTGTTTGGTTTTGGGAATTAATATGTAAAATTAATAAAAATAACAGAATCAGATAATTTATAAAACAAACAGACTTATTGAATTCTCTTATCAGATCTTATTATCTTATCAGGACCACCTCTCATCAATCAGAAGTGGAATCAGACAATTGACCTTTTATGCAATCAAACAGCACCTAAATATGCCTGAATAAGAAAAAAATAGTTTAGGTACCTAAACAATAAGAAAAAAAGATTAAGATTTTAATCACGAAAAAAAAAATTTGATGGGATTTTTTAAATATTAATCTTGAATAAAACATTATATTGTTAATTACAAGCGATACCTCGCTTAAAATGTTTGAGAAATCACTCTTTGACTTCGTGTCGAGGCTACAATTTTGATAGGTCCAATGTTTGGATGCGGTAACTTTTTCGTTAGAAGTTAGAACTAAAGATATATATATACATATATATATATATATACATATATATATATATACATATATATATATATATATATATACATATATATATATATATATACATATATATATATATATATATAGGGGTGTGTTCAATGGAAAACCACTATCCACCTGAAAACTATGGAAACCTACGCGAACCGTCCGATTTGGTGCATTTCATGAAAAACACGGTGGCATGATCGTAAATAAGGTGATGCATCACACGGGATTTTGATGCATCACGCGGAAAATTTGATGCATCGTGCGAGGAATTTGATGCATTTGTGGTGGTGCAGTGCGGTTTTCATCTCTCTCTCTCTCTCTCTCTCTCTCTATATATATATATATATATATATATATATATATATATATATATATATATATATATATATATATATATAATATATATATAGACACACACACACACACATACTAGATATACTACTTATGATACTCGCGTGTTGCGACGAAAGATATAATTATTTACTTTAAAATGTTCATAAAAAACTTTAACTTAACAAGAATGAGTAATTCCAAATACTACATAGTAAGGAATACAAAGAGTGTTTGGTTTTACGTTATGAACGCGATTATTAATTTATTATATTACAATAACGCAAATAATTAGTTTAAAGTGTTTGGATCGCATACGTTAATAATTGATTATTTGCGTTTAAAGTTAATCATACCACATTTTTTCATAAATTAAAAAATGTAGCTTATTTGTTTAGTAAGTGATTATTTGGTCATTTTACAAGTTAAAACGCAAATGTAAGCACTTTAAAAACTGATTATTTGATAATTAAGATAGCAAACAACAGAAGTTAAATCAAACACTACATTTCCTGCATCACTTTTTGTTACAGCTATTACCTGATAATTTAAGTTTCCAAAACGTTACAACACTTTTTCAAACGCAAATCCAAGCACCTCACAATGCCCTAAAAAGATATAGAAGTACATTTTAAATACAGATAAAAAAAGACACGATATCGTTAAACGATAGGATGTACATATATGTAAAATGAAAATGAATACTGTATGTCTTAAATAAATAGAAAGTGATTATATGAGAAGTATAAAAGTAAAGTGATAGAAATAAGTGTAGGATTCTTTGAATTTGAGAAGGTAAATCTAAAAGAATGTACATGTAACTTACATATCCTCGTAAGATATTTTATAGGTAAATAATTCAATGCCTCTAGTTGACAAGAACCTTGAATTTTACTGCAAATAATGTAGCACCAAGCTTTTATATATTTATGTGATATAAAAATGATAGAGAACTGAGTTTTGATACACAAAATTTATGCATTAAAGCAACAAGAAATAAGTAAAATACCTCATAAAAAAGTTGTTACCACCCTGCTTATCGAATCATGTGTTAGTAAGTAGCATCTCCTTTGAATAACGACTTCATAAAAATAGTGAAATAATCTACAATGCTTATTTATAAAGAATGCAATTATCAATAGAAACAACTTATTCGATTTAAACAAGTGATAAGGGGGCGTTTGGTTCGAATATAAACGAACCTTCTAAATGAAAATAACAGTCATGTTTGGCTTCTAGGACTGCTTTCTAACCAAATTTGGGAGTAAAATGATTCTTCATCTTTGGATATGTCATTTTGATCAATTTGTTGATACTAAGAGGGTGTTTGGTTTTGCGTTATAAACGTGATTATTAGCTTATTACGTTACAATAACGCAAATAATTGGTTTAAAGTGTTTGGATTGCATACGTTAATAAGTGATTATTTGCGTTTAGCGTTTGTCCTACCACACTTTTTCATAAGTTAAAAATTGTAGCTTATTTGCTTAATAAGTGATTATTTTGTCATTTTACAAGTAAAAACGCAAATCCAAACACTTTAAAAACTGATTATTTGATAATTATGATATCTAACAGCAAAAGCTAAACCAAACGCTACATTTCCTGCAGCACTTTTTGTTACAACAATTATCTGATTATTAGTTTCCAAAACGCTACAACACTTTTTCAAACGCAAATCCAAACACCCTCTAAATTGTTTAATTATATGTTATTTTGGTTTGGTTTTATATTGCTTCTAATTTGATTAACTTTACGCTACTTATCCTTGACTCGATTTGTTTTGGTTTTTGATGCAACATTTAAGTACAACAGATTAGAATTGTAGAACGGGAGGTTAACAAAGCACTATGAACTTGACAAATTTCACTTTCATATCTGGTAAATTAAAATAGTATTGGATCAGGGGTGGATCTAAATTTTCAAAATATTGAGTTACGTAGTATTAAAATTTGAGTGACACCTAAGATTTTTTTTAGCGACACATACGAAAAATATATAAAAGTATTATATACATATATAATTTATATTTTTTGTTTTTATCACCCAAAATTATTGAAATATTACTGATTTTTAATCATTAAAATTTAAAAGAGAAAAAAATCCCAATAGAATTTTAAAGGAAGAAGAAAGCAGAATCAAATAATCAGCCAAAACCTTTAAAAAAACCCAAAAATCTTTTTATTTGTTAAATTTGTGTTGGCAACCTATTTCGATAACCCGATTCGTCTTATAAATTTTTTTAAAATTTAAGTATTAAATTTACTCTAAAAATTGACACCGATAACAAAAATTTCTAGATCTGCCCTAATATTGGATAGGTGGCCATGATGGAAAATGGGTGTCCCTAATTTAGAAGCTACTTAAATTTCAACATATATACAAGACCACATGTCTTGCATATAGGGTGGGTTGTGCTAGGAATACCGAGACCTAACTCCTATGTTTTTATTGATTCGAAAATGAATTCCTTGCAACTAAAAACTTAAGTGAATGTAGAAATGGAGAAACTAACCTCATAATCATTCTCTCTAGGCTCATTAAATTACATATTAAGCAACATATGGTAAGTAATATGAAAAAATAATATATTCAAGGAAAGTGTTTAGGAAGTTATAGAATCATTCATAAATCAATGATTAGGTTAATAATATTTCTAACCACATGTATCAATGGAAACCAAAATGCCATTTGACATGTCTTTAAGTTGGATTGAAGAAAAAGCGTATGATCGAAAACCAAAAAAATTAAAGAAGTAATCACTTTATGTAAATTTGGCTGAAAAATCAACTCCAATCAAATGTATTCGGCATGCACTGAATTTGACAAATACTCCGATGTAGCCGATGTTTTGGCTTTGTATACTTAAAGTTAGAGGTACTGATTGATAGCATAATATACATGGCTAGGAAGTTGTTTGTACTTATATTTTCATATTTAAGATCTGAAGTTAGCTTCATTATAATTATAATGGAGTAATAGACACTTGTTTAGGCATGTGTTGCACATGTTTACGTTCGCTCATAAAGTATATATTGTTGTTAACAAAGTACCCTTAGTGATAGAGACATAAGGGGGGTAGTAGGCAATAGGGCTGGTCTTGACTATTTTAACTTTCCGGGCGAAATTTGATTAAAAACGCATTTCTAAAAAATATAAAATGCAACGTACTTTTTTAAATAGTTTTGGCCAAACTAGAAAAAAAAAAGTATTTTTAAAAATATAACATGTTATTTTTAAAAGATTTTGGTCAATTATTGGGCTGAAAAATTTAAAAAAATACACGTGTTGACATAATATATAACATATTGGACTGAAAAAATGTTGTTTCTTCATGACTTGATGCCCTTGGCGGTAGCCCACGTGCCCCCCCCCCCCCCCCCCCCCCCCCCAGGGCCGGCCCTGGTAGGCAATCATACCATTCGAACACATTACCATTAAGTCCTTAGGATCAACAAGTTCAAGTTTGTAGCTTCAAACAAGCTCATAAAAATGAAAATTTAACACAAACTATAACCACCGGAACAAACATTGTTTAAACCAACCAGCAATAAATCAAGATTATAATTAACAGTTTTGTTCAATGTCTAGTACACAACTCCAATAGCAATAAATGAGTCTTACATGTCTAGAGGATGAGGATTATCACTACTTTAAAATGGCCATTAACAAGTATTATTATCAAGTTTCATTCATGCATAAATGATGTTTATAAGCTAATAATCCAACTTAAGTTCAGAGGTATTACATGACATAATTAAGTTTCCTCTAAGGTAAACAAATTTACTCTTTTATGTCAATGCTATGGTAAACTACTATCACAAGAAAGAAAAACAGTAGGATAAACAAACTAACAAATAAATGCAGAGGCAGATGACTATGATCATGAATGTGGATAACAAGTAGCGTTAATGATTAAATCAAATCGATAGAGTTGAATTATTGTGGAACCGTCAAAAAACTTTATAAATAAAAAAATCTTAGATCTCCAAACAAAATCAAAGAAAAACTTCGTTAGTAAAAGTAGATTGTTCAGAGATTACGATAATCAATGAAGAAGAGAGGAGTGAGAGAGTTTCGGGTGCTACCCATAGACCAATGTCATAGCCGGCGGATCTAGGGTCGAAGGAGCCATTAGGGAGAGACATGGATGCGCGTCTCTTGAGTGAGAGATGAGAGAAGAACAATGTAACTGAAATCGGAACGTAGAAGAACAAAAGCAGTTCCAATGGACGGTTGAGAAGTAAAATGTGTCATGCTTTTACTTGAGATATTGTATTTTCAACATTTAAGGCTTAACCGTTTAAGCCTCTTTATAATATAGTAATAGATATACTAGTTTATTAACTTGTGTATTACACGGAAAACTATGATAAATATCTTTTTTTCTCAAAATTATATAAATTAAAAAGAAACATTAAATTTTGCTATATTGAAATTCTTTACACTTGTGATATTTAAGATGTTTTATTATAATTAATTTAAAGTATAAGTTAGTTAAACGAGAAGATGGTCATTAATAACATTTAAGTTTGTCATTATTATTATAATTAGTTAAAAAAATTTTAAATGTTGATTGTTGATATTTTATTAGATCTCTAAGAATAAGAAATTTTTTGGGATTTAAAAAGAAACGAACACTTATATCTATGTTGGTTTAGATAAAATTACATATATTTTAAAAAGAAATGAACACTTATATTTTAATCCTAATATTTATATTGGTATGTGTGTGTGTCTATATATATATATATATATATATATATATATATATATATATATATATATATATATATATATAAACGTGTGTGTGTAAACTCAGGTTTACCTTAAAACCCCTTTATTTTGCGAGAACGTGAAAACTACCTTAAAATTTATGCATTCGATGTACTAAATTGTTAAATTGTGCATTTAATGCTACAATTTATACGCTTGATAAAATTTAGGCATTTCATGTTAAAATTTACGTAATTTTATGCACGAATATATACATATACATATATATATATATATGTGTGTGTGTGTGTGTGTGTGTGTGTGTGTGTGTGTGTGTGTGTGTGCGTGCGCGCGCGCGCGCGCGTGTATGTATGTATGTATATCTTTTCATAAATAAATCATAGATTAAATGATCAAATTGATGATTAATAAGAAATTAAAAATTAAAATACACGGACATATTTTTAAAAAGGTTAATTACGTAAAAAAGTAATATGTTATTATATATATATATATATATATATATATATATATATATATATATATTCTAATTTGGTCACATATTAGTCTTTTTTTCAATTACGAAAATATACTAATAAAAACTAATCAATTAAGGTGATAAATTATCTGATCATGAAACTGGTAATCTTGAAAAAGTAGGACGTCAAGTTGCATAGTCAAATGAAACAATAAAAGATTTTGCTGGTTGGATGAAAAACTGTTATTCATAACACTTTATTGATAATATTACCTTTAAAATGATTTGTTGTCAATACTATATTTTTCTAATTGAAAAAAAATAATAATATGTAGCCCAAAATAAAAAAAGAAATAACAATATATTATGTTTCCTATAATCAACCCAATTTTAAAAACTAAAATGGTGACTCGTATTTGGTCTATATTTAAAATTCAACATTAGTATTAGTTTAAAAATGAGTTTATATAAAACTGATATTACGTTTTTAAATCATTATTAGTTTGATTATTTAACATTACTTTTTTATAATTATAATATATTTCCTAAAATCGTAAAAAAAAAAAAAAAAGAAAAAAAACTTTTAACTAGTTGTCGAAGTTAAACTTGACAATTCTATTGACATCCTCCTCCAGTGACTCCAACTCAAACAACATCTGTTTATCAAAAATTTGTAAAGGACACATAAAACTTTAAATCATTTGATATACAAGGAATGCCAAAAGCATTTAATTCTACAAATATAATAAGTGTTTATTATGAAAAAAACCAACATGTTTTCACGTTTTCGTCTCTTCATGTTATTTTTTTCCATAAAAAACCTTAAGTTATTCTTTTCTTTTTGGTTTAGTGAAATTTTTGACATTAGACCCCGGTTATAATTTGTGAATCGGGTTTTAAAAAACTGAAAAACCGGTATCTAATGTCCAAATTTCACTAAACCAAAAGGAAAAGAATAACTTGAGAACTTTTATGGGAAAAAAAACATGCAGGGACGAAAACGCAAAAAACATGAAAACATGTTGGTTTTTTTCATAATAAACCTATATAATAACTAAAGAATTTAATGCATAAGCTAATTTGTAATCAAATCTAAACAAAATTCAAAATCAAGAACAAGAACATATTCATAAACCTTAATCAAGTACCAAAACATCGATGTGATAAAAATCGTTTCAAGCAAAAATAGAAGCTCTAATAAGGTTTGTAAAATCTAAACAATAGAAATTTGTAAATCCTAATTAGATTTGTAAAACAAGAACGAGAGGCATAAAAGATTTATAAAACCTGAATTGATTGACAAGAACAAGCTTGAAATTGATTGACATCAACAACAACGAGTACGTTGTTTTAATGGAGATAGGACAAATGTTCACATTCAAGCATTGATTTTTGTTTAGAACATGTTTGTTACAAATCAAGATCAAGGGTATTAGAGTTCTTCATTAGCATCAACGATTTCCTCAGTTTTGTTTTCAACTTCTCCATTAATATTTGTTCGTCATTTTCTAATGAATAACCGTTGACATCTGTTTGATTTCCATCTCAACAACGTCGGTTTTCATTTGAAGAACCTTAATTGCTAAGATCATATGATGTAATGGAGTACGAGGGTCGCTACAACAAAGGCATAAAAAGAGGAGGGTAGAAAATCGATTACACCAAAGTAAAAGAAATGTATCACAAATAATAAAATGGATAAAAAAAATATTTAATGCTCAACCTAATTAGGTAGGGATGGCCCAATAAAAACGAACCCGACTGGGAAAACCAAAAACCGATCTAAACGGACGGGTTTCCCCATACCCGATTAAGTTAAACGGGGGATGGTACCTGCCCCGTATACCCGATTACATAACCCGTTTAAATCCTCGAATACCCCGATTACTTTTAATAGCAACATGCTATTTATATTGTATATATATTATATATAAAAGATGAATATTTATCTATTTTATATAATATACATAAAAGTTATCATGTATAATTTAAAAACTTATTTATTTACATATAACTTATTGAAATAATGTTTTTTTTCGTTATCATTTGATAGAGATACAAATTTAATTTAATATTAGTATTGTAATTTTAACATACGTGGACGTTTTAAGCTTAAATTATGAACCATGTGATTAAATTTATATCATTGATTTATAAATGGGTTACCCGATTCCCCGCGGGTTTCTCCGCGTACCCGATGGGGATCACCGTTTAATACCCACGGTTTTTTTAAACGTGGTCGGTATTTTCATTTCCCGCCCCGAACCCGTCCCGTTGTCATCCCTAAACCTAATAAAACAATAAAAGATGATGGTATTTTTAATAAAAATTAGTTAACAAAGCTATGTTTTTTTATTATTATTATAAAGTGGTCACCACTAAAGGTGGGAGAGATTTCCTTTGGTTGAGGTCTCGAGTACAAACCTTGCCAATGTCGTTTCTTTTTACGTGGAGGTGTGAGGTTTGGTCCCACCCTCAAAGTGTTATATTACCGATCACTAATCACTGACATATGCTTTAAAAAATTAAAAAAAGGTATGTTTTTCTCCAAAATTTTACTTTATTACTCCATAAAAGTTCACTTTTCTAACAGCAAGTCGGCAACTATACCCATATGGGAACTAAAATATTAACATGATCTACAACAAAAATGCTAAAATTATCCAAGAACCGGAAACACATTTGGATCCCAACAAAAAGATGCTGAAAAAACTAAAGAAACACACAAACGAGGAAGTAATCTTCATGTTTTTACTATCTAAGTGTTCTTGATCTCTTGGAGTTCGTCGTCTTTGGAGGGATGATCTGAGGAACAGTGAAGCAATTTCCGTCGTCGGATCTCCGTTTTCCACTTGATTTTGTGATCTTATTATTCATATTACTTTGACCAAAAACAATTGATGAACCGTTGATCAGTTGACTTTCATTCCCCATAATTGTACAAGGCTGAAACTGATAAGAATTATAAAACTGTAGTAGTTGCGGTGGCTGCGGCGGAGGAGGAGCTGCCGGTGGTGGCGCTTGTGGAACCCAAACCCCCATTGTTTCCGGTGAGATGCAATCATTCGTGGTTCCTGTTAGAAGTTCATCATCCCAAAACACCCCCGGATCATCCTCACAAACCTATTAAAAAGAATCAAAAATTAATTTTCCCCATCATCAAAATTCAAAAATTAAAAAGAATTTAAACCCATTTATTTTTTTTATAAAAAAAGTTCAAACCTTTGAGAACGTAGAAGGTGAATCAAGAAAATCTTCAACATGCCATCCGGGTAACGTCTCAATCAAATACTCCGATATACTACTTGCTGTTGCAGACCCATGACCCGACCCGTTTATTTTCGAAGCATATTCCGGCGCCGTGACCGTCGTAATCTTCTGGGTTTTACAACATGATTGATTTACGATTGGTGTCGACACTGCAACAGGTCTTTTAATAGAAGCTGGTTGTTGATCTCGACATTTTTGTTCGGTTCCGGTGGTGGGTAATAACGCCGCCGGAGAGAGCTTAACGCCGGTGAGAAGAAACCGGCAGTGCTTCATTGTATGCTCGTTGACTTTATGAATATTAACATCACACTCTTTGCAGAGTATTGCTCTATCCTGTTGACAAAACAACAGTGCTTTCTTCTCCTGTGAAACAAAATTTAATTCTTCTTATGAATTAGAAAACAATTTTTATCAGATTTAAGAAATAAATTGTTGATTTTTACTTGGCAGATGTCGCAGAGTGGGGAATCTTTAGGGGAAGGAAGGATGAGGGAGAAGCGGGGGTGTTTTCCGGCGAGGATGTTGGCATGGTGGACGCGGTGGTCGCAGGCGGCGCAGAGTGCAGCGTCATCGGCGGAGCAGAACACCGATGCTTCGTCTTTGTTACATACATCACAAATGATCTTCATCTTAACAGTGCTGATGGAGAAAAATAGGAATTTTTATAAGTGGGCATGAGAATGAAATTACAAAACTACCCCTCCCACATAATGTCAGATAGACATAGATCCATATAATGTTGTATATATATTTTTTATATAAAGTTACCTCATCTCCTTGTCGACTACAATAATTTATAATTTTATATAATTTATTATTATAGCACATGGTATAATATAATAAATATTAAGCAATACATTTTCCGTCTTTGTAGTTTGATGTTTATGCAAAGATGCATTCCTTCAATTTAAATAGTTTCATTTAACATCTATAATTTGCTAATTTTGTACGGTTTTGAATTCCGAATCATTACAATTTAAATGATCATCCGTTAAATGTAAGAAATGGTCAATTACTAAAAATAACAATTTTTGTTTTTTAAGATTTAAACCAAAATTATTTATTTTTTTCTCATCGATGACAACATCTTTTATAGTTTTTACTAAGCATGAGTTAGGTCTTGAAACCGGACTGAACATGAAAACCGGAAATGCTAAAATGTTAGAACCGATAGTAATGGGTGACTTGTAAACCTGTTCAGATTTTTATCAATAATAGTAACATATCAAATTAAAAACATAATTTTTTTTATTTTATTAAGTTTTCTAATATTCCATAAACACCAAAATAAACCAAATTTTTATTTCGAATATTTACGGATAAATAATATTCGATTATTTATTCCCAATTATATATAAAATGAATGAAAAAATCAATCTTCACTTTTTCCAACAAAAAACTATGAACCATCATTTTCTTAGTTTTTCCGAATAAAATAATACAAATCCTTCCATTTTTTTTAGTTTTTTCCAATCTATATGGGTCATAGTTTTTTTTATTTAAAAAACAAAAAATCAAAACGAGTCTCAATATTTTTCATTCATAAAACTATAAACCACAATGAGTCATTGTTTTTCCTTTCATTGAAAAACTAAAAAATGAATGGGTCGCAATACTTTTTCATTCGTAGTAGTTTTCATTTGTAATAGAAAAAATTACAAATTGATCAGCTTTTTAGTAAATTCCAAACGAAATTGATTACAAACCATACAACTTTAAGCTTTTCCGAATGAAAAATACGACCCAATCATGTATTTGATTTTTCTAACAAAAAACTATAAATCATTTTGATTTTTCGTACAAAATAATTGCAACTCCATTATTTTTGTGTTTTTAACAATGAAAAAAAACTATGAATCATTCCAGCTTATATAGTTTCGTACAAGTGGCTATGTATCGTTTTTATGGATTGCAATATTTTTCGTTCGGCAAAACTATAAACTGAAATAATTTATAGGTTTTTTCGTTGTTAAAAACACAAAAATAAATGAGTTGCAATTATTTTGTACGAAAAATCAAAATGATTTATAGTTTTCTGTAAAAAAATCTAAAACATGATTGGGTCGTAGTTTTTTATTCGGGAAAGTTAAAAGTTGTATGGTTTGTAATCAATTTCGTTTGGAATTTACTAAAAAACTGATTAATTTATAGTTTTTTTATTCCAAACTAGTTATTAACCCACGTATTACGTGGATATTTTATAAATAATTGTTTACTAAAAATCTACATAAAACATCAATTACATACAAAAATGTTTATTTTTTTCTAAAGAAATACGAAAATAGTATTATCTTTTGTTATTAAGGATAATTAAAAAATTTCTATTTTTAAATATGTATAAATAGTATTTATCGTGTTTCATCTTTTTAAACTTTTTATTTTTAGATTTTTATGTATAAGTAAAAAACTAAAAATTTGCTTTTACATAGAATACAATTTAAAAATTTTAAGATTAAAAAAAATTATAAAACAACTTATTTTCAATATTGCATTATATTTACTTTTTAAATATATAAAAAAATGAATAGTTAGCTGACATTAGTAGTTAAATCTGAAAGTTATTTAAATCAATTAAAAAGCTATTTAAAAATAAACTTAGATTAATATTAGAATATTTAAAATATTTCCTTTTTTAACTGTACGTATTAAATATGAAGGTATTTGAATTAGATTTCATAGATATTCTTAATAATAAATTAGTAAAATAAAAAATCTAATTATGGAAAAAAGGCGGGAAATGAAAAAATTTAGAGAGATGAGATAATGACACGTGGCATAAAAGGTTTTCTTTTATTAATATATATAGATAAAAAGTACTACGAATGAAAAAATATTGCGATCCATTCATTTTTTAGTTTTTCAATGAATGGAAAACCATGACTCATTGTGGTTTATAGTTTTATGAATGAAAAATATTGAGACTCATTTTGATTTATTGTTTTTTAAATAAAACTATGACCCATTTAGATTGGAAAAAACTAAAAAATGAAACGATTTGTATTATTTTAATCGAAAAAAACTAAGAAAATGATGGTTCTTAGTTTTTTTGTTGCAAAAAGTGAAAATTGAAATGATTCATAGTATTTTTTTCATTCATATTATATGTAATTGTGAATAAATAATCGAATATTATCTATCCGTAAATATTCGGAATAAAAATTTGGTTTGTTTTGGTGCTTATGGAATATTAGAAAACTTAAAAAAATAATAAAAAAATATGTTTTTAATTTGATATGTAACTATTATTGATAAAAATGTAAAGATGTTACTATTTTTGATAACTGGAAAGTTGATGACCTGCTAAACAGGTTTACAGGTCACCCATTACTATTATTGATAGAAAAAATAAAAAGTTGGTGTTATTAATGATAAAAAATAAATGATGTTACTATTAATGATAAAAATATCAAAACGTGTTACTATTTTTGGTAATTTGCCCTAATAAAAATGTACAGTGTGTTTCATGGCCATGAAAATTTCTAATTCATGACCAATTTTTTTTATACAAGCGACAATAAAATTTTTCTTTAATAATCCATGGCCATGTAAACTTCAAATCTATGACCAAATTTTTTATATAATCGACCATAAAATAAAGCAACTAATCCATAACCACGAAAACTTCAAATCTATGATAATTTTTTTTTATGCGCGAGGACCGATAAATCATGAATACATACACGGGAGTGAGATTAAGAGAAACTCGTTTTAATTTAATTAACTTTTGAAATGTAATTAACTGAACAAGAAGAAACCGAACATCTTGAAACCGAAACCGAATTATAGGAACCGAGAACCAGTCTTAAAATGAAACAGTCTGGTCTGGTTCAGGTTCGATTCAAATAATCCGTTTTTTTGCTCATCCCTAGTTTTTACCATGGGTTATATACAAATATTAACAACAACTTTTTACAGTTTTATTGTCTATTACACATTGTTTATTTTCTTATCATTAATAGCAGTAATTTAATTTTTTTTATCAATAATAGCAACAATTTTTATCATTTTACCAATAACAACAACAAATCAATTTAAAACACTCTCTACTTCTAACTTATTTAATAAAAAAAATACAAAGTGACTATTAATGATATAAAACGGTAAAAAAAAATACAAAAATTGTTACTGTTAATGATATAAAAAATAAATAATATGACTATAAACGATAAAATTATATTATAAAAAGTTATTTGTTATTTTTGACATATAATCCTTTGAGTAATTTATTAAAATGGTCATTGTGGTTTGTCCGAAATTATTAAAAGGGTGAATTACTAAAAAAATAACAGTTTTTTATTTATTTTTTTTATCATTTATAGCAACATTATTTACTTTTATCATTAGTAGCATTAACCTTGTTATTTTCATATGAATAACATCAACTTTTGTATTTTTAATAACATTTGTTTTTTTTTATTTTTTTTATCATTTATAGCAACAAAATTTTCATTTTTGCTATAAATGATAAAAAATATAAAATTTGATACTATTGGTGATAAATAATAAATAATGTTGACATAAGTACTAAAAACGAAAAAAATTGTTTCTATTTTTAGCAGTAACTTCTTATAAAAACAATCATTAAGCTTCTAAAGTTGCATTAAATGTAGTTAAAATCGTTGTTTGCTTATATAATTGAGTCTCTTTTGATGTTAATGTTTTTTAAAAAATGACCAATATATTATTTCACTTTTGGTCAATTTATATTATAATTATTCACTTCTTTGTTTTTTATTAACTTTTTGTATTGTAACACCCCTCCCGATCCCGGAAAAGCCACGTCAACATAATATTATAAGTGGCAATAACGCAACGGATCTATAACACACGTGTCATAGGATAATGCAGATTACAGCTAATTTAAAACTTTATACATTAAATCAAACCCATTTAATACAGTCATAATCCCAAATTAAACTAAACACAGTAATACTGACTATCAGATACACCGTTCCCAAAATAACTATTACAAGCAATTCAAGTCATTACATGAACTAATAACATATCATCAGTCCAGCCTCGAATCTATCTCTACGGCTGCTGTGGTCCTTTCTGATTCCCTGAACATGTTAGACTCGAATACATGAGCTATAAAGCCCGTGAGCACGCGAGGGTTGACACGGCACATAAGCACATAGCACACAATCTCTGTCCATGTCCCTGTTGCCCCACACACATTTCAGGTATAATATCACATGTATGAGATCGGGATAACGCACGAGCCCTGTGGGGACCCCTCCCCGGTGGACACATCGCACACAGCAATGGTCGGTAATACCCTGTAGCACGGAAGCTACCCGGCTACAGGCCCTGCCGTATATATACGCCCCAAGGACTGTAAGGGACAGTCAACCCGCGCGATTCCCCTTCGCGACTTATCGTCCGTATGGAACTCATCACGGACCCCCGAACCGATCTCACGTCTCATACATAACACGTATACGGAATAGAATGTACCTGAGGTTCACGTCCCTGTCTCATATATAGAAACACGCACAGTATATCTACACGACTATAACGTAAAAGGTAGCGCGCGTTTGGAAAACGACTCGAGTACTCACCTGATTGATTCCCAGAAGTCTGAGCACCCTGATCGAATCCGGCCCGATGTCCGCTAGTCCCTGTAGACACACGGATAGCCCAATAATTAAACACAATCCCTGAATAACACATATTACACAATCACATCGACCCGAACTCAATTCGAACCCGACAACCCCACGGAACTGAAACTCGATAAATATCCAAAACCCGACTCAAAGCAATCCCAACGAGACCCCAAACCCAAACAAAACCCAACCCGAGCAATCCCAAGGAAACCCGACACTAAACCGACCCAAACTCATTTCATAGGATTAATTTCGGATTTCTTCTGCAGGCTATCCGTCGCGCCGTGGGCCCCCTGGTGGTCGCGCCGCGACCCCGCGAAACCCCATAGCTGACCTGCGATTTTCAGCTCTGCCCAGGAGTGTATAACTCCTCTCAATTCGATTCACAACTCAAATAAGCACATGTAAACAACATATAAGTTCCCTTATCATTCAAACAACCAATTCCCACAAGAACTCAATACATAACTCAAGTTAAACCCCAATTCAAGCTTGCTTACCTCAAATCCTTCAAGAACAATGGAAGAGAAGAAGATGAGCAGCTAAATTCCAAGTTTCCACACTCAATTTGATGCTCGAATTTGGTTTCCCTGCTGTAGATACTCACCCAAACACACACTTCACACCTTTAGGGGTTTTGAAATGGATAAGGGAAAAAGAAAGATAAACATCTATATGTACGTCTGTATCTCAACCGGTCCCGAACCCAATAACCCGAACCCGATATCACATTTTCACTATTAATTCCCAGTTAACCCATTTAATCCCACGATCCCAAAAACATAATCCGATCATTAAAATTATAACCCGATGACACGCAAACCCCAATCCCGACACGTATCAATCCACGAAACGGGATATAATTGGACCAACCCAATATTAATAAATTATTTATCCACTAAAATAATTCCACGTACCAGGTTGAAATGGCGGATGTTACAAATCCTCCCCTCTTAAAGAGATTCCGTCCCGGAATCTAACTCGAGCTCTGGAAAAGATGAGGATATCTCGATCGCATTTCTGACTCGGGCTCCCAGGTAGCGTTGGTACCCTTATGGTGTCTCCACTGAACGAGTACCAATGCAATCTCTTTATTTCTCAACTTCTTGATCTTTCGGTCGGTAACGGCCTCGGGCTGCTCCACATACCGCAGCTGATCGTCGACTGTAATCTCGGATAAGGGCACATACTGATCATCTGTAGCCAGACACTTCCGGAGATGACTCACATGAAACGTATCGTGCACACCGGCCAACTCCGAAGGCAATCGCAGTCGATAGGCCTGATCCCAGACTCTCTCAATAATCTCGAATGGCCCAATATACCGCGGACTCAGCTTCCCACGATGTCTGAACCGGATAACTCCTTTCCACGGCGATACTTTAAGCAACACTCGATCTCCGACACTGAACTCTAGCTCTTTCAAACGGCGATCGGCGTAACTTTTCTGACGGCTCTAGGCGACCCTCATATGCTCCCTGATCACGGCCACCTTGTCACTGGTTTCCTGGAGTAGCTCCGGCCCGCTAATAGGTCGCTCACCGACCTCGCCCCAACACACTGGGGTCAGACACTTACGCCCATACAGTGCCTCAAACGGAGCCATTTTAATTGTGGCGTGATAGCTGTTATTATACGCGAACTCGACCAACGGTAAATGCACATCCCAATTACCCCTGAAATCGATAGCACACGCCCGCAACATATCCTCGAGGGTCTGATTGGTGCGCTCGGTCTGTCCGTCAGTCTGCGGTCTATACGCCGTGCTCAGCTGAACCCTGGTGCCCAATTCCCGCTGGAAGCTCTGCCAGAATCGAGACGTAAACCGCGTATCCCTGTCCGAAGTAATTGACATCGGAACCCCATGCCGCGACACCACCTCATTGATGTACAGCCTCGCTAACTGATCCATGGTGATAGTGCCCCGAACGGCTAAGAAGTGCGCACTCTTCGTTAGTCGATCCACTATGACCCAGATCATATCGTTCCCGCGGACCGTGCGTGGAAGTCTCACAATGAAATCCATTGTGATGTGATACCACTTCCACTCGGGGATTTCCAACGGCTGTAGATGCCCGTGCGGCTTCTGATGCTCGGCTTTGACCTTGAGACACGTCATGCACTGCTCAACATATCGGCCCACATCCCTTTTCATTCCCGGCCACCAGTAGAAGTCACGGAGATCACGGTACATCTTAGTACTCCCTGGATGAACAGATAGCCTCGACCGATGCGACTCATCAAGGATTAACTGTCGCAGATTCCCAACCCTCGGAACCCAAACCCTATCATGGAACATAAATAGCCCACGATCGTCCCTGATCAATGACTCAAGCTGCCCGGTCAACCGTTCCCGCTTCACATTATCCCCTCGCAGGCCCTCCTACTGTGCTAGTCTCAGACTATCGGTCAATGTCGAGGTAATCTCAAGTCTCGAGGCCCTGGATATCACAGTCTGGCCGCATGCCCTACGGCTCAGCGCGTCAGCTACCACATTAGCCCGGCCCAGGTGGTACTGAATCTCACAATCGTAGTCCTTAAGCAACTCAAGACTACGGCGCTGTCGCATATTCAGATCCTTCTGGTTGAATAGGTACTGAAGACTTTTATGGTCGGTATACACAATAAACCGAGATCCATACAGATAATGGCGCCAGATCTTCAACGCAAACACAATGGCGTCTAACTCCAAATCATGCACAGTATGGTTTTCCTCGTAAGTCTTCAGGTGGCGTGAAGCATAGGCGATCACTTTCCCTCGCTGCATCAGAACACAGCCCAGACCTGACCCTGAAGCATCACAGTAAACCACGAAATTATCGGTACCCTCCGGCAAGGCCAATACTGGAGCCTGACACAATCGGATCTTCAGCTCTCGAAATGCACGCTCCTGCTCCTCGGATCACTCAAATGGAACGGACTGCCGTGTCAATCTCGTCAACGGCAAGGCAATCCTCGAGAATTCCTGGATGAAGCGTCTATAATACCCGGCGAGACCCAAGAAGCTACGAATCTCAGGCACTGATCTCGGAGGCTCCCAACTCATCACTGCCTCAATCTTGGCTGGATCCACTTTTATACCCTCGGCACTGACCACATGACCCAAAAACTGCACTTCCCGAAGCCAAAATTCACATTTGGAAAACTTCGCGTACAGTCTTTCCCTGCGCAGCACAGATAAAACCTCTCGGAGGTGCTGCTCGTGGTCCTCGGCACTCCGCGAATAGATAAGGATATCATTGATGAACACAATCACGAATCTATCCAACATAGCTCTACACACCCGATTCATCAAATCCATGAAAGCGGCGCGTGCGTTAGTCAAACCGAAAGGCATCACAAGGAACTCGTAGTGCCCATAACGAGTCCGAAACGCAGACTTCGGCACATCTTCGTCCCTGACCCTCAACTGGTGATAACCCGACCGCAAGTCGATCTTGGAGAAGAAACTCGAGCCCTGGAGCTGATCAAATAGGTCATCGATACGTGGAAGCGGATAACGATTCTTCACGGTCACTTTATTCAATTCCCGATAGTCGATACACATTCGCATGCTACCGTCCTTCTTTTTCACGAAAAGCACTGGCGCACCCCATGGCGACGAACTCGGACGGATGAATCCACGATCTAGAAGCTCCTGCAACTGAGACATCAGCTCTCACATCTCTGTCGGTGCCAGCCTATAAGGCGTCTTCGCAATCGGCACCGCCCCAGGAACAAGATCTATGCGAAACTCTACCTGGCGATCTGGCGGTAACCCAGGCAACTCCTCTGGGAATAACTCAGGGAACTCACGAATCACCGGAATATTCTCTAAGGTCTTCTTTTCCTTCCTCGCGTCAACCACATAAGCTAGGAAGGTCTCACACCCTTTAGAGACATATCTCTGAGCCCTAGCCATAGATACAATCCCGATATCTCCTTTACGGCGCTCCCCATACACAATCACACTCTCACTGTCAGAAATGGGTATACAGATGATCTTCTTGGCACACAGAATATCAGCCCGTCTGGCAGTCAACCAGTCCATACCCACAATCACATCGAAGCTACTGATCTCAATCGGCAGCAAATCGATCGCAAACTGATGAGAATCTATCTCTAACACACAGCCCCGATAAACCCGACTCACTAACATTGAACTCCCATCGACCCTCTCGACAATCAACGGAACAGATAAGGAAGAAGGAGACACACTAAAATATGCGCAAAGTATAACAGACACATAGGAGCGGTCTGCCCCGGAATCAAATAATACACGAGCTCTAAGTCCGTTAAGGATGTACATACCCGAAACAACATCAGTGGCATCCCGTGCCTCCTCTGCTGTCGCCTGAAACACTCGCTCGCGGCCTCTCGGAACTGTCTCACGGCGGCTGGATGACGACGGCTCGGCCCTGGCCCCACTCGAACTAGCCCCCTACACTGCTGGCCCCGGCTCTGGACAATCCCTGACACGATGACCCGGCCTCCCACATCTGAAACATAACGGCTCGGGAACCGTACAAACTGAAGCGGCGTGGCCCCGCTGGCCGCACCGGAAACAACGTGGCTGCTTCGATAAACACTGTCCGGAATGACGCCGGTGACATTTCGGGCACTCCCGATCACCATATGAACTCTTGACCCTACTACCGGATGCCTGGGACCCCTGTCCCACACTACTCTGGCTCTGCGCGCCAGATCCCTGACCCTGGCCCTGACGTCTCGACCTGCGATCTCGGCCTCTATCTCGATCCCTATCACGTCGCTGTCCCGACCCTTGCCCTGAAGTCTACCCAGAACCCTGACCTGAAAACTGCCACTGATCCGGACGCTGGTCACTGGGGGCGTCCCCGGAAGATCTCCATACACTGGACGGCTGCTCGGAAGTCCCAGTACGGTGCCTCTGGGAAGAGGGCTGCTCCCTCTGCTTGAGGATCTCCCGCTCCCTCATGCGGGCCATCTCAAGGGCTCTGGCAAATGTCGGAGTATCATGTAGCCCTACGAACTTCCGGATATCCGATCGAAGTCCATCGATAAACGCATCAGCCTTACGACTCTCCGTGTCGACATGCTGAGGCGCGAACTGCGAGTACTCATTGAACCGATCGACATATTGCTGCACCGTCATATTACCCTGCTGCAAATGGAGGAATCGGCGCTCCATCTCTCGTCTCTCGTCCCTTGGAATGTACTGGAGCTCGAACATAGCCCTAAACTGCTCCCAGGTCATAGCATAGGCGGCAGACTCTGTCATCGATGACTCAATCGATTTCCACCACTGCAAAGCACCGCCCCGTAACTGATATGCGGCGTACCCAACCATATCTCTAGGATCGACATGGGCCACTCGGAACGCGCCCTCAATCTCTCGCTCCCATGCGATGGCCGCCCCCGGCTCACCGTCACCGCGAAACTGCGGTGGAGTCCCTGTCATGAAATCCTTAAAAGATCCGCCCCGCTGAGAAGACGACGATGCTCCACCTCCTGACCCAGTCTCAGCTCGCTGAACAACTGGCCCCAAACTCTGACCCTGCTCACGCTCTTGCTCTTTCTGCTTCCTGTAAAACTCGGTAAGAATATCTAGCAGCTCGGATTTACGAATATACTCGTCACCGGGCGGCTTACCCGCGCCCGACCCTTCACCCTGATCTGCCATATTAATCTGCACAAAACAAAACTATTAAGCACCAGGGATAAATCACCCAGCGTTATACACTAAGCCAGGTCGGTTAATCCACTATATAATCGCAAAACGATCCCCCATGGACCGCAACAAGGTCTAAGTTAAGCATCTACTAATGATACTCAAGCTTCAAACCACAAGCTCTGATACCATGCTGTAACACCCCTCCCGATCCCGGAAAAGCCACGTCAACATAATATTATAAGTGGCAATAACGCAACGGATCTATAACACACGTATCATAGGATAATGCAGATTATGGCTAATTTAAAACTTTATACATTAAATCAAACCCATTTAATACAGTCATAATCCCAAATTAAACTAAACACAGTAATACTGACTATCAGATACACCGTTCCCAAAATAACTATTACAAGCAATTCAAGTCATTACATGAACTAATAACAGATCATCAGTCCAGCCTCGAATCTATCTCTACGGCTGCTGTGGTCCCTTCTGATTCCCTGAACATGTTAGACTCGAATACATGAGCTATAAAGCCCGTGAGCACGCGAGGGTTGACACGGCACATAAGCACATAGCACACAATCTCTGTCCCTGTCCCTGTTGCCCCACACACATTTCAGGTATAATATCACATGTATGAGATCGGGATAACGCACGAGCCCTGTGGGGACCCCTCCCCGGTGGACACATCGCACACAGCAATGGTCGGTAATACCCTGTAGCACGGAAGCTACCCGGCTACAGGCCCTGCCGTATATATACGCCCCAAGGACTGTAAGGGACAGTCAACCCGCGCGATTCCCCTTCGCGACTTATCGTCCGTATGGAACTCATCACGGACCCCCGAACCGATCTCACATCTCATACATAACACGTATAAGGAATAGAATGTACCTGAGGTTCACGTCCCTGTCTCATATATAGAAACACGCACAGTATATCTACACGACTATAACGTAAAAGGTAGCGCGCGTTTGGAAAACGACTCGAGTACTCACCTGATTGATTCCCAAAAGTCTGAGCACCCTGATCGAATCCGGCCCGATGTCCGCTAGTCCCTGTAGACACACGGATAGCCCAATAATTAAACACAATCCCTGAATAACACATATTACACAATCACATCGACCCGAACTCAATTCGAACCCGACAACCCCACGGAACTGAAACTCGATAAATATCCAAAACCCGACTCAAAGCAATCCCAACGAGACCCCAAACCCAAACAAAACCCAACCCGAGCAATCCCAAGGAAACCCGACACTAAACCGACCCAAACTCATTTCATAGGATTAATTTCGGATTTCTTCTGCAGGCTATCCGTCGCGCTGTGGGCCCCCTGGTGGTCGCGCCGCGACCCGCGAAACCCCATAGCTGACCTGCGATTTTCAGCTCTGCCCAGGAGTGTATAACTCCTCTCAATTCGATTCACAACTCAAATAAGCACATGTAAACAACATATAAGTTCCCTTATCATTCAAACAACCAATTCCCACAAGAACTCAATACATAACTCAAGTTAAACCCCAATTCAAGCTTGCTTACCTCAAATCCTTCAAGAACAATGGAAGAGAAGAAGGTGAGCAGCTAAATTCCAAGTTTCCACACTCAATTTGATGCTCGAATTTGGTTTCCCTGCTGTAGATACTCACCCAAACACACACTTCACACCTTTAGGGGTTTTGAAATGGATAAGGGAAAAAGAAAGATAAACATCTATATGTACGTCTTTATCTCAACCGGTCCCGAACCCAATAACCCGAACCCGATATCACATTTTCACTATTAATTCCCATTTAACCCATTTAATCCCACGATCCCAAAAACATAATCCGATCATTAAAATTATAACCCGATGACACGCAAACCCCAATCCCGACACGTATCAATCCACGAAACGGGATATAATTGGACCAACCTAATATTAATAAATTATTTATCCACTAAAATAATTCCACGTACCAGGTCGAAATGGCGGATGTTACATGTATCTTATGTTTAATTCTTTTATTTTAGACTATATTATTCTATTATTTCTTTGTTTTATTTAGTAACTTGATTGATTTTAATATAATCAAATATAGTTAAAACTTAAATTTATTAATTCATGATATTAATTATATACTCTCTCCATATATATATAATTTCAATTGTCTCATCAAAAATAAATTTACCATCATTTTATATTGTTAGTGTCAGTTTTACATTTTTAAGGATATTTTTTATGTTATTAACCAGTTTTAAAGTACAATTAATTGTAACGATATGAATAAAATATAATAAGTTGAGGAATTTAAAAAAATTTATTAAATAACAATATAAAATCTAACTAAGATGTTATTTTGATTTTTTAAACATAACCCAATAAAATAAATCAATGAATATTAAGTTATGATAACTTTCTGCACTAAGCAGTTGATTTTTTACGTGTTAATATTTTTCATAATTTTTGTAGTAATAATAATATTATTACTATAACAACTTGTTTTGATAAATACTACTAATATTATTAGTAATTGTCATTTTTAATGGTAAAATCAAATTAATTAACTAGTGTCATCATAAATTTGGTTTATTATCTAAATTTATAATCTTTTGTTATATATCATAATCAAGGTTGTATATTTGTATATGTATAATAAATATTTTTTGTTAGCTTTAATTTCAAATAGTGAAATAACATTAAAACCTTGAACTCGACATTTTAATTGTTTGTCGATCAATATAAAAGATAAAACTTGTGTTTTCAAAAATATATAAAATAAACTTACATAAACGGTATATCTTTTAATCTAACGGACATTTCTTTTCAATAAAAATAGTAAAAATACATAAATCATATGTATGGTTTATTCTAAAGTTTGGTTCTTACTCTTGGAATAATTTTTTCTGAACCAATAATTTCTAAATTTAAAACGTTTCATATTTATACTCGGTTTGAGTTTCGACCAAGGAATATAAGTTTTTTACATTAGTTGTATTAGATTTTTATGTCTTTGAAGTTTAAGTTTGATGTCAATCAAGATAGGTGATTATTCGAGTTTAAATTAGTCGATATTTTTGTAATTGGATTTTTGATATTTAGTTCATCATACACACACGTCACAAAGTTTATCATGTATGTTATTAAATTTATAAAAAGTATAATTATTGCTAAAACTAAAAATATAAATTTGAATATAAAAAAATAAATAAAATTAATGAATATGTAAAGAGTATATAATTAATATAATGAATTAACAAGTTTAGTTTTAATTATATTTGATCAAATCATAATCAATTAATTAACTAACTAAAATTAAATAAAGAAATAATAAAAAATAGTGTCTAGATGAAATAATTAAACATAATATACAGAAAGATAGAAGAATGACCAAAAGTGAATAAAAATAATTTTAAGGGACCAAAAGTGAACACTTATAAAATAAAAGGGTATATTGGTCATTTTTAAAAAACTAACACTAGGAGTGACCATTTATAAAAACAAATAGTGTTTTGAGGTCTGTCAATGAAACTTTAGAAATTAATACACCGTTTTCATAGTTTTGGACAAATCACATGGACCACTAATGTAATTTATTGTAACCATTTTTACAATCTATAATAATGTTAAAGAAGTTGTTGCTGTAAATGATTGAAAATCAAAAGTAATTACTATCAATGCTACAAAATATAAAAATTGATGTTATTAACTAAAAAAATTATATAAAGTTGATGTTATTAACGATAAAAAATAGATGATATTTTTATAAATTATAACGAAAATAAAAAATTATTGTTATTTTTAACAACTTGACCCTCTTAAAAATGTCAATTTTGTCTGTTGGGTTGTTCTGCTTTTAATCTCTCTAGTTTATATATTTTTATTAAAAATTATAATTAATGAAGACATATTAACGTGTTGAAATAACCAAATCTATCGTATATAAAAATGAAAATGCATAAATATTTTAAAAAATGAAAAGCAGTACGTATAAATAATTTTTTGATAAATCAATTAAATATGTAATTGAACGGTAAGCTAAAAAATTAAATATATAATATATGTTCAATTAAATTGTTATAATAGTTAATAAAAATATCAAGTATTATCTAAATAGTAATAAAAAAATTAAAACTAAAACAAAAAACAATTTAATATGAGGACCAAAGCTAAAACAATTGAAAAGGGTACAATTGACATTTTAAAATAGTTGACCTAATCAAACGAATTAGGGACTAAAACCGTGACAAATTCGATTTAAGTGACTATTCACGAAACTAAAAGGACTTAACAACGAGAACCATATTTTCATGATACCACTGGGACAATTTATGTAATTACTCTAATTAAAATTTACATTTTTATAAATTATATCCGGTTTTTAGCCCCTTTATTATTATTATTATTATTATTTTGCTTATTTAATCACCTTTTTTTTATTTACATTCCTTTTTTTTATAAATAAAATATTTTATCTCTATGTAGCTAATTTACAATGTTTTTTCTATATAAATTTAATTTTTTACAAGTGAATTTTCTTTATAAATATTTTTATAAATAATTGTCACCTCCCAACTCCATCATCATTCTCCATGTTGTCGTCCACCGCAATCGCTGCCTCACAACTCCATCACCACTCAACTTTCTCCAAGTTTTTAGGGTTTTTGTCTAACGTTTTTTAAAACTTTGAATCAACGTATTTAGTTTTTCTAAACTCTAATTCAGTATTCGGTTTTTGTATGTGATGTTCTCTGTTCATCCTTTCTTTCTATCTTCTCAGATTCAAGTTTCGTTTCTACTTTAGGGGTTCCAGATTTAAGGTTTGGCTATGGTTTTTTGTAACATACACCAAACTATATATATTTTGGTTATTAGGCTTAAAAAATTATTCTGAAAGCAGGTGCTTTAAATTTTTTTAAAGATAAATTTTAATTAATAATTGGTTACATAAAATGTATGTAAATTTAAAATCAAAGCATATAAATATTAACTATTATAAAAAAACTAGAAAAATATAATTTTTTGTCATAGACATTGTTTATTAGTCTTTCTAAATATACGTGACCAGTAGTATCTTTTTAATATTTTTTAATACACACACACAAAAGGTTAATACTCATGTATTACATGAGTTAACTTAATAATAATATTTAAAAAGAAATATTTATTATATATAAATAATAATAATAATAATAATAATAAATTAGAGTTTATATAATTTTGGTTAAAATGTTATTCAATTTGTTAAATTAAACTTTAATAGAGTGGATTTGAATTGATTCAAATCTAGATTAAATTGTAGTAAATGACATGATAAATTAAGAAAATAACAAATGACCAATTAAAAAAAGAAGATTACAAGTGACAATTTTAAGGCCACAGGGAGTGGGGCTCGGCACCGCTCGGTACCGAGCTCGGCATTTTGGGAACACCGCGCCGTGGCCTCGGCAACGGCATCAACGGGCTCGGCAACGACATTGAAATGCCGAGGGACTTTCTCCATATCCGACCGTTATATATATATATATATATATATATATATATATATATATATATATATATATATATATATATATATATACACACACACACACACACACACACACACACACACACATAAATTTTTAAAATACACCCATATTCAAATCATTCAAAATTTAAAAAAAATTTCTCACAACCCTCAACCTCCATTCTCATCTCTCTCAAATATTCAAATGGCATCCGGTTCCGGTTCCGGTTCGACGAACAATCCGAACACACCAACGTCGACAAATCAAGGTTATCGTTCGATCCCGATGCAAATGGATCAACCAATATTTTCTCCCACGGGTTTTATGAACTTTGCGGGGGTTCCGCAACCCGTTTTCGGTCGAGGGTATGGCATCACGCCTACTCGACTAAATTTCATGCCTTCGGAATATTCGCAATTTAACCCGTTTACGGAGTACCAACCACTCTCTTCCCGAACGTTATCCCCATTTGGCACCCATCAATCTCAACATATGACCGAACCCAAAGTCGTTCTGGAAACACAACCCGAAGTCGAAGTGGATCCCGAACCCGAGTCGGCTACGAAAGGTAAAAAAAAGAAATCAACAACGAGGGCTCCTACTCAACATTGGACCCCCCAAGAAGAGAAGACGTTGGCACGAGCTTGGCTCGATGTTTCTGAAGATCCTATTACTGGTACCGACCAAAATAGGAAAGATTTTTGGAATCGAATTCGGTTTAGGTTCCACCAAGAAATGGGGAAAAATGACTACCGTTCGAGAGATCAACTATACACAAAATGGAGGAATGTCAACACCGTCGTTAAACAATTTTCGGCGATATTTCATTCCATCCAATGGCCGATTGGAAGGAACGCGGCAAAACGTAAGGGTAAAGCGGCAACAAGTTCCGGTACGACGCCAACATCGGCTTCACAAGATCTTGATTCCATGACGGCAAATATAGCCGGGTTACAAAATCGTTTAGGCGAATATTTGGATTTAAAAAGACAAGATATTATCGAAAAACAAAAAGCTCGTGACTTGAGATTTTATGCCAAAGACGTTAGTCATTTGAACGGAAAACAACTCGAGCTCGTGATGAAACAAAAGGAAGAGATAGAAAAAAAATGGTTAATATAGTTTAAGTATTTTAATGTTTTTTTTAAGTATTTTTAAGTATGTTTTTTTTTTTAGTTTTAATGTCTTAATTATGTTTAATTTTAATATTATTAATGAAATGTTTTATGTTATGTTTAATTTTAATATTATTAATTAAATGTTATTTTTTATTTCAATAATTTTTTATAAGTTTTAAATGAAAAAAAAAAATTAAAACGAATGGCATCCACACCCTCGGAATGGCATCAAAATGACAAAGAATGGCAAAACTGACGTGCCGCTGACGTGGCGGCAAATTTGGGTGGCATCCGTGGCATCCACTCCCTGTGGCCTAATAGCATTTATAGAGGAGTATTGTATTTTGAGATGTATCTATTGTGTGTATGTAGTAGATTGTGAATTAAACGAGAAAGTAAAAGAGTGAATGTGTTAGTTTGGGGAAAGTCCCCATTACCCTCCCTTCTAATAAGCCAAAACACACATACACTCTCACGTGTATTTTGTAAGGGTGACCAAAAACAAAACCTGGAACCCAAAATTTGGTTAAAGCCAAACTAAGAAAATCGGGAAACCGAAAAAGGCGGAGTAAATGGTTTGGGTTCGGATTCCCTTCAAAAACCGAAACGAACCGGGTTTCTAAATTAATTTAATTTTTCTAATATTTTATATATTAATTGGGCTATTTCTACTTTCACTCACATTTATCATATGTCTTACATTACAAAGCTTATTTTATTTATATTTACATGAAATTATTTTTTAACTTTATATATATAATTGATATTTATGATGTTAAAATGCCAATTAATTGATATGGTTAATAATTATACTTATTTTAATTATATTTGATATAGTGAATGTTAACTAACTAGTGTTATTGTTGCCCGCAGCAACTGAATATGTAGTTTTTTATCGCTTAAAATAAGCTATGATGTTAATAAATAGAAACATGTTCAATGATGACAACGTCACTGCATTTTTGTATTTAAGCGTTAGTGGGTTACATGTTTTTTTTACGAATTTGGTTGGACTCAATTGATGACGTCTAAAGTGTGTCTATATATATATATATATATATATATATATATATATATATATATATATATATATATATATATATATATATATATATATATATATATATATATATATATATATATATATATATATATATATAGAGTTTTATATGAACAAAACAACATGTTTCTTTGGTTTTCTCTCCATTTTATATTTCCTAATAAAGTCCTCAGTTTATTGTATTCTTTTTGGTTTTCGTAAAAAAATTAATCCTGTAATTTCCACAAAAATAAAACCAACATCTTTCATTTGTTTTCCATGAAAATCCCTCAAATTTAATGACTTTGTTGGCAAAGAAAAAAAAATTCTGAAAATCACATACAAATAAATATTTTGAAGATTTTATTGGTAAAAAATAACACGGAGAGGCTATACCGTTAAAATAAAAAGAACATGTTGATTTTTTCATATTAAACCTCTTTTTTACACAAAAATTATAAATAACAAAAGTTGATGTTTTATATGCATCTTGTGAGACAAATTTAAAAACCAAAAAAGACAAAACAAAATGAATCATGGTTATTTAATTCTTCAAATTGAGGTGGAAGCGGAAATTTTCAATATTTAAATATTTAATCAAATATTGAAAAAGTTGATGTACAAAATGAATACGTTTATTTACAAATAAAATATAAAAATGATGAATTTAATATTTATTAAACTTTAAAGAGGTTCATATATAAAATAAATAAATTTTATGTATAAATATAAAAACAAAAACATAATCAGATATAATATTGTCCAACAATTACTTTTTTTTATTTAAAATAAATAGAAGTGACAATATTACCAACTATGTAACAAATATTTATTAAAAACTAAAAATACATTTAATCAATAAATAATTAAATTTTATATAAGTAAAAAACAGTTTTGAAGTATAAAAATAAAAAAAATCAAAATACATATTAAAATTTATATTTAGACGAAAGGAAAAAACCAAAAAATAAAAGAAAAAATATTACAAAAGGTGAAAATAATTTTAAAAAAAATATCTTGCTTCTTTGATCGTAGACAACATGTTATTCATTAAAATTGTACGAATTATTTTTTATGTTTTTATATGTATATTTATAATTTCAAAGTGCCTTAATATTTATTTACACAATATGACGGTGCAATTAATACAAAAAAATTTTATGTTTTTCTTTCACTTCCTTTTTATTTATTATATTCTTCAAAAATATCTCTTTACTCTCTTTAAAACTCACCATTCTACAATTAAAACCGTCTCTATCGATGTGTGTGTATAATTATATATGTATATATTTGATTTTTATTGTTATATATTTATTAATCAGTTTGCATCAATTTGTTTATGTTATATTTAGTTTTAATAAGTTTTCAATTTTTTAGTTAGTTATATATTTTTTAATAAGCTTGTGAAATTTTATAATTTCAATTTTTTACTTTGTTAGAAAAAATAAGTTTTTGTTCGGTTTATGTAATTATATATATACACACACATACATACATACATACATACATACATACATACATACATACATACATACATACATACATACATACATACATACATACATACATATATATATATATATATATATATATATATATATATGTATATGTATATGTATATGTATATGTATATGTATATGTATGTGTGTGTGTGTTCCGTTAAATTGAAATCTAAATGTTTCTTTGTTTCGTGAATTTCATCTATTCAACAAAATAAGAAGTGAAATAATTCATCCTTTTTTCTATCGGAAAAATTTATAGATTGATTAATTGTTTTTACGTTCGGTTAAATTAAAAATACGAGTTTCTCGTTTTTTCCGAGCGAAAACATTTAAAATTAAATCAGTTGATGTTATTTCCAATCGTTTAAATTTGATATGGTTCATAGTTTTTTCTGAGCAAAAATATATAAAACTAATATGGTTAGTCGTTTTTTCGTTTGGTTAAATCGGAAATCGATGTTGTTAATGTTTTTTCCGTTCAAAAAAC